>JBAMAW010002570.1:1200000-1800000 GCA_037043295.1 Amiota minor | reverse complement strand
ACTGCACCACGGCTTAAAGCACCAGTGCCGGGGAATCCCTGAACGAACGAGTTGGCTATATTTGCTGTACCAATTGCAATCAGCTCTTGCGAAGCGTCAACCGGTTTACCATTTGCTGATTGGAAAATTATCAAAAATTAGTATTTAATAAAGAGATTTTTACTTGTTACTCAACCTACCGAATGCTTTACAAATGGCTATGTTCTCCATAAGTGAAATCAGCGGTACAACTATTAAACCAGAACCCAAACTATGAACCATCTGCATAAAGGATTCGGGTTCCCCTAAAAGGGTTTCATTTGCACTTAACGAGAACGGTGGCAACTGAACATTAGGCAGACCAGGTGGAATGTCACCAATGACACGGAATGGTGTACCATGCTGCTCACTATGAAGCATGAGACTCATAATGCAGCAGACAATTACCAGTATGGCATTTCGAGCTGTGCCGACAATCCAAAATATCTTATTTATGACTTGCTGAATCCTTGAACGTTCACCCACTTCGATTGAACCAATTTTGAATGACGATAAAAACTGTAAATATAAAAAAATTTAAACGGATTACCGAAAATTTAGTTATTCCCAAGCTTACCCTCATCATTAATAGCACAACTATGCAGATGATGCCCAACAAAGTATCACTTGCACGAGTGTCTTGAATATTGTCAAATACCTGCGTCCAGATCTCGATGAAGGTATTACCCTTAGCTGTTATGCCAAGTATACTTGAAATTTGTGAGGTCAGTATGAGAAGCGAAACGGCTGATGTGAAACCTGATGACACTGGTCCTGAGACAAAATCAATGAGGAATCCTAAGCCAAAGATGCCCATTAGAAGCTCCACAATGCCGCTTAGTAAGCAAAGTAGTACTGATTTTTGCCAAGAACCCTGTGCAGCCTGGTATGTAAGTAGGGCAACTATAGCCGACGGGCCAAGGGGTACATCTTTGCTACTACCCAGAAAGATATAAACGAAACAGCCCAGAAATGAGCCATACAAACCATACTGCAAAAGACATATGATTAACCTTTGATTTGAAATTGAAACATTTACATTTACTTGTACTTACAGCTACTGGTAGACCTGCTATGCCTGCATACGCAAGTGCTTGCGGAATTACTGTCAGACCAACTGTAATACCTGCCACTAAATCACCAATAGCATCTTCGGAGGAATAGACCGGAAGCCAGCGCAGTATGGGCAAGCGTTTGTGTAGTGTCTTTTTGTTGAATGTGCGTCTAATACAATTCTGCAGGCAGGAACGTGTGCAGTCTACTGTGTCAAGTGGTGGCTTAATTTTTGTGCCATCTTCGCTTACTGTAAGAAGACAAAGAATTAGTCATTTTATTTTTGCAATTATAGTATTGTATATTAATTTAAATAAAATTTTATTTAAAAAAAAGAAAAGTGCAAATTAAACAATTATCAATAACGAAACAATAATAAAAACGAAACAATAATTCACGTGAACTTTTATTGTAAATTAATGAATCATTATCACGTATCAGACGCGTTCCATTAAAGGTTTCATTTTTCGAAAATTTCGCACCATAATTCCACGACTCTTTAGGTAGTGTTGTTATTGTATTAACTATCATTATCAAGAGGAGGACGGCACGCTGAAAAAATGCTTTCATCGAAATTGCGAAAGACGAGTTCAAAGCAGAAATGTTTATGCTATTAAAATAAATCTGGTACTGTCACAGATAGATACAGACAGATAAATTTTATGCATGTGCATAGATAGATACTTTCCCATTTATTTGTATAAACACATGTATTGCAATGCGAATCTCGCTACGGAAGTGCGCCGTCATTGAAATATGGGAGTGAGTAAGTGAGTGAGTATGTGACTAGGTGGGTGGGAGTATGAGATTTACGTTAATTTACGTTAGATTGTATTCTAAAGTTTCTGCTTGACCGATTTTTCGCACAAAAATTTCGTTCAAGTCGAATTCGAAGTAATTGCTAAGTAACTTCTAATTAAACACAAAGAATTTAAAGCGTTTCAAGCGAATACACATTTTTGACTCGTATTACTACTAACAAAGGTACAATATATTGATTGAGAATTCTGCTACTTACGTATAAACTCATGGGATCCTTGAGAGCCACTACTACCGCCATTTGATTCATTTATATTTGTTGTAATACTTATCGAAGAGCATTTGAAGCCATCATTAAAATAGACATGATCCGAAGCCGGATTCGATTTCATTTTGTATAATTTTTGATCTTAAGTCATTCAGTAAAATGTATTGACTTGGGAAGTGTCAATTTTGTTTACACGATTTCACTGTAAAAGAAGTAGAAATTTTGAAATTTAATTGATCATTTTATCATACAATAGTTCACACATTCATACGTTAGTTTTTAAATATTTCCTCACTTTTTGATATGAAAACCTTGCCTAGGTAAGAAGCAAGTTTTTATATATAAAAAAAAAAAAACCTTCAAAATATATTTAAGCATTTAACATTGGAAAATATCATCATCCTTATTCAAAGAATGGCGTCATACGAAGCTTCTTTAAGAAAGGATACTTCCAATTTTAATGTTTGTACTTATTAAAAACTTGTTATTCTTCTATGATTTTTTTTAAAAACAATTTAATAATTTCTTTTTGATTTATTTGGTTTTTTTTTTTAATAAGATAATCAAAATTCCAATCCCAATCACTGTTCTTTTATAATTCGAAGAAATTAGAGTCGATTTTTGTATTTTTATATCGTAAATTATTTTATTTCATTTCATTTCATTTAATGAATCGGCTTACATTTTTTTTTGTTTTTATATTTGTTGATGAAGATATATTTTTATTTGTTTAAATTAAAAAAAAATTATTGAATTTAATTCACTTTATTTATTTAATCCCAAGAATAATGGAATTAATTTTATTTTTTATTTATTTTTTTTTTTTTTTGTAGTTTTTTAATTAATTAACTTTTTAAGTATATTTAATTTCGGAGTGTTTTTGTTATGTTCTTGTTTTCGATTTGTTGATCGTCTTGTCATCGCGACGTTTGAAACGAAACTGTTTCGCACTTGATTCAAACCTTGTCTTTTATACCATAATATATAAAATCAAATCATTACTACTGTTGTTGTTGTTGTTGTTGTTTTTGTTATTGCCGCTACTGTTTTAATCCGGCTATTTTGCTGTAAGGCATATGGCACATTAATAAAGAGAGAGATTGGATTATGGATATGTAATTGTGACTCCCTTTTTAATGTAGAATGCCTGCCTATTTATATTTGAAATAATCAATCTATCCATTTACATCCCTCAAACGCTGAGATATTCAATCTGATTAGATTTACCTATATATATAGAAAACTTACAACTTGTATTTTCAATTTATTTATTAATAGGATTAGATTGCTTAAGCTTTACTTTAGATGATGACCCTTGAGAGAATTGGAACAATTGAACTTTAAACTACTCGTAGCTACTTGCTTATACAATAATATCATCAGTCAATCTATCTCCGTTTATTTATGTGTATTGCCTTAATTGTTGAGATTTCGATCTGATAATTTATTACAATCTGATGATATATGTATGTAGTACATATTATGTACATATATGTTTTATTATATAAATGTAGGAATGAAAAGAAAATTTCTATAGAAAACTTTTGTTTATTTTTGAGACTTAACTAATAAAACAACACTTAATTGTACTTTAAATGGCATTTAAAAGAATCAGAACAATCGAGTTTTAACTCTTTTGCTATAAGCCATCAATAGTGACTTACTTCTCGTATCGATCTTTGATCTATTTTCATTTCACAATTGTTGAGATATCTTTGAGATAATCTACTTCAAGATAAAATTTTGTATATACTTTTAAGACCATTTGATATCAATCTCATGTATATAAAAATCAACAATGATAAGAAGATTTATATAGAAATTTTATTAAAGTTAAAGTTAAAGCCCCTTAAATTTTACTGTTGCTGACACTTTATAGAATTGGAACAAGCGAAGTTTTCCTTACAAACTCAGTGCTTAAACCGATCCGGTTTGTTCTATGGAGAACTTCTTGTAATAAAAAATGGTTGTTTGATGAGTCAAAATATATCAATGAATTGGTATGACTAGAACTTATACTTAGCTTTGATATACTCGTACATACCTAAGTATATAGTGTATCTGTGTATACTGTATGATCTTGTTTTTATTTTTTACTTTCGATTGTTCTCTGTTTTAGTTTAGTATTCCATTTTTTCTTATATTTTTATTTTTTTTCTGAAGTTTTAATTTTTTGTCTACTTTTCGGAAGCGATTTTTGGCATCGTGATTTTTTTTTTTATATGCAAACTTATGAATACACAAAAAATAAATATATCTGCGCATATTTTTATATTTTGAAATTTTTGCACATTTTTATTTATTTTTCATTTCTTTGCCTTTCTTTTTTTTTTTTTTTTTTCTTTTGACGTACACATTTTGAGTTATTTCCGTTTAGTCGGTACTGGGATCATATTTCAAGCCAAGCCAACAGAGTCTAGTAAGTTCAGATCTTATTATTACTTACATCATTCTCATATTTAATGCTTTTGTTGGCAAATTCTTATGGAATTATTTATCATTGCTTTTATTTGTTTATTTTCAAATAATTTCATAACAACAACAAAACCAACAGAAACATATCAACATAAGTGAAACTTCTCACGTTAATGATTATTATCTTGAGTGAGTTTTTTAGAGTCCACAAGAAACGTCATGGAAATTTTCTAAATTTTTCTTTTACAAAACGTAAATGTTGTCTTCTTACAATTCTCATTGTTGCTGTTGTAATTATCTGATCTCATTTCTCGCTTGAAGATTCATTCCAAAGATCTTAACGTCGGGAGTCATTTTCGGGGACTTTTTGTGTTAATGTTGTTTTTTTTTTATTATTAAATAGATACTCGAACTTAATGGAATGGAAATGTATAATTGACAACTAAGTTATTACTTGTTATATTATGGTTTGGTTAATATGTTTTCAATTAACAGGCTTTTTTTTTGGGGATTTTATTAACTACTACTGACGCACAAACTTATTCTAGTTTGGTGGTTTATCTAAGAAATACTTAGTTTAATATAAACGTTTAATTTGAATAGAAGTTTGCATGCTTTAGTGTTGTCTTTTCTGCAAACCACATTTAAGGAATCCAAAACAAAATAAAAAATATACAAGAATATACAAGTAACTTTACGTCGGTTATATCGAATATGTTATACTATTCACGAGAGGTAAACTAACTAAATAGAAAATTTGATTGAATATGAAAGTTTCTGATATTTTTCTATTAAGAAGCTTACTACATTAAGAATTGTTAATTAAAGAATTTATTTTCTTAAAAGTTACTCTATTCTATACCTATATGTCTGAACTTAATCAGGGCTCTGAGGCCTTCATCAACCTATTACAGACTTACTGACTAATTTAATAAATTCTAACCGAAAATGTGTTATAAACCTTGAATCTATGGTCATTTGTGTTGATATGATGAGTTGGTTCCTGTTATCATGCGAAGTGGTTAGTAAAGCCATCATTATATACTTAGGTCTGAAAATAGTCTCTGGCCCATGGCAAGACAAAAATCTAGTCCCTCATCATTAAAAGGTTTCAGATTCATTTATGTTTTCTACATTATTTCTGTTTAATATCTCAATATTTATATTTAACTAGAGTACAAAGCCCGGCGTCGCACAGGCAACCGAAATCCTTAAACTTGTGTGATCAGTTTTTGGTCTTTCATTCTCGCTTCCCCCTGCCGCTTTTTTTTTTTTTGAACATCCGGACAGACACAGAAAAAATTCCAGTGACTTGACAAATGAACAGCAACGTACACCTGGCCTTGTCTTCAGTATTATTGTATTATAGAGTCTTTCAATTTATTCAAAACAATTTGTAGTGCGTTGCACAGCACTTGAAATACTTTTGAAAAAATGAGACGAATCGAATAATTTAATTCAAAAATTGGCATAGTATCCTTAGGGTTTTAACGCAGGCGACCTGATTAATTTAAAAATATGTCTCTAAGCTTTATATGCAACAATTGATTCACCAATTACGCGACAACTGCCCCAAATATCGGATCTAAAACTATCCTATGTCCAAGGCGGGAACCAACTATTAACATACAAAAAATTTCATTGCAATCAGAAGAATGGTATTGCCGCGCATAAGACTCGAACAAACAAACAAACAAAGTTTAATTTTTAAATAATAGATATACATACATATTGTGAATCTAAACCATTCTCACATCCCCTTGAATACACACAAAAAATTTCATCAAAATCGGTCCAGTCGTTTAAGAGAAGTTCAGTGACATACACACTCACAGAAGAATTATATATATAAAGATATACAAGTAACTTTACGTCGGTTATATCGAAAATGTTATACTATTCACGAGAGGTAAACAAACTAAATAGAAAATTTGATTGCATATGAAAGTTTCTGATATTTTTCTATTAAGAAGGTAACTACATTAAGAATTGTTAATTAAAGAATTTATTTTCTTAAAAGTCACTCTATTCTATACCTTTATGTCTGAACTTAATCAGGGCTCTGAGGCCTTCATCAACCTTTTACAGACTTACTGACTAATTTTATAAATTCTAACCGAAAATGTGTTATAAACCTTGAATCTATGGTCATTTGTGTTGATATGATGAGTTGGTTCCTGTTATCATGCGAAATCTAGTCCCTCATCATTAGTAGGTTTAAGATGAATTTATGTTTTCTACATTATTTCTGTTTAATATCTCAATGTTTATATTTAATATCTCTTATTATAATTTTGGAGTTCTTCGACTTCTTATTTAGTTTCTAACAAACTTTAGTTTGAACTTAATATGCACCCTACATTTAACTTTATGGATGTTAAATTAAATTTACTTAATAAGTTTAGCATTCTATTGTATAATGTGCATCATCCGAAATTCGAGACAAAACAATATAAAAATACTCATGCATTTAAATGATCTCAAATTAGACTCGCCAAACTCAACTGGCACGTGCATTTACATGCAAATTTCAGTAGCATCTCTCCCAAATGCAATTAATGTACAAAAAAAAAAAAGAAAAAAAAAAAAAGAAAAATTATTGCTATAATTTAAAAGATTTATTTGTTGCTTTGTTTTTGTTTTTGTTTAAATAAATTTACATAATAAATTAAAAAAACAAAAACGGTAAAAATTAGTGTTTAATTTGCACATTAAAAAGCAATTGTTTTAATGCAATATTTTTTTGTTTAAATTTATTAAATTCAATTCGCAATGACATTGCGATTTATTTTGAAAATTAATTAGAAAATATGTTTATTTATATAAAAATTCCTCGCTATGTCTGTCTGTCTAAAAGCGAAAAACTTAAAATGTACTGAAGGCATTTTCATACGGTTTTCACCAATGAATGGGAGTGATTCATCAGGAAGGTTTTAGGCGTTTAAGTCATTAAGGTTTTGTGTAAATCGACTGCAATTTGACGATGATTGTTGTAGATGTCGTGAATTGTATTAACCACATGACTAAAGTGTCGATAATGCAGTGTAATGTGATGGCACAGTTATGGGATCAGTTATATATATATTTATGACTATTTTTAGCATTTAGAGTTCTTCGACCCAAATTGCACAGTACGATCACGTTTCACTGATTTCATAGAAAGAACCACACACTAACATCACGTCGGGGGCGTAGCAATGCGCTCTTGTCAACGCTATAATACTATAATAATAGATATAACTGTAATATTTTTTGTTTAACTTCAATTATTCTCTGTTGTAATGGGTTTAAGAAAAACTCTCAATACAAAAAAAATACTCCAAAACTTAAGAAAACGCATTTTTTCAATGGAAGAGAGAGTTTACTTAATCAAAATAGTAAATTCACACAGAATTTTCAAAAATTTTAGATTTATTTCAGTTTTGCATTGGAAAAGTTAAAATCTTTGCGCTATAGGTACTGGAAAAATGATAAATCGGTCTGTTTATTTCGAATCCCGTAGGAGGCCAAAACTTGACCACCGAATTTTAATTCTATCGAAATTCGATCCATTCAAATTATCAAGAAATATTTCTGCAGAAATTGGGAATGTTGTAAGCGCTCCTAAAGTTCGTCGATGCTAACAGCATCTAGCCATCGCTAGAAAAATTCCTTTGATGATCGGGAGTTTTAAGAATATGGCAGTTGGAATTCTTTGGGGCGATGAGACAAAGATAAGCTTATTTAGGATGGAATAAATGCAACACGTCCCAAAGACAAAGAATTTCAACTGCGTAAATGTATGAACTACACATACCTATACAAGCAGAAAAGGTATACATTTTTTTTCTTTTATTTTAAGAAATATTACGCAGGAAATTGTATTGAAGTAAATATAAATTCTTATTGTATTTCATCCTCAACAATCATATAAAAAAAAAAAGTATTTTCTTTTGTAATAAATTAATCTTGACGACGTAAAAACAATCTTCTCATATTTCAATTTTTTTATTGACGATTTGCTTCTTAAATAAATAAATCTTTTAACTGAAAGTAAACTAACCTTATGCAAGTTTCAATTTGAATACAAAATTCTTGAGAGTCGTTTTTCTGTCTTTACCACTAAAACTCATATGTTAAAGATGACTAACTAAAAGTATTCCATATTCCAACTTTTAAACTAAGAAAATACCCACTAGTACAATATTTCCAAAGTTTGTACAAATTTAAAAGTAGTTTAATTGAAAAACTGGCTCCTAATTAATTCGTAATTCATTATAAAACACTTGATGATGATTAATCTCAAAAGATCACTGTACGGTTCATAGAGAATATTCTGCTCATATTTGAAATAATCTATTCATCATTCTTCATTTTTTTTTTCCATAAAGTGTATTGGTTTTTTTAATATTGCTAGGAAATAGATCTTGCTTGCCTTTATGCAGTTTTAACTTTACCGGTTCCAAGTTAATGTTTCGATTTTAAATTTTAGTCCATCGCATGAGTTAAGAATTGAAATACATAAATATTATTTGGCGTAAAATCAATATTCAGAAGTCATTGACACCAATCTCGCTAGAATTTACGAGTATTTATGTCTCGTACTTCTAATACTGAAAAGCGATTTGCGTATCAGACAATTCAAAGCAACATGCAAAAAAAAAAACCAAAAAATACCGGTAATCATAAATACAATATATAACCTGAGAACAAAATACATTCATTATACAACATACTACTACTAACGAAATATCAAAGTCTTAACAAGTCTTGGCCATTTCGATTCAATTCAACTGATATAATGATTTTGATGATGATGATGATGGTGAAGTCGTCATCGCCATCTTTATACTCTTCATGCAGTGAATAGTATTATAAGTTTTTCATAAAGTTCGTAGAAGCAGACATCGGCAAATCCAAATTTTTTGTGTTTAGGGTTCCAGACCCAAATGGTACCAAAGGGAACCCTATTACTAAGACTTCGCTGTCCATCCGTCCGTCTACCCTGGGCCATATTTCATGAACCATAATAGGTAGAGTGTTGAAATTTTTACAGAATAAAAGTATGTAGTTCTATTCGGGCAACAGCAATAAATGCTAAAACTAAAATATTTTTAAAAATATAAAGGGTCACCATACAACAATCATTTTTGTATTTATCGAAGCTATACGATCCACTAACCCCACCATTTTGAAATTTGCTTGACTGGTGAAAGTGGATTTGAAGCTTATAGTATCGAAATTTCAATTTGATCGGACCACTAGGGATGGTACCTCCCATACAAACCCACAATTAAAATTCATATTCCCATTCGAATTTTTTTTTTTGTTTTTTGGACTATTGAACTGAAATTTCAACACTATAAAATTTTCACATAACCTTGGTACTTTTGTTGGAATCAGCCGAATCACTATGCTGGGTACCTCCTATACAAACCCCAATCTGGTTCGGAACCCTCGGTATACGAGTCTGACTCACACTTGGCCGATTTTTTGAATTATGGATACTAAAAGTCTTTGACCCATTTTCATCAACCCCATAGATTTAAAGACCCTAGAGTTACTGGATCGTATAGCTCCCATATAAATGCTTTTCTAGGGTATAATAACTTCTGCATGGTCGAAAGTAACCTTCTTTTTTCTTGTTTCTATATACTATGTACTTGTTCAATATAATTGCAGACAAGTATTTTGATGGAATTTCTTGTCTTCACTTAATTCGCGAATCGATCGCTCTCTGAACAAACTCGAATAATCGAGTAAAAGTGAATTTTTTATTAAATGATTTAAAAATCGATTTTGAACCGTTAATTTGTTAGTTATGTTTTTGCAATTTAATTAAGTTAAGTTTGTGGGTGTTTGACTAAAAATTCAACCGATTAACTTTCAATTTATGCGTTTTGACTTCCTTATCTGTGTTGCATATCATTGATTTTAATTAAATGATTTAGTAAAATTGCTTTTTATTTGATTTTATTATTGTTTATTTTAGTATTTATACAATACATACACATATTTCACAAGTGTGCAAAATGAAAGTTGATCGTTTGAAAATGAATCCCATGAATGAATAAAATGCATTGGAAATACATACATACTTATGTTTGTATAGCAATAAATAAGTACGAGAAATATTTGCAATGATCGTCTGATTAAATATTATGTACAATATGTAAGTAATATACAATAATTTATGGATTTAGTTTAGTAGTCGCATTCTATATTTATTCTGTCACGAGCGAAAGTTGTGCTTGGCCCCAGTGAGGGTCATATGAGATCAGTTCAAGGCTTTAAAAAATACATTAGATCGTGAAAATGAGATTGAGACAGCGGTTGCTTAACTTGATGACATTTTGTTCTTAAGCATTTATAATGGACATACGTCCCATTTTAAAAACAAAGCAGATTTTTTTTAATACAATTATAAAATGTGTTTTTCTATTTGTAACTGGCACAATCGATATAAAACAATCTTACATAAAATCACTTATTACTATGTATAACACAAATAACAGAACAAAACTTTTGATCCAATATCAATGTATTTTTTCTTACTAATCATGTTGATTTCATAAAACTGTAGACATTTCAGTCAAGTCCAATGAAAACCCAGTTATGTGAAAGATCTATAGACAATCTAAATCAGGGTTGTCCAACTTTTTTGGTTTACTGGGCAACATTGGGTGAAGTCTTCGAGATCTGGGTCGCAAGTAATTGGCTTTTTTTTCTTCGTTCTTATGCGTGCCTTGGGTCGTAGGTTGGATAGCCCTGATCTAAATTAATAATTGAACCAAGAACATTTACACATTTTTTTATTAAAACAATTAAATATTATAAATTGAAATTACTTTTGTCGCAATAATACTATAAATACTATGTCTTAAAACTGTACTAATCGAACTAATAAAATACATAGAAAAATTATTGTATCAGCATATTATTTAAACCATAGTGATGGCTTTCTTTGGACCACTCACTGATATCTACCATAATAATTATGAAATGATGAATGATACCTAAAATATATGATAGTAAAAATTTGAAAAATATGAGGATGTTCTGTGAAAATATTCGCAAAGGGATAGCCCATGCAACATTATTTAATATCAAGGGAAACGCGGTTTAAGAAGATCAGAAGGACAAGTGGATTGAATATTTCAAGGTAGGCGGTAATTCAGTCAAATCGCAAAAATCGATAACAAATTCGTAAGTAGTTTATACTCAAATAGGAATGTGAAAGTAAATAGCGTTCGAGTCATTTATATCTTTCCAAGTAGTCAAGTTGATTTGCTACTGATCTGTTTGAAAGTGATCAATTAAGGACTACCGATTACTAGCGAAGTCACAACCTTACTTTAAAGGTTTTCTATCCTATGTAGAGGACGCTGTCTAGCGCTAACACAACCGTAAACATGTGCCAAGAAATATTATATTATTATATAATTAAATTCATGAAGACACACACAATTGTTCCTATGCGGAATTTGGTTATTCCAAATCTTTACTCTCCCCTAATTTCTTCAGGTTCGGTAAAAAATGGACTTAATTGTCTGAGGTGTCGGAGACTAGTCATCGCCCTGTAAATATTAAGCTGAAATATAATTCTATATAGTGATTCTTCTTAGTTAATGTCAAACGCCAGCTGTGCCGCCAACAACAACCAAAGTGAAATCAACTTTGTAATAGTAAAGAATTCCTGACCCACAATTTTAAAAAGTTGTTTTTCAATTTCTATATTTTATTGAGTTTAAATTCTACAATAGTTTTTTTTTCTAGTCTAGTTTATAAAAGATTGTTAAAAGGCTTTAATATCCTTCGATAGAATTTGTATTTTGTTTGTATAAAAACTATTGAATTTAATTCATTCAATGCACTGAGAATTTATAGCATTTACTTTCATCTCAAAATGAAATTCTTAAAGAAGGGGATGTAATTGATTTTCTACCTTTCACATAGTGTATTTTTTACTTTCCTTTTGAATGTTTTAATTGCTTTAATAAACCTTTTATATGTCAAATGAATATTTTCATTTAAATTAGTAATAACATTTTGTATTGTAATAGTAAACCATTTCAATAATTAATGGGAAAGAATACAATTAGATTGTCTAAAATCAAATATATTTTAACAATTTATTTCATTGAGAAGCTTAAGTCAATAATAAAGACACTTTATTGAGTGATGTTTTTTTTTTTTTAATTGCAATTCAAAATGACGAATTTACTATTACCAGTATTATTAATTGCCACATTTGCCCTGCGACCTCCAGAGGCGTATTGTACTTGGCAGTGGTAACCTAGATATTTAGGTTTTTAATCAATTCAAGCATTCTATTTAGTTAGTAATTCAATATCTGTTATGGAGGCATACACAGCAGCTGCTACTAGATAGGAATATCTTTTTCTGATGTTGCAACATCCAATTCGTAAAATCCGGTAGTAGTTCAGTGTCTGAGTGGTAAATCTTTTTTAAATCAAGCAATGTGAATGTGAAAAGGTTCAGCGGGATTTTTCAACACTGATTTGATTTTTATGTTTCGAAAGAAAAAAATGCGTTTATATTTTCGAAGAGCTTAAAATGAAACGATGTATGGTCGTAATGGCCAAGACAATTTTCAGCAAGTGGTTGCTTTGTAACTTGGAATTCTAAAAGTCCAAACATCATTATGAGAACTGCACATCTCTGCACAACCACATCACAATCACATGGCTTTATACAACCGATGAGCGTACAGCAATAGAAGAGAAAGACATACAAACTTCTTTTCCTTTCATTCTACTGCGCTCAAAACATCAACGGCTGAGTCTAGAGTGCAAAAGATGTGCAACGGAGGCATCTTTTTTTCATTCGTACAATTTGTTCTTTAAAAAAAAAACCTAAGTAAAAGATATTTGAAATTTAGAAAATTCGATTTAAAACGAGCTTATTCTAAAATTTATTGAACATGATGATTTTCGCAAAGTCCCTTTTTAAAAAAGGACTCATGATTCTATATTTGTAGTTTATATTCTAATTTTAAATGATCAAAAATGAAGATAACTTAAAAACATTTGATTCAGATATTGAAAACGTCACACAAAAGAATTAGGTAAGGGTGCATCACAATTCTACATGTTTATTGTATGTATATTGAAACATATTGCGATTGACACGATTTGTCAGACAATTTCTATAAAACTATGAATAGACTAACTACATTTAGAGTGAGTTAACGTAAAAAAGGTTTTGCAATTTTCCTACATGAATTTTAGGGAAAAAGAGTTGACAAAATTTTGTTGATTGCAAAATTTTTTTATATAATAGTATATAATAGTATAATAGTAAAAAATTTGTTGTTGTGTAATACTCATATGTATTTTATAGATTATAAGTGTTTCAATCCCAACATAAATATAATGTACAATATTAACAATTACATTTTTGATTTATTGTACGTTCGAATACAAGTAGAACTAATAATATGATCACAAGTATAAGGTAAGTAGTTATTAAAAAAAAAATAATAATAATCCCTAGGGCCTAGACTGACACATTTTATATACTTCTAAATAAAACAATAGAAAAGTCCAAGTAAATATATAGCAAGGTACAGATAGATAGATTATTGTAATTTCAAGCAATAACAACTAATTTACGTGTCATTAAACATCACGCACACGAAATGATAATGGGAAATATACTATATACAATATACATACATATATAAGTATATACTTTCTCTATTGCATTGATTAATATTTCGCGCATTTTACTTTATAAATAAAATACCAAAATATATAAGAAATCAAAATAAATACTACAATATATTTACAACTTTAGTTTGAGTCATTAAAAAACAAAAAGGCATAAAACAATTACGAAACGAACGAACGAAATAACTTAAATGAAATTGCAATTTTTAACAGAAAAAATAAATTTATTTTTAATTATTCCTTATTACAAATTAATTGTGCAAATTGCAAGTAAACTTCCGCCTACTTTTTTTGTGTGCGTTAATGTTTAAACTCAACAAACTTGTAAGTTTATTCATTTACTAAAGTGTGTGGTCCGGCGTCGTACAGCCAACCATAATCCTTGAACTTGTGTGATCAGTAAGATAGATCAGAAATAGGAAAGTTGAATTACATTTGTAATTTGTAGTAATTTGCCAAATAAACAACAATGAACACCTGCCTGGTCTTGTCTTCAGTATTATATATATAGAGTCCTGTAATTTATTCAAAACTTGAAATACTTTTGAAAAAATCAGACGAACCGAATACTGTCATATGAAGATTGATATATTTTTTATTGTTTTTGTCACAAATGGTTTAATTAATTTTAAAATATATCCCAAATCCAAGGCTGGAACCAGATTAATGGTATGACCGTGCATAAGACTCGAACAAACAAACAAATTTTAATTTTTATATAATAGACGATTAATTTTATGATATCTTAACATCTTTATGAATTACGAAATTTGAATGTTATTTTAAAAGGATCATTGCTTAAGTTTACGATCTTTTATATATTTGATGTGAAAAGAAGAAGTGAATTTCTAAATGATCAGAATGATAAGAATATCTAATCTAACTAGGTGAGCTCAGGAAACTATTTATTGTCCAAACATTCCAATTCCTCAGTATTCCACTAGATATAATCATCTATAAATCATATCTATTCCATCATTGAATAAAACTTTCTGTTTGTAAGTCCTCCTCTCACTTAGATCGTCAACCCAAGTTAGTGTCTTAATATACAATAGTATGTTTCCATGATAGCTTATGACTTATAAATACATATTGTTAATTGATCAAATCGACAAAAACAGACATTAAAAATCTTTATAACTACATATTTTCCATTAAAAAAACTGATTCCATGCTTTCACAAGAATAGTTAAAAGCGTAAGCGGCTTAACGTTCTTAATAAATATAACAAAAAAAAAAAAAAAAAAGAAAAAAACAAATGCTATAAAACTGGCCGACTAATTTGCTAAAAAATGATGATGGATATGAGTTCACAAATATTTATTTGTGTCTTAGAACTTCAAATTTTACCAACTTAATCACTCTGAGTGATTGATATAAAAATTGAAGACCGGTCGTTTACCCTTAAAATGTATGTATGTATTTTAGTAATGTGGTTGATCATTTCGTGGCTATTGAAAGAAAATACCCATTAATTAATCAAAATAGAAATTTTATCATTGTTTTCAAAATTAATAAAGTTTAAAAATTTGAGAATCTGGGAATCGTTTGCAAACATTGAATGTTAGAACATATTTTTGTATTTACTTTCTGTATTGTTCATAATCTTTAAATTATTTATTTATTTAACCTAAAATTTATATTAATAATATACATCTTTAATTTTATATGGTTTAATTTATAATTTTACTACTTTACTTTTGAAAAATGATTTAATTAACTAAACTACTATCATATATGTATGTATATATATATTTACATAATTATAATTATTAAATTATGGTTTTAAGCTAATTATGTTGTTGTTTTTTCTTGATTTTTTGTTTTGTTTTTATCTACTAAATTAATTAAATTAAGTTGTTATCGATTTCCAAAAATTAGGGGGTTTCCTTTTTTTTTAAGTGACCCTCCATTCTATATAGGGGAACAACTTTTTGAGATATTAATCCCATTCCATTGTATCCACATTATACCCGCATCTATTTTATAATATATTGGACATGGAGCTTTTAGTTGCTCTAACATAATTGGAAAAGTATCATTTGGTGATATGAATAACCGCTTAAGCAATATAAGTGAAGAAGTAAAATTCCTCGAAGGGCCATATGCCTTCAAACATTTATACACTTTTGCTCGCTACTGTATTTATAAGTTGCCATCATAGAAGTGTCCATTTATATAAGGCCCTAATAATTTAAAATAGTGTAAGGTTTTCTTAGATAATCGTATGTATTGAGAGAAATGTATATTGAGCTTATTAATTCCATATCTGTGATGGAGGCATTGTAATTATCCCTAAATGGAAAGTCTATTCTATTTACAAAGTTTGAGTACATCTATTCCAACATCCAATTCACAAAATACAAGATACTGGCAATATCCCTTACTCTATTTTACAAATATTATTACAAAGTTATAGTACTATAAAACCTACACTAATTATGTAGTGTATAAGAAAAAAAAAAAACCCACTTAATGATACAATCACCTTTGCGAATGATGATATTCCTTAAATTTCACGGATTTGCTATTAAAAACTCTACAAAGTTAATTTGTTTTTTATTACCCGTACATATTTTGCGCATTACATTTTATGTTCTGGTATAAACCCGAAAAGCAATTATTGTAATAGAACGTGAGAGTAGAAAATTTCTACTTAGTAAGTAGTTAAATAAGTAATGTTTTAAGTTTGCACATATTTATTTATGTAAACATTAGCGCAGAACCTTAAATTTACATTTATGTAAGATTATTTGTTTTTGTTGTTTGCACTGTCTTCGTTTTAATTAAGTGACGACTGACTGTAAATGATTCTATTCCATCTATAATAATCATCTATCTCTCCTTTCTCTCACTAACTCAAACTAAATTTTTCCGGATTGATTTGCTTTTTAATCTTCACACACTTTATAGGAAAATTATTTCATTTAGCCATTTTATATTTTGAATTAAAGTCAATTGAATTATGTATAAAGTAAGAAGAAAATTGTAAAACAAACTGAACAAATTACAAAACTACTGAAAAAGATAGTAAATGATTATTTTACACTCAAGTATGTCGAAATATTGGATCCCCTTTAGCCTAAATTATTTACCATAAATTAAAAATATTTATAAGTAGCAAGTTTCGTTAATTTTCATTTCAAGTTTTTCCTATTGAAAATGGCAATGAATGTTTATGTCTTTGGATCATTATTGATCCCTGAAAACACCCACCCATATCATCATACAATTTTACAGTTCATAAACTGTGTCCAGTAAGGATAAGTTCCATTTCTTTTTGAAATTGCCCTCTTTCCTCACTTGAGTCCGGCGGAGTTCTTGCGTCGTTTCGTAACCGTTGACGAAACATGGATTCACTGGTACACACCAGAGACGACTCACCGATCGATATTGCTCTATTTCCATTTTTGTAAAACTGACCGACACGCTCGCTTCCAGAGGCTATCAAAAGAAAACTAATGAAGGGAATTGACTGAAACTTTGACAGTAGGCTACTAAAAGAAGTACACGATGGTAATACTCTTTTGTAATAGCAGCAGCTCCATCGGGCGGTGAGGCTAACTACTTGTGAATTGACCCTCGTACCACCAGACGAATCTGAATCATTTGCTAATTCAGCATATGCCAATATTTACAGTAAGCAGTCTTCACTTAATTGTTCGTCACTGAACAGGTCAATGATATGACGTTGTGGCTGCTTGGATAATATCGTTGTATATGGTCTCCGAAACACTGGTTTGATTAACAATTTCTGGTCACAATTTTTTTCTAGCAGTTATTCACAGTTGATGGTTTTACATTCATTATATTTAATCACATATTTACTTGTATTTACAATAATAAAATAAAATAGAGCAATTTAAGCCAAGCGGTAAATCGAGAGCAAACACATTGTTTTATCCGCAATTGTTCAGTCGCGATATAACAAAACTGCACTATCCAAGTTGTACGTTATATGTGGGTAGTTAGGTTGATATATAATTATTGCAAATTTTTTTCGAGCTTCATTTTGTTAAATGAATGGTCTCTTACCACTTAAAGTTTAAGAACCAATGATTTGTAGGCAATAAGGCCGCAATTTATTTGAATTTTCCAAAATTCAGAAAGAACGAAGGCATGAAAGCCATAAGAGAAAAAAGCAGGGTTAAATTGATAACTTTTATCAGATTGATCAAGGATGTTCATCTCATGGACTCTTAACTTAGTGAACTCATGTGACCCGATATCTCACAAAGCTGAGGGACTAGTAGAGGATACTCGTATGACTAGACTGATTCTCTTATGATGCTAAGCATTTAAACTGTTTCTTTTCTACTACATGTTACAAACTCTATTATAAAATTGATATACCTACTTATGTACAATATTTCACTCTGTAATAGTTACAAGTTTTACATGTCATTTTGCAATATTTTCTTTAGATCTGAACTGATTTCATTATTTTAGACATTTCAAAATGAAAATTTCTCACGTTTAATTTCTTAATGATTATAAGAATAAAAGAAAAAAAAAAGGTTTTAGCACGTTTTTCAGAATTTTTTGATTTATACTTGTACAAATTTGTTCGTTCGATGGGAATTGAATTTGCAACAAAGTAACTTAAACACGTGTCAGCAATTAAACATTTTTAGAGTTTCAATTGATGCAATTATAAAATTGTTAAAATTCTTGAGTTTTATTATGAACTTTTTATTTCATCATCATCGCTTGTCATATAAACTACAAATTTTATTTAGTTAAACTATGAAATGATTTCATCCTTATTACTTAAATGCATATAATAACTAATTTATTTTATTACTATTATTATTATTTTATTATTATTTCTTAGATTAGAATTTTCAAAAGCTTTCACAAAACTGAGTCATCAAAAAAGAGATAAAATATTTTTTATTAAAAGACTAAACTAACCGACACGACGTCACACAATTAACCAAATTCTTTGAAATTGTGAGATCAGAAAAAAGAGATGTAGAACTCAATTAATCGAGTTTTGGGTTCGCTACATCAATTTGCTATTATTATAAGTTGAATTACATTTCTGGTATTTTCTTTTTGCTTCCCGGTGCCCTCTTTTTTGACAAGCGGTTAAACTCATAACAAATTCCAGTGACTGACAATGACCAAATGAACAACAGTCCACACTTTCCAAACCTTATTGTCAGTATTAATCCATTTATAGGTAAGAGCCCTTTAATTTATTCAAAACAAACTGTTGTGAATTGCGCAGATCTTAAAAAACTTTCGAAAAATTCAGATGAATCGAATACTTTAAATTGAGATGATTGACTGGCTAGTGCTAGCGCTAGGCTGATATCCTAAGAGTCTCGGGTTCGATTCCCGCTCAAGGCAAGTCTGAGTCTTTTCTAATTTCCTCCTTTCCTTCTTAAATTCAATAATTTATTATTATATTTGTATCTTCCATTAAAGAACTTAAATTGAATGAAAGAGAAAAGGTACCAATGATTTCAGCATAAGTAAAATCATAGGATTTTGCTATTAGAATGTCAATCTTAGGTTGGATTAAATAAAAAAGTACTTTCATTCGACTTTAAATGGGATTAAAACCTATTCAAATTGTTAAAATAAACTACTTCCAGGTGAAAAAGTTTAAAAATTCTGTGTTTTTTTTTTTATTTATTATAAATATAATAATAGTTTAGGAATATTGGTAAAAGATTTTTTATTCAAAGTATCAGGCCTGGCTTCTACACACTTTGTCCATATTTTAGAAAATTTATGGATGCATTCTAAAAGAAAGTTTCATCCTTCATCAAAATCTATTTACCAAGCCAATCTTCTACTTTATTGAAAGTTGTGGATTGTTGTCCAGCCAAAGCTTGTCCCATCGATTAAAAAAAATGATAATCTAGAGGAGCAAAATCTGGTGAATACGACAGGTGCGGTAACAGTTGGCGAATTCTGGCCGTTTTCGATCAAAGCATGATTCAAATTAATCATTTGCTGTTGGTAACGGTTGGCACTAACTGTTTCATCAGGCTTAAGAAGCTCTTCACACACGACACCCTTTTGATCCCATCACACACACAGTATTGTCTTCTTTCCTAAGCGATCTGGTCTTGCATTCATTGTTGATGGTTGCCCTGACATTATCCATGATACTTTGAGTTTGGAATTCTTAAAATATATAATTGTTTCATCGCCAGTCATAGCCTGATGAAAAAATTTATAACTTTTGTAGCGTTGAATCAGCATTTCACACACATTTTTTTCGCTTTTCATCTGCCGTTCGCCCATTTCGTGTGAAACCCATTTTCCAACTTTCTGTATCTTTCCCATGGCTCTGAGGAGATCGGAAACAGCTTGCTAAGTGACATTTAATAACTCTGACATCATTTGCTGTGTACATATGTGTATTATCTGCATCTAATAATTGTTTCATAAACATTTTGGTCGATTTTCGCGTTATTTGTCAATGACATTAAAATCACCACTTTTGAATGGTTGAAAGTAGCGTTCACAAGTCTTGAGAGTTGGAACAAACTCTACGTAAAATTCCACGCAAATTCGATAACTTTCCAAGGCTTTATGATTCGATTAACAAGAAAATCAATACGAGTTGCAAATGCTCTTTCTTGGCCTCTAATGTTGAAGAGAAACATGATACAACAGACAAACAGACATCGCGTTTTTTAGTGGGCTTGTCATAGCTAAAATAATATCACCTTGGGTTTGACATAAAACTTAATTGGTTTTAGCGTCATATCTTGGAAAAAAAGGATGATTTGAAGCTTGTACACGTGGGTAGTGATTTCACAACTGGGGTAGCATTGAAGAGGTGACTAGTTCTCCTTGTTTTCTTTACTAAAAAGTATTTTCAACAAATTAAAAAATCATTCTAATCTAATATAATATTAATCTATCTTTAAAAGGAATATTTAGCTATAAAAATATTATAAATTATTTGTAGGATTATCTTTATATATATAATTCTTCTGTGAGTGTGTATGTCACTGAACTTCTCTTAAACGACTGGACCGATTTTGATGAAATTTTTTGTGTGTGTTCAAGGGGATCTGAGAATTATTTAGATTCACAATATACATATATGTGTGTTCATATTGAGTCTTATGCGCGGCTATACCGTTCGTTCATCTGATTGCAATGACATTTTGTGAATGCGTGCATGGTTGGTTTTAGCCTTGAACATAACAGAGTACTTTTGGATTCGATATGTGACGCTGTTGTCGAGAAATTGGTGGATCAAATACTGCATTTGATTTGTCTGATTCTGCGCAATGTACTACAGTTAGTTTTGAATAAATTAAAGGACTCAATAATACAATAACACTTAAGGCAAGACCAGGGAGCTGTGCATTGTTGTGGATTTGGTAAGTCACTGGAATTATTAATGTGACTGACTATCCATTTAGCCAAATTAAAGTGCAGCGGGAAGCAAAAATTAAATACCAGAATTGCAATTCAACTTATTAATAGCGATGGTGCGAAACCGCAACTGTAGGTATGGCCCAATCCACTTGCGTTCTACTGAAAGTGAAGTTTAAGGAATCCGATTGGCCGTACGACGTCGGGCAGGATACCCTAGTATGTTTATAAAGTCATTAAATCTGTATATAAACTAACTTAATCTTCGACAAATTTCTAATACAAACTTATATGCCTTATAATTTGTGAACTTTAATAAATGTTTTGCAATAAATTCACACTTCTTAGTGGAGTGGCTACTTCATTTTAATTAGCATTGATATTGCCATGTCATGGACAAGCAAATCGTCATTGAATTGTTGAATGCAAAGATTTCGAAAAACATAATTTAGGCACCCCCCGAATTGCGAGTAATTTTGTCTATTTAACAATTGATTATATTTATTATAGATTTAATTAGGTGCTAAATGCGTAAATGCCATTAAAAAGTTGTTAATAATTTAAGCCAATTTCTGCTAAAGGCCAATTGAGTCAATAAAATTGATTGGTAATTGTAACAAATTTCATTTATTCATTAGAAACACATTAAATAAAAATAAATGCATTGCACAAGATTTTGTTATTGAGCAGATTTGTTTGTAAATAAAAAAAAAAAAAAACCATATTGAGTTCATTGTCACAGGCAAAATTTGTTTCTAATTGAAAATGTGCGCCCAGTAGTATAATCTAAATCTAAACTGTAGGTTAAACCTTTTATTGTTTTTTTTTTTTTTTTTGTTTAACTCTCATTGGAATTTTCTTTATCAACATTAAGACAAAAGAAAAAAAAAAAATAAACTAAATAAAAGTATGTAATTGCTAATTTACAATTACGTCATAGTTCGACAATTTAATACTAACAAAATTATTTTAAATTTAAGTTTAAATAAATTAAATTAATTTTATTATATTTATACTCAAACTACTTACCAACAATTAGTACTTGTATTAGTTGTGGGCTAGAACAAAATTAGCTAAATAAATTATTTATACAAAGTGCGTTTTCACTCAAATTTTTATGAAGCTCAATCGGCAAACCGATGATTAGTAAATTACTATTTATACACTACTTTGTATTCTTTAAAAATGAATTTACTTTAAACATAATTGTATTTCGCACACATCACTTTTTTATACAATACATATACATATTTCTTTACACATATTTCACATGCACAACATGTCCCAGTTATATAGATTGATTTATAAATTAATTTACTTTTATATGCTGGAAGTTGCAATAGAAGAAGTCATTGACATTTGTATGTAGGTATGTATGTATCTTTATTTTGATATATTGAAGATTTAATGTTTATGTATTTATTTTAATTTTACGCACGATTTTCGCGATATTCCATGTTCAACGTTTGCTATACCGGAATAATAGTATTTAACTGTTTATTGTGTTTTTTCATCCATGCGAGTAATGTGTAAAAACTTTAATTTACTCTTTAGGCTTCGTTCATTGTTTTTGTTTATTCATTCATATTGTTATTTTTATTGTTGTTACTAAGCTCAAGAGCGCATTTGATTTAAGCTTTACTTTGCTTTGCTCTTGCGTGAGTGTTTAATAATTAAAGCTTAATGCAATTCGGCATGCGTGATTCATAGAATATTTTACTCTCTCTCTCTCTTTCTTAATAATAAATTTTATAAATATAAATATTAAATTGACTTAACTAATAAAGAAAATATTAATTTTTTATTAATTTCTTAATAAAAAGTATACAAATTAGATTTTTTTTTAATAATTTTCACATCTAAACTTTTCAGCACTTGAAAATTCAATTGCGCGCCAAGTACAATTCTCAATTAAGTGTTGTTAACTCTGTTTCACAAAAGTCTAAGTGTTGTAAAATGCTTGCTTAATCCATTGTGCGGTGTTGCATCTCCCTTGATTGAAAAAGAAAGAAGAAGCAGCAAAGACCAATCAAACGAGCAGCTGTTGAAAGTGAAATTCTTTTTAAAATATATTGTACATAAAAATTTATTGTAATTTACATATATTAAAAGCTTTGTAAAATTGTTAAGTGAAAAGAAAAAAATGTGTGGTGGTTTTACATGTTCGAAGAATGCGCTTATTGCGCTTAATATTTTGTATGTTGTAAGTAAAGATACCTGAAAAATTAAATCACGGGCCGAAGGATGCTGCTACTACAGCCACCTTTGTTGAGCTTATTGATTTTATTACGCATCTGCCATCTGCAGGAGTATTAATGAATTTGGTTTCACTTTTTCAGATGGTTGGCTTCCTGCTGATTGGTGTCGCTGTCTATGCGCGCGCGGCCTCCATTGTTACAAATCTGCCAATTGTTGGTGGCATATTGGCTTGTGGTATCATACTCATACTCATCTCAATGTTGGGCCTTGCTGGCGCTGTCAAGCACCATCAAGTGATGCTCTTCTTTGTATCCTTTTTAAACACAACAACAATAATAACAGTTATAGTAACAAGAACAAGAACAATAACAATAACAACACCAAAAATAACGACAGCGATGATGATGACTGTGTGCGCTAGTCATTAACATACATAGCAAGAAGAGCCTTTTTAGATAGAACGATAGATAGCAACGACAATATGAAGGTCATCTCAATATTACACAGGGCAAACATCATCATCATCATGCATGTGTGCACTTGTTGTCTCTGACATGCATGTAATAATTTCCGTGCATTTGCAAGCAAACAACATGCAATATTCTTTTAGTTGATGCTTGCCTGCCTGCCTGCCTATCTTTATGCTTGCTTTCGATTATATTTAGATATGTATGAAAAGACTTTGAAGGGAACATGCAATTTGCTTTGTACTTATAGTCATTAACATATAGGAATCACCTTTATAGACTTTGTTTTTTGCTTATGGTACTACTAGCTTTACCCGGCGTGTGTTGCAACGTCCCCTGTGCGTGCCCAGTTATAAAACAAAAAAAAAAAAATGGGCCAAGTGCGAGTCGTACACGGAGGGTTCCGTACCAAATTGGTGTTTGTATGGGTGGTACCTCCCCCAGTGGTCCGATTTGATTGATTCCAATAAATGTACCGAGCCTATATCAAAACATTATAGTATTTAAATTTCAGTTCGAAAAGTTTTTCTAATAAAAACCTGAATTTTAATGGGGTTTTCTGAAGTATAGCCACTAACTATCCAGATTTCAAGATCGTGGGAAAAAAGTATCCTATGTCCGTCTCCTGGTTCTAAGCTACCCTCCCCACCAATTTTCAACCAAATCGGTTCAGCCGTTCTTTAGTTATAAATAGTGTAACTTACACGACTTTCTTTTATATATATAGATATTCCAGGAAGCAATCGTATTAATCGATACAAGGTAAACAAAATTTTAATCTACAAAATTTTGAAGTTAAAAATCTTAGAGCAACACAATTTTGTATTAATTTTCAGCATAAAAAAAGTTTTCATTTTCTTTGCCTTTGCCTTTGGATGCCTTTGGATTTTAATCAAAAACAATGTGCTCACTTCCCGAAATACGAATCTGCATTAGTCACAAGGTTATCGCTGAAAAATTGTGTTTATACATATATATTTGTTTACGACATAAATATACAAATTTCTGTGATACCACGCTGACTGAACAAAGAGAGTTTCTTTGTGTTATTGAGACATAATATGAGTGGCGTTGTTACTTTGTCATGATGTTTATATGTAACTGAATAATGGAGTTATCAGATATATAAGGTTCTTTAGAGATGTCCCCCATTTTTGGTCTATTTTGTACAGAGGTTTTATATTGTCAAATGCAAATTATATGTCCCAATTAGCATTCTAGTTAATTAAAGTGGTGGGAAGGCTGAACAGAAACTTATGAAAAAAGAATGTTAGATAAGGTTTCATTAGCAAAGTCACTTTAGGGAAAAGTAAGACAGGATTTTTGGGTAACATTTAGTCATTCAGTTATTTCATGTGTTCAAGTATTTTGAAGTTTTACAAGATATAACTTCCATAAATAAAAATAATTACCTTAAGTTTAAGTTTATGTATTACACAATGTTAATGTTTCTGTTGATGCCAAATTGTTTTGTGAACCTTAACTCATTTTTATTTTGATATTCGCGTTTTTAGTACATGATCATTTTGTTCCTATTGTTCTTGATTCAGTTTTCGATTGCCAGCTCTTGCTTGGCTGTTAATTCTGAGCAACAGCAACAATTTGCAGAACAAGGATGGAATCGTGTGCCCATGGATATGCGCAAGCAAGTGCAAGACTCATTCCTGTGCTGTGGCTTCAATGCTACCGCAAGCGACATACCGCAACCCAATGAACCATCATGTCAGATAATCAACAGACAATGCTGCCCGGATACAAATGATGTCCATTGCCAGTGTGCACCATGTGGACCCATGCTCGAGGATAAGATTAACTATGCTTTCAAATTGTGTGGCGGTCTTGGTATTTTCTTTAGTTTTACTGAGGTAAGTCGAATATTATCATTATTGCTAATATTAATAAGAAGTTTTTGGGTGATTTTCACTATATTTTCCTTAATCTGAATATTTTATTATATTTATCACATAATTCATGCAGTTCATTGGTGTTTGGCTAACAGTACGCTATCGTAATCAAAAGGATCCGCGTGGTTTGCCCAGCGCTTTCCTCTAAGTTGTAAAACAAAGGAAAGGAACAACTAACACAAAACATTAAAACAAACATCAACTAATAATATAATTAATAACAAAAAAATAATAAAAACCACAATATAAATGTCACAAAAAAAAAAAAAAAACTAAAACAAACAAAAAAAAAAAAAAAACTAATCATCTTAAAATGATAAAGAATAATTTCATTTCACAAAAACATTTAACAAGAGATAAAAACATAGATACAGCAAACATGCAAACTCAACAATAAAAATAGGATCTGTTCTTGTCTGTTCTGTTCTCTTTTGCATTACATATTTATTGTATATTTATTATACAAAAAAACAAAACAACTTAACATTACATAAATTTATTATTGTATTACAAACATATATACAGCGCAAGTAGTTTATATACGAGTATATACCATATACATACATATTATTAAATTATATACATACATACAAACAGACATATATACATACATACTTACATATGAGTACATATGATTAAGAAGATTATATTGATTGAAGATGAAAAGTTGAAACCAAAACAGAGATAGAGGATAGAGGAAGAGGGAGATTCTGTTGTTGGTCTTATCAATTGAATGAAATTTAAATAAAATATAGATTAACTTCTCTACTTTACATCATCATCATCCAACTTAAACTCAAAGAAAAGCAATCAGTTCTTGAGCAAATAACTTAAGCCACCTTTAAACAAAAAATTAACAAAAACACAAAAAAGAAAAAAAAAAACATTTCAATTCAGTCTAAGCACAACAAAGAGGATTTATAAAAATGTTAATCATAACTTTGGTGTTAAACTGGGTGAGATTTGTAAATTGCTTTACATTTTCTTTCTTTGATTTCTTTTGGTTTTTTTTTTTTTTTTTTATCATTTGTTTCATTAATTCCTGTTTATAGAATTATATCTTTCACACATTTTGTAAGACTTTGTTCATCCGTTTGTCTGTCTGTTTCCTATTTGTCACAGTGAAATAATTCATAAACTCATCATTTTGTTCTAAGCGGACTTGACTTGACTTTAGTCAATGTAACTTACTTACTGAAAAACAATATGACTAAAAGAAATAGTTTTCATATAAAATTTTTTAACATTTTCAAAGTCTCTTAAATCAAGATATTGTTTTGCAAACTAAGTTCCCGCCGTTCATGCTTTTTTTACATGCAATGTTGGTTTTGATTGATTTTGAAGAAGTCGAAATTTCCTTTTTTGAATTTGATATACCAATCATGAGCAGTTCTTCCATCTGTAGCACCATCTCCATCGAAATATAGCGAGCAGGCCTTTCGAACCTTGTTTAAAACACAAAATAAAAGAATAGATTCCTGTAGAAGAAAACATCTTCTTTCCACTAACACTTTGTATGTCTTAAGTAAGACAAATATAACTTTTAAAAATGCCATAAAATCTCAGCCTTAACATATTTGGGTCAGTTGAACTTATAGAAATATGTTTTATACTTGTAAAAAAAAAATTGGAATTTTTAATAGTTTGGGCAACTTCTTTGCTACCTTCAAATTTCACAAATATTTATAAATTTGATCTGAATATTTTCTAACTTTCCTTTTTATGGAAAGCATTTTGTTTGTTTGGTAAAATTTTCTAAATGCATCATTGGCACAATTAAACTATTTGTTGTTTTCTTATTATATCTTTCATAAAATTAAATAATATCACTTCATCGTGATGTTTGTAACCGCATAGGAGGGAGACACCATAAATGAAATGTAAACGTGATCGGTGTGATAAGAAGTATTGATTGGATCTAGTCCTGTCTATCCTTTTTGTTTTATTTAGAAACAAATCTATTAAGCTATTTATTTGTGGCCGACACGTCTTGTCAAGTAATATATCAAATGAAGAATTCTTCAATTTGCAATTTGGAGGGGTTCTTCTGTATACAATTCAATCAATTTTTGAAATTACATAGTTCGTCCAAACATGACAAACCGTTTTAATCTTTTGCGCTCGAAGCAAACTGCTTTATAACCTGCCAGAAATTCTGAATCATTAGGAGCAAGAAAGTTACTCCAGGAATACGAATTGCAATTACTAATTAAACATTAAATCAAACAAACAAATATTTATTGTAACCAACCTCAACCTACCATGTTAACTAACCAAACATTATAATTATTGCATTGTATAAAGAATCTCTACATTTCGCTAACTAGAATGAGAAAGGTATGTAGGAATCAGTTATCGAAGTTAATACTCTGTCATATTTTATTTCTATTTTTTTTTTTGGTTTAGTTTCTTTTTTTAAAATCGTAAAATTTCCATTTTAAATTATAAACAATAAAATAATTCATTTCCTTTTTTTTCCTCTTTTGCAGCTTGTTGCCGTTTTTCTGGCACGTCGCTATCGTAATCAGCATGATCTCTTCTATCTGCCGGCCCGTGCCGTCTTTCCACACAACTATCAGTACTAATGGAGTGGCCACAACATCAAACTCAACAGCAACAATTGGAAATGGGTTCTATGGCCTTTGAATTATGCATTTCTATTTTCAAGTTTTAGTCAACCAAAATGGACGAGTCTGATTAACTTAAACTGTTAAGAATTATTTTGCCTGCCTGTCTATTTTAAACTGGACATTGGTTTTTTGTGCTTAAGCAACACTCAAAACTACAAAAAGAATTAATCGATGATCTTTGAAAGAGTCAACTAATAATGCAAGAGTCATTTTAAAAAAAGTCAAAGTTCAAATTGAGTTGAAGGCGGGGCCTTCTGCCTTAACTCTGTGGGTGGTGCTATTTTTGTTTATTATTAATTGTAAACTTATTGCATTAACCAACAAAAAGAACAACTAACTAATGAGATTATTATTGCGATGTTTCATAAAATTTGTCATTTATTTTTATAACAATTTATATTATGTTTTTTTTTTATTTAGTTCAATTTATTAAGCTTTAATTTTAAGTTAAAAATATCTTCAATTATTTGCGCAACTTATACAATCATGCAAGAAAATATTAGAAAACTGTACCACATCTTTCAAACCTGATCTACATACATTACTAACTACTACATTAACTACTAATCATAATCTATAAAACAAGTAAAACAAAAAAAAAAAAGAAAAAGGAGAAATATGTTCAAATACAAATTAAATATACATTAAATGTACGTGTTTAAATGTAAAACTAAAAGAAAAATATCTAAATAATTAACTTTGTTCTCAACAAAGCTTACAATACACTTCACTTAAGTAAAAAATTAAGCAATTTGAAACAAAACATACTCATTAGTCGTGTAAAGTAATATTATAAATCTTGACATAGATGAAAAAGAGAATTTTCGGATTGATAGATCGCATCATATAAAAGATAAGAATAACAAACAAGTTAACTATGTGTTTAAGTGATTGATTCACAAAGAATGCAATAAATGAGCAAAATATCATTTAGAAAACTATGTGACATTGACTCAGACAGGACCCACTTCACTTTCTGAGATCTCTGATGCCTGACTGTTACACTGTTATCCGTTTGATCACTCCGACGACCCACCAGTGCTGTGAAGTGTATAAAAATAAAAATATTATAAACGAATTACATTACAAAACATTATTGAATATTTAAATTTGAAATTAGTTCACTTTGTATGTTGTGTGTGTGTTAAAGTCAAAAAAAAAAAAAAAAGTAAATTTGAAAAAAACAAAACAAAATTTAGCAAAAAAAGAAGGAAAAAAAACAAACAAAATCAGGTCTAAAAATGAAATCATCTCAGCTTCTTTATATTTAACATTATATTTTGTTTTACTTTTATAATTTCAAATTATGTAACTTTATTTATAAATCTATGCAGATTTCGCACAACAACAACAACAACAACAACTACCACAACAAACACTTGTGAATCCTGAATTCTTAATTACTCTGAACACTCACTCAATCAACTTACTCTTCATCATCCATCCAACTATCCATCCAATCTATATTTCCACCTAAACTACAACAACACACGCCACTCATTCTAAGCGATTCATAAGTTAATATACTACATACATACATACATACATATATATAAATATATATTCTCTGTATTCTGTGCTGTGATTGAAGTAAATATGATCTGTAAAAAAAAAAAAAAAAACAAAATTTTGGTGTCAATCAAAACTTTTCATTTTAAAAGGAGAAATTGCGTGAACAAATTAATTTTTGTTTGCAAGTTTTATATTTCCAACTTTTGCTTTTCTTCTCTGCTCTTTCTGCCGTTTGGGTTTGTTTTGTGTCTGTTGTAATCCTTTTTTCTCACCACAATTCGCTTGCGGCATTATAAATCTTGCGCGTGCTGTTATCACCCAAGGACATGCCTAGGGGGTTTCTACAAGAAGAGACTGCTGCTATTGTTGGTTGGTTTCTATTACCATGTAGCTGCATCCCTTTCTGGAAATTGTCCTGGTTTTTCCAAAAATTATAAGCGTGTTGTATGAGTGAGTGTCATTGAAGTAACTTTGAAAAATGAACTTCTTCGTTTGTTGTGTGTACTTAGTAGAAAGGATACATAAGCTAAAGCAAAGAGATTTTAGTTTAAGGAACTTTAACATGAGTTTTCAAGCATTTCAAAATTTTATCCTTAGAGTCTTTTAGAAAAAAGATAATAAACAAAATTAATTAAATGACCATCATATAGTAATCTTTGGTCAACTTTCGGTTTCTAAATTTAAGTTAAGTTAACTCATATTTCAACAAGACGCCCGGTTTTAAATGAATTTAGGATGTCACTTTATAACAAAACTAATACAATTTAAACAAGTAAAAAGAAGTTCTGTCTCGGGTCTTGAAATTTACGCATTTTACGGACATTGAGTAAGTTTCTACTTATTGTAAAAATTGTGGATATTGCAACCAAAGTCAACTTCCTTAGAAATACATACGATCCTAGTTTTTAAGAAATTACTCTTCCAATTATGGACATATCAGCAGTAGCGTTAAACCCAAAAAATATAGACAAACGCTGCAAACGGGAAAATTGGCTATTGGCCATTCAAGGGAACATAAGTTGAAAGGAAATAAGGATAAATATCATATAGAAGAATTGAGTTATGTAAATATTAGTGGAAAGCAAAGAAGTTTGCAATACTTCTTGAGTATCCAAGCAATGCTTTTGTGCCGACACATATTAATTATCTCGTATGGCTTTTAGCGAAAAGTATAAATCTTGGTTAAATAAGTTTTGGCAAAGAGTTTCTTCTGACCAAAGTATTGGCCCGATTTAAGGCATCCACGACAGACTTGATTAAACAGGAATCATGGTGGTGGATTGTTTATGTTTTGGGTTCCTTTTGGGTATGCAGGAAAGTGTCTCCTCTGCTTTAAAGCTATCAGATTATTATATGCTCATATATATGTCGAATTAATGGACACTACGTTAATTGAGTTTACTGAAACCGTCTACGGGGGGAACTGTACATTTCAACAAATTTCGTATCAAGAAAAACCATACGGTACATTTTCTTACAGTATTAAGAGTCGAAATTAGTCAATAAAATTATGGTTATCGGGATTAATGATTTTTTTTTTTTCAAAGGTTATAAGAACTATTAAATTATATTGGATTGTTATTACTAGCAGATTTATTGTAAGTATTATTGCATTTAAAAAATATAATCAAATTTTGTGGAAAACTAACGTAAGTAGAATTTTTTAGAAATTCTTGGCATTAACTCGAAAGCTAAGATATTCTTACTTCTTAAAAAAAAAAAAAAATTAAAAAATGCCGAAATTACTCTTAATTGATTACTCTTATTGAGTGAGCAAAAACATTTCAATACACTCGAAAAGAAAAGCTTTTAAATGAGTAGAAAGAAATGAGAGTGAAAGTAACAATGAGTATCGTAAACAAATAAAAGAGCAGCGAGTGGAAAACGCGTTGCCAATAGCAATATGATGATTATATAATACAATATTTGAAATTAACTGCTCCGGATGCATGTTCATGTGGACGAGTGTATGTGTGTGTTTTATCTGTGGCCCCATGTTTATGTTTCCATACTGAGTGTAACCACCACATTCCGTTGGTGTGGTATGTTGAGCTTCCGTTTTGCGTGCAAGAATGTGGGTGTGGTTGGTGTCATATTCAGCCACTTTTGTTATTATTGACGCTGGCCAGCAACAGGGCACAACACCAAAATAACCAACATCCATGAAACCAACCTTGAACCGGCATCACCACATCAGCATCCTCATGAAATGTGAAAATCCTTTTATAGCGTTTAATAAGTTTTATTTATAATCTTTTTATAACTTGTTATATGTATTTTATTTTTTATCATTTCATTTATTATATTCGCATCAACGTCATGCCATGTTCTTTGTTCTGTTTGTTGTGCCCCATCTGTTTATGACATACATCCAAGATATGCTTCATTCATGTGGTGAAGATAAGTATGACGCAGATACAAAATTTGAAATATGAACCGAGTTGCATTAGAAGCATTACGAAAGAAGATTTGTTTCTTGATGATGATGATGATCATGATGGTGATGTTGATGATGTTTGGAAATAGACAAATTTGGTTGAATCTCCTTTAAGTTTAATATGGAATGGACACATGCCCATGGGTTGGACACTTGCACATGTCCTGCTTTCAAAAGAATTCTATGCATGAAGTCTAAAGGAATTTACAATAATTTTTTTTTTAATTACTTTGCCTTTGACAACAATCTAATTCAAATTAAATGCTTATGCTCAATGACCAATGATTAAGTCGAGTGGAAAACTGTCAGAGTCAACAGATTAAAGTTTTAACCCGTCGAGGGTTGAGCATTCAGATTCATAAGAGACAATACATGTTTCGCAATAAAATTTTCTATAAATACCATATTCGGAAATATGTTTTTCTATTTAATGAATCAATTTCTTAATCGCTTTAGACTTAACAACTATTAACCAAAAGAATGTCCACGCGTTGCAAGGGACTCTCTTGAAAGAAGATGTCTCTGCTGGTGACGATGGCACAAGTTCCTTGCACTTTTGCCATACTTAATTCAAGTATGACTTTTGTCATCTCTCTCATTCGTGTTTGACCTAAATAATCAAAATTATCTTCGTTCACAAGAAGATGTTGTGCTTTTGTAGCATCTCGAATTGAATAAGTTCCGAGTCAAATGATTTCAACAATAAAAATTCATACAATTTTTAAAAAGAACTAAGTTGTAAACGAAATGCCTAGAAAGTTCATGACTATCCGAACATTAGTTTGTAAGTTACAGTGCTTGTAATGAATTAAATTTTCAAACAATGGAAATAAAAGAAATTTGTATGTCCCCAAACAAGTGCTATGAGGAAAGTAAAATGAACATTGCTGCTGTATGAACCGTTGATGCTGATCCCTTTGCCAGTCCAAATCATAACAATCATTTTGACTAATCTTAAAGTCAAGATTCTTGCAATAGCTGAAAATATCAGAATGTCCATATGAAAGTTGTGTTTAAATTGGTTGCCATGTTTACTCAAAGTGGACCAAACAATATTAATGCTTTGTTGTCTCAGAGCGATGGTAAATTTGCAAGATTTAATGTCCTAATTGTATTCTCAAGATTTCGATCCCAGCTAATAGATTTGTTCATAGATTTTAAATATTACTTTAGGCAAAAAGATTTGCGTCAAATGCTGAAGGTAAATATCCCCGAGAAATGTATACTCTGAGTTTTAGAATAATTCATTCTACAAGAAAGACATCGAAATGTTAGAGAAGCATTGAAATTAAATGGTAAAAAAAAAACATTGTGAATATTGAGACAAATTGGTCTATTGGAAGTTGCAAATAGAAAAGTAATTTTTATTTCTTTCTCTATTCATTTAATCACTTTATGTACTATTGTATTTATGTACGATTTATGCTACAAGTGGCTTAAATGTAACAAATGCCAACCCAGCTGATGTTTTTCTAATTAAACTTTAATTAATGAAAAAGAAAAAATACTGAAAAATTAACACATCAATGATATTGTATTTGGCGTTTGTTTTTCGGCATTTTGCTTTCATTGCTTTGAGGGATTAGCGCACAGGAAACATGTTGATTATGTACGATTATGTGAGTCACATTGTGAGTTAGTATTGTGTGTAATTATATTTGTTTACGACCACAAACAGAAAGCAACAATTTTCTATGTCAAAGTCATAGAAAAGTCAAATTTATTATGTTTTTTTCGCTTTCTTTTCTATACTTTTCATTTTTATTTCCTTCTTTAATTATCCAACTGACAATTACTCACTTTCAGCTCAAATGGAAATCTTAAACCAAACAAATTATAGAGAATCAGAAAAATAAAGCAATGAACTTTGTAATTTTGTATAATTTCAATTTTTTAAATTTTTTATTCAATTGTATAATTTGCAAAATGAATTATTTGATAAAAAAAAGAGCAAATGAGAAAAGCAATGTGCTAATTAAACACAATTATTGAGTAATTTTATCTTAGCAAAAAATGATAATAAAAATAAATACAATAAAAATGTTAGCAAATTAAATAAAATAAAATAAAAATTGCATAAAGAATGCTAACTTTATTTTTATTATTTTTGTGCTCTTTTTATTTTAATTTATTTTATTATATGTTTTCTTATTTAATAAATGAAATCTTTTAATTGATTTTTTAAAGAAAACAGTGCGTATAATTAATTTTCAAAATGACCGCCGGACATTAAAAGCACTCATACACATAAGTTGTTTGCTTGAAAACAATCGAATATCCAATTACTTATTTCCCATTAACTGGGGTATATATCTATGTACGTACGAATATTTAGGCAGATATGTATGTATGTAGTATAAATGAAGGCGTATAAACGGAAATACAAATTAAACGTAGGCTTGTCAATAATTAGAGGCAAGTTGTGGCGATGTGGTGGCTGCTAGCTTAACACTTACTATTACAATACTTAGTCTCCCCCCCTAAAATTTTCAACTAAGCGCCACTATATCGCATTAAACACTTGGCCTGCCAACAAAGACAGGCTAATACTATTATCGGTGATTAGACAGAGGGGGGGACCAAAGAGAAGTTCATTCAAAATAAAATGAGAGCAGCAAAATGGAAAGGATGATTAAGAGTGTGAATGAGAAGTTGAGCACGTGCGCATTCAGGCCAAACACAAGCTGCGCACTCACAGAAAAAAGGAGCAAAAGCTGTTGCACGTGAAATAGTTTCCATGAGGGAAATTACAAGAGACAAGCATAAATTGAGTGAAAACTCAATTTTTGGACTTTTATATAGATAATTTGGTTCAACGGTAATATTAATATATATATGTACATAGTTGAATTGCGCGTGGGTGTCATTTTAATTAGAAAACCCAGAATTAATTGAATAAGAGGAAAAGTACCGAAAATTAAATTAAATTTCCTCTTTTTTTTTTTGCTTCTTAAAAGTTTTTTAATGTTGAGTGAAAAATTGAGGTTTTTATTGTTGTCATTTGACAACAAGAGTATTTTACCATGGTTGAATGAATTTTGAGCTCTTTTCATTGAGTTATGAGACTTTTGATGTTGGAAGCTTCGTGAATTGTTACACTTTTACTTTTAGTTCCAATTGGACTTTGCGGGGTGTTGCACACGTTAACATTGAATTCCGGATCGTGGATTATTAAAAGGAACAAGTGCAAAATTTTTTTGTATAAAAATAATACGAAATTGTAAAACTCTATTGAACGAAGAAACTTGTTTCCTTTAACTAAATTTTCAAAAAGGTTTCAACTGCCATTAGAATTTTGTTCGTGTTTAAGTAAATTTTCATGTAAGTTTTAACTGTAAAATTAAATAAAATTTTGCTTACTTAAGCATAGAACAAAAATAATGATGTAAACAAAAAAATATATATTTTATCAAAAATATCAACATAACTACATAGATACAGAAAACTGTCCTATATGTGTGTGAGTGTATCTATGTGTATTCGAGAGAATGGGAGAAAAGGGAAAGAAACAAACAAGCCAGAAAAGAAAATCAATATATAATTCAAATATATGTTATATCCTTATATTGTACTATTGTACATACTTAGTAGAATAATAGTATTGTATCTTCGCAGCTGTGACCTGTTATGTACTATTTTCTGTATATACAAACAGAATTTCACAAACTTATGTACAATACTTAGTTGTTTATCTATTGTATTTATTATTAACTTGTATCTCCATTGATTGTTATATGCGTAAAATGATAAAAGATGCACTCAATCAATTTTTTGTGGCTTTTGTTCTCGTTATTTTCATTTGTAACCCTTTTTTCTTAATTGGAAAAGTTTTCATATTTTTCGCTTCGATTGACTGCTCTTCAAAGCCTTGGTTCAATGGATGAAGTATCCAATACTCAATTACAAATGACCTACTAAGCAAGAAGGATCCTAGAATCAATATCAATTTAGAGAGATCCTTTAGTTGCAAAATGTTGCACTTAACTTGATTGATTAGAATAGTTTTGATTTTTTTTTTTTATTTTTCCTTGTTTAAGTTAAATTTTTTTTTAGTGTAAACATAAAATGATAAGGCAAAATTTAAAAATTTCTATATGTTTTTCTTCTAATACCAAAAATTTAAGCTAATAGCCTTGAACTGTGACACTAAGCACTGACTAAAGCATAACTTTAGGCGCCCTCACGATGTTACGTGTCCAATCTAAAGTATCTTCGTGGTTTCACTGTGAAAACTCATGAGCAGCATTTAAAGCTGATGTTGCATTTATTTTAGGTAAAAACACAAGCAGAAAACAAACATTTTTTTTAAATCAAATCAAATCTTAATTGTTGAAAAACGAATATGAAGGTAGTCATATTTTAGAGGAAATATTTTGGGTCACCTATGCCCTTAACCATCTTTTAACAGATTTCTTGATGAAAGGGTTCTTCCTCCTGAAATTTCAATAAAGGAATTGTTGCTCTCAAAGTAAATAACCCATGGATCGAAACAAATGATAATCGGAAACCCGTAAGTAAGGCGAAAAAGTTGTATGGGATGACATAAACCAATGAAGTGATTTGAGAGTGGCCCTGATGACTTTTTCCATATTCAGTGGTTGATGTTGCTCTAAAACTTATATTGTCTTTTCTCGGACTACAATAATTTTTAGTACAGATCATGTGCCTATCTATAGAAATATTTTCTGACTGTTCGTCTAGATTTCAAGATCATCTTCCTCTTAATTATTTTATGTCAAAGTTGTTCATAAACAGTAATTGGTCATAAAAAAGACATGAACATACTAAATCCATTAATCCATTAAATCCATCAGTTGAAAGTTTTGAAAATTCTAAAATTTATAATGTTAATATTGTATTTATAATGTTGGCTTTAAGGAAAAAGTTCCATAAATACGAGTATTCATTTTAGCATTGAAATCTATTCCATCATATTCTATTTACATATAACGAAGCGCACTTGACTTGAATGAATTTTTTGTCAGCATTTCAAATTAATGTTCATTCATTCACTTATGTGTATGTTTTGTAAATGTATTGTATGTATATGTTTTAAAATGTAACACACACAGATACACATACATATTCATATATGTATGTGTAGTTACAAGTACTTGATAAATGAAAGGAAATTGAGCCTGGCAACAAATGCGGCACTCTGAGTTTTAATTAAAAGCTGTCATTATTGCCTCATTGTTAAAGTAAAAACTCATTACTGTAGTAATATACTTGTATGTATCTATGTTTTAGTGTAGAAGTACCTTAGTAATATTGTACCTTAGAATATAGTGTTTTTGAACGAGCAGAGCGAGAAAGACGAAGATCAATCAGGATATGTGCCAAGAGAAGTAAAGAAATAAAAACAAGAAAAACGAAGGTTATGCCGAAGTTGTCATTCCTCTTTACGCACCCCTAGAAAATGATTTGCCTTACAGAACTATTTCACTATTGATTTGACTTACTTTTAGGGTAGAGTCAGTATACATACAGTATTTCAACATTGAGACCGAAATATTTCTATCGGAGCTATACGATCCAGTAATCTTAGAGTGTTGGTAAATAAGTCTTTGTTATAGGACTCTCAATAAGTTTACAGATAAAATTAGCTACTCAAAGTTAGATTTGAAATTGGTGTTTAATGTTTTCGTGCATAAAAAATCATTAAAGTGACACTTGTAGGACAATTTGAATTCCTACGAATGTCGTTTGGTGTGAAAAACGCGCCTTCATTGTTTCAGCGTTATGACTTCAACTAATAATCATGGAGATAGATCACCTTGTAATATCATGTGAAGTACTTTGATTGGACAAGTGTCAGTTTTTCAAAAAAAGCATTAAATACAATGTTTAGGATACATAATTTATTAAATTGGAATTCGAGTAAATAGCAAAGCTTTACAAGATCTTGGTGATTTCCCAGTTCCGACTAAATGATTAAAGCATAAGCAATGTATGCAAATAGTTCTTGCAACTCCCTCTTTCATTCCTGCGTAATTTGTTAAAATTTTAATTGTTGTTATTGTTATATTTGTTAAAATTTTAACAAACAATCAACATCAGCTGTTTTCTGTTTACGCGCAACAAAACGATAAAAGACAGGCAGTAATTGCGATACCTTGGCAGCACTAGCAGCACTTTCAACATACCGCATGGCAAGTCATTTTTGTTCTTTTTTCGTCATAGAATGGAAATTCATTAAAATAGAGAAACGGGGCACGGATTACAACAAATTACATATTGTTGTTGCAAAATGACTGTTCTGCTTGAACATAGAATAGTTTTGTAGTTATATCATTTTGAAAATTGCAGAAATTTGTACGTTTTTTTTTTAATTTTTAAATTGTCATTTTTGTTTTACAACAAATCTCAATTTTGTTATTTTCCCTGTTGTTGTTGTGCGCTTTCCAGCTGCTTGCATATTGAAGCTGCTTATATTTTACTGTGAAAAGAGTATTATAATCTAATTTTTTTTTTTTTTTGTATTTGAAGGCCTGTGTAATAAATTCTTATTTTATTAAACATTAGAAATTTAAATTTTTAATTTAATATTGTGTGTCTAAGTTTCGGTTTCGATTTCGACCGAAACAGAGACCAGTGCCGAAGGATCGGTTACGTCTCGGTTTCAGCTGAAAAGCCTGTTTCGGTCGGATACATATCACTGTTCATATATTTGTTCAATTAACACTATCGTCACGGAAAATTCAATTGCACTCATACATATGTCAAATGTGTGTTTTCTTTATGTGAACATAATTGAAATAATTAGTTATGAACAAATATGAACCATTTTCACTAAGCAGTAATAATTATTATATGTATTTATGTTGTAGTGTAAGAGTACCTTAAAAAACTATATCCTATATAGTCATCTCGCTCTAACACCTTAAACACATGCGTATTTGTTGAGCAGAGCGAGGAAGATCATTTAGGATATGTGATAGGAAAGAAAAAGGTAAATAACAAACAAATAAAAGCCTAACAAATTATGTTTTATTACACATTTCATTGTGTGTGAAAGAATGACTGACTGAACGAAAAATTGAATGAATTTAAGCATTTTAATGTGACACACAGGACGCAAGGAGCTTAAAACAAAATCATAAGAATATCATAGAATGTTTATACTCTTTAAGCAAGTGTTCTTACCAGATGCAGTACAGTAGTCGGACCACTAGGGAGACCCATGCAAACCCTAAACTCATTAGAATTACTGAATCGTATATATACAAGTTATTCTTCCTTTTATTTTTTTTTACTAATAACAAATAAAATGTAATTTTTATTTTATTCTGTATTTTCAGTGCCACAAAGACATCAAATTCAATGGAAAATATGTCGTTATTGACCAGTAACAGTCATTCCATTTCGGACGAGGAAACCGATGAGTAAGTCGAAATTGGTTCATATCTATTTTTTTTTTTATTTAATTACAAATATCTACAACTTTATGTGAAAGAAAAAGGACGAAGAAATAATCCAATTTAATTTTTAATTTTTGCCCTCCGTGCACAAGAATACGGTAAATAGTTGAGGAGAAGATCTTAAAGACTAACAAAAATATTAGGTTGTTCAAAAAGCTTTTGCATTTTACAAAAGATGGCTTCATCCACGTTGGAGACCCCATAAATTGTATATGACATTTGATAAAAACATGGGTTCTTGTTTCATGAAGTCCCCGTGTACAATTAAAATATAATTAAGCCGAGAGTGTTGCTATTTCATTTATCTAAATCCTACCGGAACCGGTTATTAATAGTACTGTAAAGAATTTCCAGAGGTAACCCAAACAAGGTTTATTAAAAAGGCACAGATGGACGATTTTATAAGAACCAAATGGGAAAAAGACAACATTGCGATCTACATACCTTGTCTATATTCAAGTCACAAAAGACAGAAAGGAGAATAATAGAAAATAAAAGGGAAAATTGACTTGCGTGTTCCGCTCGATTACCTCAGCATATTTTAAGCAAGTGAAGTCCTAAAGGGTGTTTAGTGTTTGTTTTTGTTGGACGCTGCCTAGCGGTAAATTAATTCTTATTTGAGGTACAGTTTATTGCATGTAACATTACATAACAACACAAGAACTCAAGAAATTCTAATTTTCGGGTACTGAGAACTTTCATCAATTAGTAATTCTATGAAATTTATTGCACTTCTTTAGATATTCAAAAAAAATTCGATTTGAAAGATATAAAAATTAGTGCCTCATAAAGAATTTTATTATTAAAAAATGATAAATGAAGTGAAATATTTATTAGTGAATTGTATTCACAAGATATCATGTTATTCAAATAATCAGAGTACCCGGCCACCAAAATTTCTCGAACTTATGTGTTTAGTTTGGTCATGAGTAGGAAAAATGTCAAAAAGGGATGTTTTTCACTTTAAGTAGAATGCAATTGGGTCATAGCAGCAGTTAAGGGTTCGCAACATCATTATTAATAAATTGAATTCCATTTCTGGTATTTCGTTCCTGTTTTCCACTGCTCTTTATTTTAGACAAACTTACAGATACAAAAAAAATTTCTTGTGACTTACCAACTGAACAACAATCCACAATCGTCAGTAGTATTGCATTATAGAGTCCTTTAATTTATTCAAAACAAACTAGCAATCAATTTTTTTAAAAAAATCTTTTTATAAATTTTTTGCAATTAAAAATTGCATCAAACATTTATATGATTATATAGAATATTGACTTGGCGATTAATTAATTATTAAGTTGCTGGTGACCATCAATTTAGAAGGTCATTAGGATGGAGTCTCTTTAAACAACGTCCGCTCATGCCGTGAGGGAAGAATGCCCCCAGGCGGTTGATGACGATTGCTGATTTACAGGATTTCGTTGCGTACCTTTGGCATCTATGGTTCTCTATGCAAAATGGTGTTGCGTACAAACCAAGGAGCCCCAGTTATGCGGCGAAGGGCTTTGTTTTGGACTCTCTGAACGCTACTTGCAGCAGCAATACCCCAGGTTTGATTTGCGTAACGCCAAACAGGGGACACTACTTGTCTGTAAATTGTTCTCTTGTTGTTAAGCGGTAATTTACTGGACGTCCGTAGCAACCAGTCAAGCATATGCAACTTTGCATAACAGCATGCGATAGTAGATAGTAGTTTCTATATGAGCGCCACCTGCTTGGCCCAGGCGTGGAATATTTGCAAGAAATCCTGTTGTATCTTTACTACGACAGTTATTAAAATATCTCCCCTATATAGCGAATAAAGAACGGATGCTAATATACTGCCTTGCGGCACGCCAGCTTTGACGTTCCTTATTGATGACTTGATAAAGAAGGTTCGACCATATTGATAGCTTTGTATTCAAGTAGGGAGTGCTGTTTAGCTGGGAGGAGGCATTTGATCTTGTGAAGCAGACCGTCAATCCATACGCTGTCCAAGAAGACCGCTCAAATGTATTGAGAATGTGAAAAATCAGAGGAATAAAATACTTTAACATAAAAATTAACATATTAACTGTGATTTGAGATGACACAGACTACTTGACGAAGAGTTATGGTCGCGCATAACACTCGAACAAACAAACAAATTTTATTTTTTCGATAAATGTTTGATGCAGTAAATTTCATTTTAAAAAACTTCCCCTAAGTTCAAACATTCATTGCAATTCATCTGAACAAACTTATTGCTTTTTGAAGCACTTATTGTCTATGTTCTTTTTTACTTGATCAAGTTTATTTAAAACATTTTTTTAGTTCTTAATTTTTTGGCCTTGAGTGTTTTATGGCAAAGTGCAACATTGTTGAAACAAAATACTAACTAAAATAAAGTTTGTTAAATCGATGCGCAAATATCTGTTGGCCTTGAAAGTGAATTTGATAAAAAGAAAGCGGCTGAAAATAGCAATATTTAATTGAGTGGCTTTGAATTGTTATGACCTTTGAACTTTGGCGTGCAATTTTATACGTAGTAGATGTTGTTTACTCACATATCTCTACATTCCAGTGGAAATATATAAACGGATAACATGCTAGCACACCTCATATCACATCAAGAAATTAACAAACCAATCTAATCGAATAGAATTAAAGAAAACAAAACTGTGAAGTATATTTACGAGAGAGAAAGTGTCTAAATAAAGATATCAAGTTACCCATGTACCCATATAAATTATATATCGATTACCAATTAATTTGTGTGACTTTGACCTACAATATTTGAAGGACGGAAGGTGCTTGCTTATCAAATGTTTAACTAAACTGTTTTCGCGTTTTGTTTAGTCATTCCTTTTTATTATTACGTATACGCACAGTTAACTGGGGAAACAGTAGTTTTTGTCTAAGGAAGCATATGTCGATAATTTGCCTAATTGATATTGTGTTTCTGTTGCTTATATATACTAATATTAGCTAATTTAATTTTCTAATTTCAAATTATTTTCTACTCATCTTTGTATGGGAAGATACAAGTAATCACCGATCTGCTGCAATGAATTCTAATGAAAAGCGTTGAAACGATTTGACTCTGAATCAGTTGTTGTTTTTATGGGAAAATTCGCGCCAAAACAAACAAACTGAATTGGCAGCCAATCAAGTGCATCTAATGAGATTCAATGTGGACCAAATTTATGAAAGGATTTTGATTTATTTCAGCTTCAAATCACTGAATTTAATCTCCCTCATCTCCGGACCAGAACATTTCATAACAAATTTAAAGTATCCCCCGCATTAAGATACATTTTATTGTAAATTAATGTTGAGTTTTGTCGAGCGTCAGTAGAAGCAATGGCACCACGTCCTTGTCAGCCTGCCATGCCATGCCATGCAATGCCAAGCCAAGCCAAGCCAAGTCAGTTTTGTTGATGACTTCCGACAATTTCTTTTGACTTTCAGACATTTAGTATTTTGCTTCTTTATTATTATTGTTATTATTATTATTATTTCTTTTATTTTTATTTTTGTTGTTTGACCCATTAAAAAATATTTATCAAGATTTTCTGATGCCCACAAGTTTTAGTTTAAAACCCACAAGAGCCTTTTCATTACTTTGCTTTTCATTTATATTGTATAAATTTTTTTTTTTTGTTTCTTTGCAAATTCTTCCTTCAAGGACACAATGTGATATATTACTTTTTATTCTCTCTGCACTTGTCATTAATATGATTTTCATGATGAAAAATTTACTTTAATTATTCTTGATTTTTCCTCAATTTAAAGGGATTTTTTTTTTAATGATGAAATGTTGATTTAAACTGAATTTAATGGGAATATTAACATTTTTTAAGGAATGGCTACACCTCCTTATCGATTCAAATATCTTTGTCGCTCCATTTACGCAAAGGGACTATGTAAATTTTACTGACAAATTGATTGATGTTCTTTAGTATAAAGTTACAAGCTATTGTTTTATTAAAGTATAGTTCTTACGTATTCCTGAGAATGACATTTATAGAACTGTTTGCTTGTGTCCACTCCCAAATCTTGTCACGCAATATTATAAATGACCTATAACTTTTATGGCTCATAAAAATATTCCACTTGATGGAATATGTATGAGTTTATCATATACCATATCATAATCCCGAACCGTCGTACGTCTTTTAGTCAAACTACTCGTAGGTAAATTATACAATAAAAGTATCTAATGATAATAGAGTACATACGAGCTACTCTTACCTATCACTCTTATTGTTTCATTTTAGCCCAGTGGGCTTGTATAAAATTATAAAAATTTGCATGAGGGGAGTTCCTAAAATAAAACATGATTTGGTATATAAAATTCTTTGAATTGTGGAACGTGGTGATATTCCAGTATATAAAGAAGACAATTCAAATAATTTTGTATTCAATTGCATTCTTTATTAAGGTTGCAGTTGGTTAAAAGGATTGTAGCAATAAAAGATTTGTAAAAGGAGGATACTATGTACTTTAGTACTATGTAAAAGTCTCCCACAACCTTCTTAAGAATATAGACATTTAACAATATAATATAATAGAGAGTTCAAGCCTGTCAAACCAAGGCGAAGAAAGCCTCCAAAACCTCATTCGTCATCAACGGAGGCTGCAAAATCGTCCAAACAGCCCGTCGACGGCCCATACTACTGATGTGAAACAACTTCGATTGAAGAGGGTCCATCCTAATGACATTTTAAGCAATATAAATATTCACTGCATTACCACATAGTCAGTATTCTATACACTCATAATGTCAGTTTGCAAAAATATTCAAATTACAATAAAAAAAAAAAAAATAATAAATAAAAATAAATAAATAAATAAAATCTAATACATAAAATTATTAGTCAAGAAAATTATTATTAGTGTATTATCTTCATTGCCCCATGCAGCAATCAATAAGTGCCACTAAAGCAGCGGGTCTTGTTACTTTTGCCAATTAAGAGAATTTTACTTTTTTCGGAATCATCCACATTTGCTGTCAATTTTACTAAAGAGTGTTTGCCGTCGTAAAATTTCTCATTCTTAAAATATTATTTGTTTATTATTTATTTACAGGATTAGATTATACACATTTAGTGACTTATAATATATAACCTAAATTTTTTTTGAGGAGTGCTAGCTACAAGGCCTTCGACTCGACTGTCTTAAATAAAAAAGATTAGATTAAATTACTAAGGTTACAGGATTTGATGAAGGATACTATTTTGCTAATATTATCGAGGGAAGGAAATTGAATTAATGTGGAAGGTAGAATGTTGTGTTCTAGTGATGTAGTGATTTATGCAATCATCTAGCAGGTGTCTTATTGATAAGTAGTCACCACAGAATGGACAAGGAGGTTGGATTTTGCCTTCGAGGAGATGTTGGTGAGTGAGTTGACTGTGCCTCGTTCTTAATCGTACTAACAAGGAATAAGTTGGACGATCGCAGAAATCAGGGAAGTGGATAGGTGTTTTGGAAGGGTTGGATATTTTTATACCAGTGGTTGTATGAATGTCTTAAAATATAATTATTGGTCTGGAATTGTTTTTCATCTGCTTACAAAAAGGGATATTCTCACTAAAATATGCCAATTTTTTGTTCGATTTATTGACATAATCAAGTAATAAAAGTTCGAGTTTTGGAAGTTTAAATGTATTTTCAACATTTACTGAGATGTTTTTTATTTTGCATTGAACTGTGGATCTATTCTTTATTAACTAAAAATACAATAAAAACAAACTTTAATATTTTATTGTAGTTGATAATTTATAAAGTACACATGTATATTGAACTCTACTGGTTTCTTTAATTTAACCATATTGGATTCATCAATCATTCATTAATGGTTCTACACATGTCATCTGATCAATTTTACCTTGAAAATTGAAAGAAATTGAAATTTAATTTACTTTTATTTTAAGATCACTTCACATAATCCTTTAGAAAGTCTTCATACAACTTTTCCTTTAGCACGGAAACTGCACTTTGTGTGTTCATTTATTTACATGTATGTATGTATGTATTTAGACATTTATATGAATAATACAAGTAAATAAATAATTTATATTTAAAATTATTGTATGTTCTCGTAGTTTGTTGAGACTCCATTATGCTATGCTATATAGTCATTGCTTTGTTACAATTCCAATGTTATACGTTATACAAGTCTGAGAGAGTTAAGTTCGTCAAGTTTCTTTTGTGGACCACTTGAATTAAGTCAATATTTCAAACAATTGGATTGAATAACTGAATAAACCCCACTACCACCATCACCACTATTAAGTTGTAGAGCAAAATGACCATTTGTTGATGAAACTATTCTACAATAAAATGGAATTTAATTCCGTTCGAGAATCAATTTTTTCTTTTCTACTTTTACGATGTTTTATGATGTTTGTGATGCAACGAAGCTTACAAGACAAAACGACCTAAATTAATTTCTATGAATGTCGTGTTGTATATAAGTATGTATGTAAGTCACTGATGATGATGATGATGATGATGATGCAGTAACATTACGCCGTATTAAAACTCAAATTATCCGCAAGATTTACATAATGATGATAGCAAAGTATTCTCTGCTGAACGTGGGTCACACTAAACATTTATTGAATACCGGAAAATTTAAGATGACATACTCGTAAGTCTTAAAAAAGAAATCGGCGAAGATTGTTGAGCATCTTAACTGACAATTGTACAATATGTTATATATATAGTTCAGTGTCGTCGTCGTCATCTTCATTGTTATTTATATCAACAACATTGTTGCATGCACATAGTAGATATGTAAATGACTTTTTACAATTTGAAGATGACGACGAAGATGTGTCATTTTCATAGTCTGCAAAGTGCATTTTAAGTGTTTGTGTAATTGGAATTTATGGTCCGTTAGTTTCTGTCTTTTGCTAGTCCTTTCACTTCTTTGGAAACAATCGCAAACAAACACAAGTGTTTATCCTTTTAAATGCTTCACACTCTTAAGTGGTTAGTAGACGTGCGGCTTGTAAAAGCAGTTTAACCTCTGCATCAAAGTCAGGAAGTCTTGTATCAAAATCTGAAAATCCAGCCTTATGAAAGCAGTTTCTAATGGTAGATTGCTTGAATTTTATCACATGAGCCTATACAAAATTTAAAATTTTGACTAATGTCTTGATCAAGAGATCGGCAAACTGAAGTTGAGTTATGTTCACATTTGTGAAAATTAATACCTTCTGATGCGATGCTGCGTTCTCGAATAACAATGAGATTTTATTTTTTATTCTTAGATATTATTGTATTTTTCTATTTTCTAATAATTTCTAATCTAATGGTAAATCTTTATTAAGAAGATTTTTGAATGCTCGAGCGTGCCCTGCTTTTTGCACGAAAATGTAGTGGCAGTTCCAGGTTTTTTTGTTCTTTTAGGTTCCGGACCCAAAGGGTACCAAGTAATAGGCAGAGAGTTGAAATTTTCACAGATTGTGTAGTTCTATCCGGGCAACAGATACTAAAGCTAAAATGTATTTAAAAATTTAAAGGGATCCCCATACAAGAAACATATGGGTTTTGTATAGGAGCTATACAATCGAGTATTTGCTTGGCTGATAACCTCCCATACAAACCGCAATTTGGTATGGAACCCTCCAAGTACGAATCTGTCTCGCTTTTGCCCGATTTTTTTATGCATATTCATTTGATTGCATTTCTCTGCTTGTGTAAGCTGCTCGATACAAAATTTCTTAAATATCATATTTTGTATGGAGAACATAATTTATTTTATTACACGAACCCAATTAATGACGTCTATGGGCAGCTTTTTTACCTTTCTGTTGTAAGCACTTGCGTTTTCTTTTCACTATGCCTATGTAAGTGTTTTTGTTATTGTTCAAGTGATTCATCAAAGAGAAAAGTCATACGTGTGTATACATAAACATAAATGTTTGTGTGTCCCACTTTTTTTTTTTATAAACAAAAGATCAGTAAAAGCCCAAAGGTAATAATTTTGTTGTTAATTTCTTTAACTGAGCAATTTTTCTTTAAAGTGACACACCATAAGAGATTTTGACCTCTATCAAACTGCGAACAAAATTTGCGTCACGTACAATTCGATCATACGAGTTGAATTTCTCTCTTTGTGGATCGTTCTCTCTCGCTCTGTATTACATTTTTTTTGATGCTTATTGCTCTCTGCTAAGACGAGCCCCTTTTTTGTTAAGCATCATATTGCTTCATCAAAAGTAGACACCACTGCTCTCATTACAATTGTTCATAAGTATGTACGTCAAGCAAAGCAAAAGTAACACATGTATAAATATATCATTTATGTACATATTTATTGTAAATATATATATGTATGTATGTGTATAACAATACATACACATTTCTTATAATGTCTTTTTCCAAAAACAATATTTTTATTTCACAGCTTTAAAACTACTAGCAACTTGTTTTTATTCCATTCGTTGATTTCTGTGCTATTTATAAGCATTTTGTATGAAAGAAGCAAAGTCATAATTGTTTTGCTTATTGTGAAATTTTTTGCAAGTCAAATTGAGACATAAAGATACCATGAAATAATAATTAAAAAAAAAATTTTATTTAAAAACTTGTTTCAAACTTTACATGAACTCACACACTTATTGCAATTGCCTAAAATGTGAGAATATAGAAACATCGTTTTTGTTTTTTTTTTGGTGCTTTTTAATATCTTTGTTTCATACATCAAATTAAATACACTTAAAATGTCAAATCTCCACCAAATACTAAATATTTACGGTTCTCTTAAATGTTCACAGAGTATTTACAATGATATGGGAAAAAAACCCATTGCATGCAATTTTTTTTTATTAAACAGCTGCTACTCGTACCTCTGATGCTTCCCTTGCTTATACATAATAATGTGTGTCTGTGTGTAAGTAAACCCAAAAGAAATATAAAACAAGAAGAAAAAAGGTTAACTTCGGCTATTTCGAAGTTGCCATACTCTTCACGCACTACTAGAAAACGTTTTTGCTTACGCTACTGTCATTGAGCCTACAGCATTTTAACACTGAGACTGAAATATTTGTATGGGATCTATACGAACCATTAATCCTAGGGTTCTTGAATATAGGTCGGGCACTTATAGTACCAAATTTCAGTTCGATAATACAAAAACCAAAAAAGTTTTTCTAATAGGAACCTGATTTTGGTTTTTATGAGAGCAACACTAGGGACTTGAAATTAGAAACTTATAGTGTCCATATCCATTTCGATAGTAGTAAAAACAAAAACGTTTTTCTAATTAGAACCTGAATTGTAGTGGTACAACGTCCTGTGAAAAGAAATCTGTGTGCAAAATTTCAGCTCTCTAGTCAAAAACTGAGGAACTAGTTTGCATACATACAGACGAACAAACGGATCCAGTTTAATGAAGTTATTGAAGTCATCTCGACGAGTTGATAAAGAATATATTTCAGTATATAGTTTATAAGGTCTCCGGTGTCTCTTTCTTTATGTGACAAACTTCATGACAAACTTATTATACTATTCACTGTGTAAAGAATGTAATGATCGAACGATAGCTTGCTCTCCCAACAACAACAGCAATGCAAACTGTTAACATAAATATTAACAGCTGCGAATTGACATTGTGGTACGAACGAGTGAGAGAGGAACTGCTGCTGGGATTGAGGCCATCAATGTTTGTAAGGTCAAAGAGTGGACTTGGTTCAAAGAAACAAACAAACCTTTAGCAAACAAATCATACGATTATTTATTATGATCTAAAATTACATTTCATAAGTAGGAAAAACATTTTGAACTTCCGTTGCCTTCTGTTCGTCATCTATACAGTGAAATCTCATCTTTCGAGATACAAAAACAAGTACTTATGTACATAGAATAGATAATGTACATATTTATAAGAAAAAAGAACAGAACAAAACAAGAAATTCAAAAAACATAAACAATAACAGAAAACAGCTACTACACAGGCTGCACCAAGGGTCTGACTGTGTGTATAACATACATGTATGATGCTTTCTAAATAAATGCTCACGCGATGTTCTTTTATACAAACAACTTGCCTATGGGATTGTGTGAGTGTTTCGTTATGTGTTCTGTGTGTGTGTGTGTGTGTGAGCTTAGTCTGAAACTTTGAGCGTATATAAAGATCAATGTTTGCCACAGAAATTTTTCATTTTTCGTTGATTTGTTGACGTGTTTAAAAGCAAATCGTTCTGCGCTGTTCTCGTTGGATTTTGTTTGTTTTGTGTTTTGTCATACGGTTTTTGCTTACGTCTTTCGAAAGTGTGGTAAATATAAAAGAAGAGAATCAAAAACAGTATTATATACAGTACATATACATATGTATATAAATAGACGTTATAAAATTGTGTTGTTGTGAAATCCTATTGCATATTTGATTTTGATTTGAATTGTGTAATATTTGACAAAAAAAAAAAGTATTGAAATGCCGCCGACTGGAATTGTTGTGGTTGATGAAGCCACCAGTGATCAGCGTCATCACACACACGACTACAAGAACCAACACAACCACTTCGACCGTGCACATACAAATGGAAATGGCGCACATTTGTCGGCATCGGCAACCATGTCAGACTACAACCACGAGGATGATGGTGTCGATGTCTATGCCGATGTACGCAAAATAACTAGGTACGTCAATGGAAACAGGATATTCAGGACAGAAATAGTTACTCAAATACTTAGTACATAGGATGTGTTGTTTATTGAACTGCGTCATGGCGGTGGCAGCTTTGCTTGCCTTAGGCTCGCTCAAATTCAACCCTGTGATTGCAATAGTTGCCTGCATCGCATCTCATGTTAAGTGTTTTTCACTGTCAATTGGCAGCATGCCAAAGAAAGCCGTTTTACATCAGACATATAAAATAATTAAATGAATCATTGTTGCTCTTGTGTTGTGTTGCGTTGAGTTGACGTTAAAGAAAATTCAATCGAATCACATGTTTTTTGTTGTCGGTGAAAACAAACATGCCTAGGAAATGAATATATTTTCAGGATTACGCAATTTCTCAACTTAGAAATGCAATCGATTTTTAATTAACCAAAAAATTTGAAAAGCACGAAACACCTTTAATACGAACCAATTGCCACCAAAGCTTCTGAGCAAAACAAAAACGAAAAGTACCATACACACACACACGCTCATTTATATTTGCCAAATTGCATCTCCTCTCTCAAAGAAAGAAAGAAATACACACTCGATTATACATGATTGTGCGTCATTTTATTCAATTCGTAGGAGGTGTGTCATTATCGCCGCGTTTGATATGTTTTTCTTTTTCTTTATTATATATTGCGGCGAAAGCGTGACAAAACCACAATTCAAAGAAAACAATAATAAGAATTCAATGCCATTGATAACGGGCAAATCTAAAATAACAAAAAAATATATTCTTCAGTTGTATCATTTATTAGATACCCTTCTCATAAAAAGATTGTATAGAAATTGCATTCAAAATCTTCAACAAATTGGTAGAAACCCTGCCAAGTTTAGGTTAATCTGTTGTCAAAGTCATGTGATCGCCATATTAACTCAAATCTAAAAGGCTTCTTTTTCTGCATAGGCCTAATAATAACTTCAGTTCAGTAGCATATTAAGTAGATGCCTTTTAAAATTGACTAGTGTTACCCGGCGTGCGTTGTTATACCCCTTATGCGTTAATTGGGTGTTTCTTCTAAAAAGCTTTGTTGTAAAATATGTAATTAATAATTTACGTGAATGTACAATATCTTTTAATATTCTATCATAACCAAGCAACTTAAAGTTTGTTCTTAAAAAACCAAGTTTGTTAAAATCGGTTTAGTCCAAATGAAAAAATGAAAAAAAAAAAAAAAATGACATAAAACTATCTATATCTCGGCAACAGCGATACCTACCGGATCCAAATGTAGCAAAGAACCTGGCTGGTAACTCCATGAGCACAATAAAAAAAAAATTATCAAAATTGGTCCTCCAGCCGTTCTCGAGTTTTGCGCCGTCATACCATTTTTGTGTGTTCATTTTTATATATATAGATATGTATACTTAAGATTGACAACGACATGCAATGAGTCTCAAAAGAAAGCTACGTTTCCTGAATCAAAAGTTTTATACATATGGCTTTAGAATTCAAGAGTTTTTTACTAAGATTTTAGTTTAATATAAACATGTTACAAAATATACGAGTTAATATATCGAAATTTAACGGGTCAAACATAGAGATAGAATTGAAATTATGCTGATCCGATCTAATTCTATTTGATTTAGAAGTGTGGGTACCTAACCCATGAGAAGCATTGAATTTTACGATAATTCTCAACCAGACTTGTATGGTGTCATTGATTTGTCTGGTAAAACATATTTTTCTAACGAATTTGTGTAAGACAAGTAAAAGAAAAAACTTATTTTTACAAAGAATCAAAGAATATACATACTCGTGTAGTTAAAAAACAAGTAATCTTAGGAGCTGACTGACGGAAATTGGCTTAACTAATTCATCCATCCGTCATGGTGATTGTTATTTTTGTACTTATATGGGGGCCCACCCAACACTCGGTTCTGTGAATTTCAAATATCAAGATAAAGTGTCACTAATTATTACATTCTATTGCAAATAGCTCAAAAGCTTTAAGAACCCACCTTCGGTTCCAATCACATGATCCAACGTGGAGAATGCCATCAGCTTGAAGCATTTAATAAATAAACATTATTCATATCATTTGTAAGTACATATTTGGTGTATGAAACTCTTAGGAAATCAAGCATTTAATTGATATTGTTTGAGGATTGATAAATTATTATATTGTATATACTCGTACATATAGAATAGTTTGTTTTACATCAAATCATAATACATAATTGCCTCCAATTGTTTGTTGTTGAAACCTTTCAAAATTTGTTATTAAAAGCTTTAGTCAATTTTAGTGCACTTTAGAGTTCGTTTTTACCATTACCCAGTGAGCGTAACGAATGTTAATTCCCCTCTAATTTGGTGATACTTGGTACTACTGCAACCAACCGCAATAAAAATTGGTATTAAATTTATAGAAATTAAATAATTTTAGAGATTTCAATATTGACGCTCACTACCTTTGATGCACGATTTCACGAAATACATAACTCTAATTTAATTGAATAAATTTAATTATTTACCCTCATTAGGTACTCCGATGGCACCGTTAAACTTCGTAACCCCAACATTGAACTCATGGATCAGGATATACTTTACCATTTGGCCTTGGGTAGTGAGAGTCATGATCTCCACGAGATGTTCGGTGATGTTAAGGTAAGTGTGTCTCAATACAACTTAGAAACAAAATTTGAGTCAAGGTTTTTCATTTACTGAAATGAAAGCAATCAGACTGAAAGTTCATTGATTCGAATTGAAATCTATAATTACATGATTAATTAGGTTTTAATATTTTCAAATTTGTTGCGTTATCATTTTGTAATGTGATATGACTCAAGTAATAAGGGTGTGCTAATATTTTCCATTATAAGAAAAACAAGTTCATATGTAAAATTTATTAATGTTAGGTAATCCTCCAGAGTAAGACACAAGAAAATTTTTTTTTTGTTTTGTTAACAAATCATTGCCTAGAATGTTTTATCAATCTTCGCCTTCAATGGCATAGTATTAAATATAAGACATATTTTATAAAATTTCAATCCTAGGACGAGTATGGCGAAGACAAATTTTTCTATGAGTCATTTACTTAACAATAATGTTTCCTGAGGCCATAATTTACGATCTTAGCATGGTGAATCCTCTTTTGCCAAAATCCTGTCACTCCTTCTGGAATGCAATTTTTTAATTCAAGGCGTACATAAGCCAAAGGGGTGTCATCACTGTTTAAGAGCTTTTGACTCGACAGGTTGCATAAATGTTAGGAAAAAGGACAGAATTCTATGCCCATATGACTGTATTCTCATATCTAACTAATGGCTTAATATTTTTCCCATGATTTATTTGTAAGCAGATTTTTATATTAAAAATGTTGCATTGCGCCTATATATTGGATTCTTATAGACACTCAGTTCAATCTAAAAAGATGAGTCCTGATCTTCATAAAATTGGAAAAATGCTCTCACTTACCTTGTTTCAAACTTTTGACTAAAATAATTAAATACAATAATACAATATGTAGGCTCCAATTTAAGATAGCAAGATATCAATACTTTTTTATTCTCTATCAGTCTTCTTTTACCAAATGATGCCTAATGTTTTAGTTTGCATAAATCTATAACTCAAACTAAATCTAGTAAGACTAGACCAAAACACAAATGAAAAAATTGGCACTTGCCAACTTGTAAATAGGAATGCAGACGTCACTTAAAACTAAATATTTTCTCAGAGTTCTTCTATTATTTTGTCTATAATTTTTGTTATTACGATGACCTTAATGATTGCTTGCTTGGACTGATAACACAGATTAAAATTACAGATTTACTAAATCAAATTTTGATTATACAATTTGTAATGCATGAACATTTATGTTCTACTACGATGTTATTTTTAAAATGTCTCTCATTAAATAATAATAATAATAATAATAATAATAAAAAATAAATGAGAATGAAATATGTAAATATTTTACTATATAAAATCCCATTTGCATAAATTAAAAATTTCATCTCATGATTATTCCGTTAGATGTTATTAGTATCAGCGCCTTGATAATGAAACTGAAACTAGAAATTTTTGTTGTTTGCCTACTCTTGAATTGACTTTAATTTGTTTATTATTTAAATAAAATAAATTAAACAAAAAATATCGCATTAGCAAAGCAAAAAATTGAGAATAGAAAAATGAAACCTGATTAAACTGGCTTTTGTTTAATTATTAAAGTTGTTTGACGTAGTTTGAATGAAGTAGAAATGTTAATTAAATAATATAAATAAATAATTAAATTGAAAATATTTTGTTCTCTTGTTTTATTTGCAGTTTGTTTGCATGGGCGGGACACCAAAGCGCATGGAGAACTTTGCACATTTCATAATGGACGAGATCGGCTATAAATTGCCAGCGGGAACTATGCTGCAGGATATCAGTGCATATTCGTACCGCTACTCGATGTACAAAGTTGGTCCAGTGCTTTGCGTCAGTCACGGCATGGGAACGCCTTCGGTGAGCATATTGTTGCATGAAATGATCAAACTCATGTACCATGCCAAGTGTCATGATCCTGTGTTTATACGCATTGGCACTTGCGGTGGTATCGGAGTGGAAGGTGGCACCGTAATCATCACCGAAGATGCACTCGATGGTAAACTACGGAACTCACATGAGTTTGTAAGTAGTATGTTACACATACAAAGAATCACTAAATTCAATAGATAGACTTTTTAAATTAAAATTCTTAATCTCATTACAGACTATACTTGGTGAGACAGTACTTCGGCCAGCTAAGCTGGACAAGAAGCTTGCACGTGAACTGAAATCGTTGGCCAGTGTAGATGACCCTTATGATACCATAATTGGCAAAACCCTATGTACAAATGATTTCTATGAAGGTCAGGGCCGTTTGGATGGCGCCTTTTGTGAATTCAGTGAGACGGATAAGATGGCTTATCTGGAGAAGTTACGTGAGCATGGCGTTGTTAACATTGAAATGGAAAGTACAATTTTTGCAGCGCTCACATTCCATGCTGGCATCAAGGCAGCCGTTGTTTGCGTAGCGTTGCTCAATCGGTTGAATGGTGATCAGGTGAGTTGTTTTCATTGTTATTGTTATTTTTGTTAAGATTGCTTGGTTGATTGATTGACTGATTGCTTAATTTGCACATATTTTTATTTTCATGCAGGTTAATGCACCCAAGGAGGTTATGAATGAGTGGCAAGAGCGACCGCAGATTTTAGTATCACGTTACATACGTAAAGTGCTCGCGTTAAAGGGACAATTGAAGTCATTGTTTGGAAACCAGGGATCGATTAAGTCGCCAAGGCGTTTTAAACTCGTACAACAAGAATCTCAGGCTCATGAATAAGTTTACTTTATTAATACATTCGTTATAAGTCGTTATACATACATACTACAAACATATAATATTAATTTAACCTTAAACACCACACACATGTAACTGAAAGTATATAGATATATGAAAATTCTATGTAAATTAATTTCATTTAACTCACACACACACACACATTCTCTTATTGACATATGCACACTTATATTCAGTCATGTGTATTCTTCATTATGATTGCATTTAACTATAAAATTACAAAAAAAATATATACTTATATATATATATATAAATCAATTTAATAAATTTCAATTTAAATAAATTTTATCATTATAATTAATAGTTCCATTAGGTTTTTCTTTATTTGTAGTTAAAGAAATGCAAAAATCTTGTTAGATTTCATTATTTTCAAAAATACTTTTATCAAATGCTAAAAAAATCAAGCGGATTCAAGTGGTCATGAATGGAATCCCATATAGTAAAAGTAAAAAATCAAATTGTGTTTCATTGGAAATTTTTGATGGCATACTTTTGTGCGCAACTACTAAATGCATCAACGAAAAAAAATAAAATATATATAAATAGTAGATATATACATTTTACAATATGTAATTGAATTGAATGAAAAGGTGGAAATATCATCATCCTAGAAATCAACAAAAACAAACACAAAATAAGAAGATACCTTAATAAAATAAAAAAAAAATGTTGTAATTGTTAACAAATGTTTACACAAAAAACAAAAATAAGTATATTATGAAATAACAGAAACATGAAAATGGATATTTAAGTGCTTAGTATAAACCGATATCTTGAATATGAAATGAAATTGTTGTAATTTTATATTGTATGTTTTTAAATTAAATTCTCATAATTCAATTCTTTGATATTTGTTAGTTGTAAAGTTAAACAAAATACACAAAATGATATTTGATTATTGTTGCTAAAATGAAAAAAATATACGTATACCAAAAATAAATGACAAAATAAAAAAAAAAAAAAGGTTTAATTCTTCTGAAAACAATTTGAATAGAATCTGAGTAGTTCGCGTTGATATTGTACAATGAAATTTTAGATAATTTAAAATAATTTTAGGATAAAATTGTTAGATATACTTTTACTAATTGAAGCTGCCATGAGGAATTTCAGGTTGGGTATAAATCCATTGTGTTAGAGCAAGGAACAAAATCATACTTTTTCAATGGATACTTAACTACGTAGAGGTGTTTGTGAATATAAATATTCATTTATTTACAGAAATTTCAAGTATTTACAAATTACAGATACTAGCTGTTCGGTAGCATCCGCGGCAGATTGAGTAAATTAAAAAAAAATCTTTTAGGCAATTGATGCGTAGCTTGTCAGTGTCGATGGATTTGTATGTTACTGCCTCGCTATTAATAAAGGGGACTGCAAATAGTAGTGCTCATGCAATAAATAAGGAATGGGAATAAGGAGATTTGTGTGCAGCAGGAGTGATAAAAAGAAAATAAAAGAATTAATTAGACTAGAATTCCATTACGTTAATAAATACATAATATAAAATAGAATTCAATAGAGTACATAATACTCTAATAATAATTTAGCATAACATACAAATGTGACAAATTTTTTATTTAGATTTCATTATATGTCTGACAGAAGGAGATGTATTGCATGGGTAGTGGATTGTTAAAACTGAAACCCAAACTGTATGGTATGACTTGTGTGTTAAGATATTTGTATTTATACATACTTTGTATATTTTTAGATATTAAAGAGTAAGCTTACTGGTCGTAGGTTATTAATATCAGTGGAATCTTTTGTTTTCTTCATGTTTTTTGTGGAAAATTATGACCTTGGCTATTTTCCATTTATTATTTAGCATGTTCTTAAATAAGATACAGTAATCCAATATAAGCTGTCTAGGTAATGTTTTAAACATAATATGTTGACGGTCTCACTCTTTATTGGAAAGTGTACTGACTCTAGATGCGTTCCTATGACATGTATTTTGATTGTTAAACATTTATTGTAAAAGTGCTTTTTATTAAGTTTAGGTCTAGTTACTGATTTTGAAGAGTAGAAGAAATTTTCCGTGATTGAATATGTTTGGTTGATTAAGTTTCGATTCAATTTGGCTGTATATTGTTATGGTAAAATTATCTTTTAAAAGTTTATGGATTAGTTTAAGTTCAGCTTTTATAAGGTTTATTTCTGTTTGGTGTAGAACCCAATTTAACCTGTTGAGTTTTTTGAAATGTTATTATAGTTTGAGAAATATCAGTTAAATTTCCTTAGTTTGTCACAATATTGCCACTGGTCCTATGTGATTGAACATAAGCATCGAAACACCATCAGGTCCCATGGTCTTGGAAGGCTTTGCAGCTTCTACATGACTAATACTAACCTTTACTAACAGAACTTGAGGTTTAATGGTGTTAAGCCTTCATATGGAAGACCGCTTATCTTTTTTAGTATTTGAATTGATAGCAAAATGAAGCGTTGCCTTAATAATTTGGTTTGACCATTTCGGTTCACATTTTCTTCAGTTATTATTTGTAGATAACCAGCTCAATATACTTTATTTAAAAAGTGAGTTTTTATTGACGTCTGTTGATTTCTCGAAACGACGTTTTAGATTTGAAAGGCCCGCAAGCTTCTTTTGTAGGAAGCTATATTATAGTATAGGAGTAAGTGGTTGATGTTGGAAATGGAATTTAATAGAACATAATATTAGCCAATTCCCATTTTTCTTTATAAGTAGTTTCATTGCTTCTAGTATGGCTATTGATTCTACAGAGAAATTTGGATTAAGAAATAGTTTCGTCAATTTTTTGAAAGTTTTTGTTTTTTGCGTTTGGTGATATGGGATTTATTGGCACTTGCTTGGAACATCTCTATGGATGAAATGACACTGGCTTATACGAAGAATTAATTTTTGTACTATTGTAAATTAAATAAAACTTAATCTGATGTAATGTGTTGTAGGATATGGATTTACTGAGGATTTCAAAATAACTATTCACAATATTTTTTTTTTTTTTTTTTGGTAAAAGATTTGCCAATAATAAAGAGATGAAGTCTGCCGTTGATGGCAATTTTGTTGAGCTCGACGACTATCACTATAAACAGGGTATCAAAGCTATTAAACATTGTTTTCTTTGTTAAGTCGGGGACATCTGGGACTACCCCTGTACCATTAGATTTTGATAGTTTTAAGACGATATCATTCCTTTGATTTTATCGATATTATTGAGGTCTAAACCTCTGGATTAAAGGTTGTGTTTTCAGAAGCTTTGATTCGAATTCCAATCCCAAAAGACTGAACAAACTTAATTTGTGCAAGAACCAAAGGGTCTGTATACCAAATTAGGGTTAATAAGATTTGGAAACATAGGCTTCTGAGTAGATAGAGATTAAAAGGAAAAGAAAAACAGAAAGATTTTCACCATACTCGTAGGTAAATCGTTCTTAACTATATATTTTTATAGTTTGCAGGAATTTAAATTAATTAACTAAAATTAAAGTTATTAGGGTAGTTTCATAATAAAAAATTTTATAATTTTTAACATCAAATTAAGTATTTCCAACTATTAATTTTACAAATCGGCAGACATAAAGGAGACTATGTTTTCGTACACAGCACTATTGTTCTATATTTTCAGCATCATTAATAACAATATGTTTTTCGCCTCCCTCGGAGACAGAGCTGGAACGGCTCTTCTGTGGTTTATCGAATCCACCATTGATAAGTTTCTTTATATAGCGAGCTATTATAATACCGGGACGTTCTTGACATTCTCCGAACTCTTCGGGTGAAAGTGCAATCTACGAATAGAATAGCTTCATTGTTAAAGGTTCTTAGAAGTAGTAGATTTACTTGTCTAACGAAGTAAAATAATCACCTGATCACCTGTTAGACGATTTAAAAGGGTAACACAGACGACTGCAGAGCGTATTTTTGCCCGATTTGTCATTGCCGCAAACATAGTACTTTCCATTTCTATGTTTACCACACCTTTCTGATTTATTTCTTTAAGATAGGCTAATCGCTGATCCGCCGAATAGTCACAGAAAGCGCCATCCATACGTGCTTGACCTGAAACTCAAAAAACATGATTTAGCCCTTGTTACTTTCTTTCCTTTTATGTAAAGTGTAAAAACCCAGTCCCAGTTTACCTTCATAGAAATCATTTGTGCTCATAGTCTTGCCCACAACAACCGAAAAATTGTCTCCGCAAGTGCACATGTCTCTTAGTTGCTCCGCAAGCTGCTTATCAAGGTTTGTTGGATAACTTTCTACTTTGCCCATAACCACTATTTCCTGCGTATTACGTAACTGTCCATCCAATGCTTCCTCAGTGACTACTACTGTACCGGGCGGAAGATCAATGCCACCACTGGTTCCCATGCGAAAGAAAATCGGGTCATGCAACTTGGCATAGCAGCATAGTTTGATCAATTCGTTTAAGAGGATTCCGATAGAGGGCCCACCCATGCCATGACTGACAGATACCACAGGGCCAGCTTTGTACATGGCAAAGCGATCGGCATTCTCAGATATATTACTCAGATTGGCACCGGCATGCAAGGTGTAGCCAACTTCCTTCATAACATATCTAGCGAACTTTTCCATACGTCGCGGCGAGCCACCGAGCACGAAACACTATAAGATTGCATTGACTATATAAAATCAGACACACAAAAATGTTTGTTCACCTACCCGCACATCGCCAAAGAGACGCTGCAGATTGTGAGTCTTGGTGTCCAGTGACAGGTGGTGAAAGTGATCAACTTCTAGTTCTTTTAAACATGGATTACATGTGACTGTGCACTCGGGTGGTTCTTTTTTGTCACATGGACCCGACGCTCCCTCAGCCACTTTCAGTAACTTCATTACATTCAGCGATTGCTGCTGTAGCATCTTCTTCAACTCGCACACCTCACGACGCAATTCGCAGGTGTCGTTACTAGCTGGTTCTTTGCAACCTTTGCCAGGAGTCATTTTGTCGCCTTAAGCCTAAAGTATTAGTAATTTATCGATTTTGATGGTAGCCAAATTAAATTTTGATTCAGCGCATTGTTTGCTTTTTGTATACTTTGATTTTTAAATGATTACACAAATGTCATGATTGACAAAACTAGCAAAAGCAACTGTTTTCTATCATTTGAAAACGGCTTTAAGACAAAAAAAAAACATTTATTTATCATTAGCAGCAACGAGGGTCGCCTCAAATCAATTCTTAAAGTTCAATATATTCTCATGTTAATAAACTGTAAAGCTGGGCTACCCAATCCGCGCCCCAACGCAGGTAAACAGTGCGTATCAGATGCGGCTCAAGTGACACAGTAAAGTGAAAAGAAAGCTTGCTCGAGGGTTTTTTTTTTGTTCTGCTTACCAACTGTTACATTTTTGCTCTCTAACTTACGCAGATCACCAAGATTTTTTCCAATGATGCCCAGAGAACCAAACCAGGAACCCCTGCTTTAAAGAATAGTAGTCTTTAAATGTTTAGGAAAAGCTTTCATTGTAGAATTGTCGTATGTGTTTGAAGAGTGAGGTTATTCCCTTGGTGCTGACAGCAAATAGAAGAATGACTTGGCAGGCTTAAAGAGTAAAAAAATATTTTTGATTTTTGACGAAAGATCTAAGCTTTGCGTAAAAGGCTTCTGCCATATAAAATATTACTGAAACCTATTTGGATCTATATAATTCATTTGTGAGGCTCTGCTTTGAACTCAACATTGAGAAACTGCAGACATTCCTACCATTCTTTCAGAATCCGATACAGGCCCGTGTAACTCAGTGACTAGGAGGGCTTTATTTTTTGTGCGATTTGAAACTCACCACAAATGATCTTGCTTAACTCTTTCAAACTCTAATGCCAGCTCAAAGGAAGTCACCTTCTAGACCTACCTTTCAGGTTTCATCAATCGTAGGATGTAATATAACATTTAAAATTTTTCTGTTAAAAAATTTTTTGAATTTATTGGTATTCCAAAAAAGTTAGAATTAATTGTTTAATAATTTTCTCTCCCTGAATTTGGAAATAATCAGGACATTGGGCATATTATCGTTCGACACACCCGACTATGACATTCTGCCCTGTTAGCAATGCAATAGCCATAATAGTAGTATTAACTGTAATACACTTTGATTAAACAGTTCTTCCATTTACTATGTTTTTTCTCTGGGTGTAGGAGTCAATAATTGAGATAGCAAATGTGAAAGACGATCTATTTACTTTAAGAAAATAACTCCAATTTATTAAAGACTTCGAACCATAGCTGTCCTGATGGATCCTTCCAAGTGGTTATTAGAAATTGCTATTTTTCAAAATGAAATAAATAAAAAGCAATGATTGTCTTGTGTATCAATGTGTTAATATCTGTGTACTTTTAAAATAGTATTTTTTTTTAAATGCATATTTGGCCAAGCTTTACGTTGACAAAAACAACAACTGAGCATCCATGGGGCTTAACTTTACATAACATTAAAGTATATCATATTGTAAGAAGTATTACAATGACTTAAAAAAAAAAAATGTCAGCATTAAGTTGAAGTTCACAATTTTTAAGATACTCCACTTAGTTTTCTGTCTTCATAGTACTTAGATGACACAGAGCATTCTGAATATAGCGACCAACAATAAGAAGTGGACGTTTTTCGAAATCCTCCTTTAACTCAGTCGTAAGTTCAATCTGCGAATAATTCCAATAAAAAGTAATGCAATCAGATTTAAGTGCCATACTATTTACCTGATCCCCGTTAAGACGATCGACCAATGTTACACATACATCAGCCGCCTTAACATCCAAATGATGCAGCAGTGAGCTAAACATAGTGGCCTCCATTTCAATATTACGAATGCCAATGTCATAGCAACGTTTAAGAAACCTTAACTTTTCCTCCTTGCTATAGTGACACACAGCACCATCCAGCCGCCCTTGACCCTCGTAGAAGCATTCGGCCGCCATCGTATTGCCAATAATAGTTTTGAAGTTATCATTGACTCTATTGCCACACTTAAGTATGTCTTGCATTACATCAGTATGAAATTTAGCGGGACGTGCAATACGCCTACCGAGAATAGCCTTAAAAATGGTTTAATCAAGACACTTGTATGTATCAATTACAAGACACCAAATACATACAATTTCATGTTCGTTGCGCAATAGGCCATTGTATGCATCTCTGCTAACTACAACGGTACCTGGCGTCACACCCAGTCCACCACTAGTTCCAAGACGTATGAATACAGGATCTTGACATCTGGCATACCAAACTAATTTTAATAGTTCGTGCAATAGAACACTGAAAGAGGACATACCAAGGCCATGACTGCAGACCAACACAGTTCCAATCTAGGATATTAATTATATTTTGATAAATTGAATTAAATCACTACAAAAAATTATACTTGACCTTGTACATAACGTAGCGCTCGGCCTTCTCGCATAAATCGATCAATGGCTCTGTGGCTTCGGGTTCCAGTAAGGTGCGCAAATGCCATGCCAATGCCACCATACGAGACTTCGTGCCACCCATGCAAATAAACTGTAATTTTTAATATCAAATAATAACTTCTTCTCTTTTTTACATTTGGGTTTTCAATAAACCTTAACATCACCAAAAGTCTTCACAATATTTGTTGGATTATTTGTGTCCGATATTTTTATTCCCAAATGATATAAATAGTCCGAATTCATTTCATCCAGGTTAGGATTTTTTAACGACAAGGCACTACGAAAAGTCAACAAAGAAATAAAAAAATTTTTTATTTTAATTCATTTATATTCATATATTCATGTACAAACCTTACAGACCGCATTGCGTCACTGAGTTATTAAAGAGAGTCAATTTTTTTAAAATAAATAAAATCTGATTTGTTGTTTAGGATTTAGGTATTACGAGTACTTGCCAACAGCGCCTATAAGGGAAATTTCAAATATAGTCCATGTCTTATAACCTTTAAACAAATTTAGGAATGTACAAAAGGGTTTAAACACAATTTCTAGAGAGATATATGTCTTTTGGTATATGTTTATAAAAAATAAGTACAGCATGAGCCCTATAATCCTAGGACAACGTTGTAATAATCAAGGATATTGTACGTATTTTATTTAAATTTTAATAAAACTTGTAACAGGATAGAAAAAGGGATCTGCAAGAACTGAGAAGGGAGATCAGCTTTTGGTATCATATACATGTCTACAACTACAACACCACAACTTGACCATCTTCCTTGTTGTTGCCATTATAATGTTCATTACTCGTGGGAATAATACAATATGATAAAATAATAAGAAAAATGAAGGTTAACTTTGGCTATGCCGAAATTGATATTCTCTTCACGCACCCTCAGAAAACATTTTTGCCTATGCTCTTGCGAATGAGCATTCAGAAATATTTGATTATTGATTTGACTTATGCTTGGGTTAAAGTCAGTATTCATACTGCATTTCAACATTGGGAGCTATACGATCCAGTAATCCTAGAGAAATGAAATGCACATGATCTATCCAAATTTGATTTCGATAATACAAAAAACGAGAATGTTTTTTAAATAGGAACATGAATTGGAATGTGGGTTTCAATGAAAGTACCTTGCCCCAGTGGTCGGATTCGGCTGATTCCGATAAATCTGCTTTATTCGATGTCTCCTTCTGTGTCTTACAAACGAACAAAGTTATAATATTATTCGCTGCGTGAAGTGTATAATGAGTATCACTTAGAAGTTCATCAGTTTTTTTCCGTTTTTTTTCTTATCTCGGTAATCTGGACATTTCCTGGTTTTCAAGTTTCCGGATTATCGAATTGATAATGTATAAAAGGAGAGTTGCAACTAAATTTATCTACTAAAAATTCAACTAGGTCCAGACATAAAAATTAAACTTTTTTTAAAATCATTTGTCGGCCTTGACTTGAAAAATAACCCAGTCTATATAACCAAAAAACGAGTGTGTTTGTAGTCTGGAAATATATTCTAAGTTATATTTTTTGATATAATTCAGATTTATAAAGACTGACTGAATTCTAATTATAAACTACCACAAAATAAATAACTGATCCGGAGATAGATACCTCAACAAAAGAAACACTTGGCGAAAATAGAGCTTTGGATTTGATATTTTATGTAAAGTCACCGTAATAATTTTCTGTTTTGTTTTTTCGATTAATTATTATATTTTTATAATTAAGTTTTTCTTTCAGAATTTATATTTTATTATTCCATACTGAAGTTTTTTACTCACTCCTCGACGACGTCGTAGCAGAAACTGAAATTTATGAACGAAACAAATACTTTCGAACTAAGAATTTATGATAAGAATTACAGGAACAAACAGATAATGATAGAGGGAAATCGAGAAAAACGGAGAGAGAGAATGAAAACATGCCACTCACGAAGATTTGACATCATCGAAGGGTACATTAAATAAATAAATTTTGCTCTCAAAATACAATATGAAAACAAGACAGAATATTAATTCCGGTTCACCGAAATTTATATACCTTTTTTAATGGTAAAATTGGAGCTAAAATGGATTTTGTGTGGGAACTACTTTCTCCTGTTAGCGGAGAATTTGAAAAATGCAATAAAAAGTGTCTGTATCAAATTTCAACTCATTATCTCCGAAAAAAAGAGAGCATGACATGCTTAAGAGCAGACTGGAAGATGAAAGGTTGAATGGACGGACATGCCATAACTGACTCATCTCGTCACCCTGATCCTTTATATACGAGTATATGTATGTTGCCCCTGACTCATGATTATTTGCGTTGCAAACATCAAACATAAGTGATAATACTATTCACAGTAGTGTGAAATATTGTAATTTGTTTTTTTGTTCAATTGTACTGGGTGTGGTCTCACCAATTTTTACATACACTACACATTTTTATATTTAACAAACATAAACCTAAATGTCGCGTAACCATTTATGAAAACATACATGTGTGAAAATCATGGGTCTTTATATGAAAATATGAACCTTCCTTGTTTTACAATGTACATGAATAAAAATGAACGACATCATTCATTTAACAGATTACAAAATCATCTTTCAAACAAATAAAGAATTAAGAAAAAAAAAATGTATTTGCAACTTTCTTTTAATTTACAAGTATGGTGTTTATATGTCACAGAGGTCTAATCTATGTGGTTTCGCATTATCACTAAAACTGAGGGACCCGATTGATAGAATAATGTGTACAAAGTAAGGCTTGAAAGACGAGATAGTTTTCTCACATCTTTAATATACTGGGTCTCGACAAAGACGTCAGACCAAATTGATAATAAATTTTACCCCATTGTGAAGTGACGTATAATACTGTATACACATATAATATATACATATGTAGTACATATGTACTTATGTTTAAGTATTTGATATGATATGAAGCAAATGATTAGTGACTACTAAACATTAAGTATAGCAATTTTGTGCCTTAATACTTGAATATTAATTTTAATTATATCTTAAAGAGAATATCAATATTCCCCCTTTGCTATTTTTGGAAGTATATGAACCATTCTTATTAAGCATTAATTGGTGCAAATTTCAAAGATAATGAGTGAAATTTTGTTAATTGGAACAAATTCCACTACCTCTTTCTTTCAATATAAAGTTTGTTCTTTAACATAGTAACATACTTACTTGGTGGTCCAATCAAACTGAAATTTGGACACTATACGTTTCTTATCCATCAACTATGTAAATTTCAAGACCATAGGGATACTGGATTGCAATCATCTAAACTAATCCATATATAGTTTAGAGGGTCTTCGAAGTCTCCTTGTGTCTGTAACAAAGTTCATGACAAACTTATAATAAATTGTTAAATAAAATGTTATCAACGTAGATTAAATTTGGAAGTGAGTGCAATGAAACTTAATCGCTCGATTTTTTATATTGTCAATTAATCAAATCAAATCAAAAATAAAGATTTGTATCACATTTACTAATTTTAAAATAGTAAACATTTAATTGTTTAAAGCTAAAGTACTCTGATGTTTCCGATTATAAAAAGTAATTGTTATGTGAATTGTCAATCAATTGATTTTTAACAATCCAGCCTGAGGATCTATAGGGGCTACAAATTCCCAGTTAATTATATGCAATATTTGCTTAAAAAGTGGATACTAGCGCAAAATATAGGTGTAATATTCTCTGTCCCCTAATTGGTCTTTTTATACATTTATTATAACGCCGTCTCCTCTGTTGAATTGCCACCTTTTATTGGTAAGGGGTTTCAGTAGATCTATGAATCCTGAAAGTGAAGCCGATGGTAGCTTAGGCTATCCATTGCCAGTCAAGTCTAAGGCGAATTACAAGATGCCGTGTCTTCTGGCTGAACTTGCCCCTGAGGTGAGTAGCCCGCCTATTCTATCCTCTCAAAAGCCACTCTAAGATATGACAAGATATTTTATTCTATCTCCTTTATTTTAGGTTAATTACTTATGTTATCGAATAACAAATATATTTGAAATTCATTATAACTAGTACAATATACATTCTACTTTTTACTCAGTCCTTTGAATAACCATTAAACATTAATCATCTTCATTTAACATATTAAACTTTAAAAATGGGAACTTCGAAAAATTATATTTCCTGTATAAGAATGTTTTCTTTAGGCTTTGCATTAGTTGATGGTAGACGTAATTCTTCAAATGTCGATGTCGGCTTTAGAATCTGTTGGTGTTTTTGAACTTGATTCGCTGGATGATGTGACTCCTTATGAGTAGCTTTAGCCATATTTGTTATAGTGCCCAAAGCTTCAGCTGCACTTGTCAATTTGCTCTTGACTACATGATTTGGTTTAACCAATTCAGCAAGATCGTATTCCTTTGATGGCGTCATTACATGTTTTGGTTTCTTGAATGGTGTGGTTTTAGTTGGATTTTTATCCGTTTTGGTCACCTTCTCTGATTTCTCTTCAGTTATAATCATGCGTGTTGCATTCTTCGGTGGCATTTCTCCGAATTCTGTTCGTAACTTATCAACTGCTTTTAGGGCACTTGTATTTGATGGATCCAAAGTCAAAACCTTTAAATATTCATCATATGACTGCAAAATAATAAATTTTGTTAGCCTTATCACAGATAAATATCTACAAATTATTCTACTGCTCACATCACGTTGACGGCCGTAGGCATAATACGCATCAGCTAAGCGTAACAGTGCTTTAGCATTTTTTGGATCCAGTTTTAGACACTGCTCACAGTCTTCAATGGCAGACAAGTAATCCTTTAGTTTAAAATCTTGGGGGATTTATAAGGAATTTTATTTTTCCAACATTTTAAATAATTTTAAAGACTTACGTGCTGCGGCACGATTGTTATAGGCGCGTGAAGCATTTGCCGGATCAAAAAGGATTGCACGGGTATATTCCTTGATGGCATTTTCATATTCTTTAGCTCGAAAGTACTCATTGCCATATAAACGACGTCTTTTGCACAGTAAAAAGAGTTTCAATTATTATATTTGATATTAGTACATATATCTCATTGGATTTAACTTACTCTTCAGCATATTTTTCAAGTTCCACTTGACTTAACGTTTCTAAAAGTTTACTATCGTTTTGTTCGCATTCAATTCGTGCTGCTTCTTCCTCAGTAATTTCAATAATTTTTGGAGTCTCCTTATTTTTTTGCACTTCATTCTTGCGATTCTTGCGTTCAACTTCCTCCCTCATCCGCTCCTCATCGAGATCCATGCGTAGTATTTCAACATCCGGATCGTATTTATCCCATTTCCTATAATCAGTTGACTTAATACGATTCTCTTTAGAACTGTCAATATTTTGGGGAGCAACTGGTTTTGTGGTTTTCGTAGTTTCTTCCGCTGTTGTCTTCTCCGCTGCGATTTTACCACATTTCCGTAGAGGCGGCAGTTTTGTAATTGGCGCCGCATCTTTACACAATTTAGCCAATTCATTGTCTTTGACTTTAATATCTTGGTTCCAATCCTAAGAAAATTTACATATGTTCATTTATTTACGTAATTGGATAACGTCTCCCTACTTACATAAATGGGCTTCAATTCCTTTGCATCCAAGCAATCACGTTGTCGGAGTTGTTCCTCATAGCGAAATAGTTTGCTATTTGGTTTTAACTCGTTCAATTTATCTTCAGCGCATTTAGTCAGATCAGGAAAATAGCCTTCTTGACCAGAACGCAATATATGAACGATTTTTTCCATTTCACGCGCATCATCACATTTCTTAATGTAGACAAAGTCAAGATGATTAATGGGTATTTCATATCTTTCCAATAATGATTTCTTCTTTTCCATTATCTGTTTTCTGTTTTCAATTCTACAATTTACAGGTTTTATTTTGTACAGGAAGCAATGTGTTTTGGAAACGTTTTTTGTATTATGTATTTTGATTTTGTGTATTGATCAAACAGTTGAGGGTTGCTTTGTTTAACCGGTTAATACAATTGTTGAGAAAAGTGAAAACAAAATTTTATCTTATGTTGTACAAAAGTGAAATATACCTATATATTATTTATTTTTGTTTCTTATTATCATCAATAATCCCTTTTAATGTTCTTTTTGATTTACGACTTCTTTTTAGTTTATTTGTTGTTTGTTACAACAGCAAATGATTTGTAACTTTGTAACTCATGTATTTTAAGTACATACTTATAAATTAGGACTAGAATACAGGACTTTAACAAAAATCAGTTCCATTGCTTGCTTCTCTAGCAGAGTTGTCTTTGTAAATAAAAAATATTATTGTACTTCCTTTCTTTCGTTTTGTTACTAATATTGATTATGAGAACCTTAGACACACATTTTACTTTATCTTTACGAATGATTCCCTGAAAAATTACGAGTAGGTATGAGCTCTTATTCACTAATTTTACTAATCTACTAATCTAATTTAATATCTACGTACCCCCACGCGTTTCGTGCCCTTCATCTTATGTAAGATTCACATGTTCTATGCTTTCAACGCGTTTCAATAAGACAGACTCAACACGTTTGAGGCATTGCCGGCTTTTTGCATTTCATAAACCAAAAACAGCTGGTGTGAAGTAAAGGCAAACGAAATGAAAATTTGGTTCATACGACTTAATACAATGTCGACTCTATCATTTGAAATCGATAGAGGACAAATTGTATCAGTTGCAAAACCTTTTAGCAAGCTAAGCGAAAGTATTATTGTAATTCATAAATACCAATCTTTGTAATTAGATACTTTCATTCACTGTTCATAATATCAAAAATGTGTCAATTACTAAACTTTTTAAGCAATCTTATCAATAACACTCTTTGTAAATCAGAATTCACTCAATAAAATTCACCCAAGAATACAATAAAGGCGCTGCACCAGGATCTTTCAGCGAGATGCAAAGTGTATTTTACACATGCTTTTCAGCATCATGAACAGCTGTTTTTTGTTTTGATTATACAAACAAATGGAACTTTGTTAGAAACCAAAATTTAAAATGTGTGGACTCCCTATTTCATTCCACTTACGTGTTTTATTATAATTTTAACAAAAAAAAAAAGAATACAATTTAAAATTTACTACAATCATCATTAGATTATGCGAGCCACGCGTGGTGTAGAGTTTCAGGCTGGGAAATGCTCTATTACCAAAAGACGTGTAAACTTAAAACACTGAGCATTGAAAGGCTTATACCGATGGGCCGAACGGCATGAAATGCTTTTTTTTTCTTAAGTGACTAAATGCGTGCTTGTAGCGATTAATCTTGTTTACAAGCCTATAAGTCGAGAGCCACTGGACCGATTTTAAAAACTCTTTTACTAATGGAAAATTCAAGATTTTATCTAAATTATTGCTTTTTTGTTTTATAAGAATGTGTATAGGAAGTATGTTTTATTCAAACAAATGCAAATGCTTAAAGTTTGTACATTGTTGTTTCTACATTTCTTTGCTATAATTTGGTACACAAATCTAAACTGCTTACTTGGCATTACTTTTATAGCAACTTGACAGCACTATGTAAGAACAATTCTAAAGCGCCCTCTGTAACTAACCACTGGCATTGTGACCAACTAGCTCAATTTTTCGAGGCATAACGACAATTTTTCGTCAAATTGAAAATGTAATTTATTTAAAGTTGTCTAAAGTTTTACTGCTGAGTCGTTTTTGTTTTTACCAAAAGCAAGCACCGCGGTGTCGTGTGCGTTATTTACCATATGGTGCAATTTTGATCATATGGTAAATAATGCATGAACAATATGTACAGTAGCGGCCCTAGTACATTGACGTGGGGTTCTTCTGCCATTACCCAAGATAGAGTCTTGGGTAAAAGTACCTTCATAATGAGAAAGATGCGATGCGATATTTAGTAATGGTTGAGTTTTTGAGCAGACTTTAGAGTCGAAGACTTTGTCGAAAGTTTGCGAAATCTAGAATATTGGTCACTTCTATAGTACGTCGAAAGCCGAACTGGTGCTTTAAAATCAAGATGATGGAAGCCGTTATTAAGAATAATATCTATTAGGTAAGTCTTAGCTTAGCTTAATTGGAATTGAGTCATTTTATTTGAAAATTTGTATGTTACTGTCCAGAGTGAAATTGGTAGATTTAATGAATTATTATTATTAAAAGTTTTTTTTTCTGTTTTAGTACTTCAATTACTTTTCGGGTTTTGTTTTGTCTAATTTAATCTTTGACGTAATCTGAAGAAATAAATGCAATTTTTATTTAATTTTATGATTAAGCACTTCTTTATTAGAATGAGTGGCATTTTTTATTAAGAAAACTGCTTTAACTCGAGAAAATGATAGAGCAGTGTCCTCTTATTTCAACGTTTATTGAAATATTCTTAATACATTAAAAGAGAGTCAAAGTTTTATTAAAAAATTTTTGTAATTTTTATTTTTATTGCAAACTAATTAAGATTTTAAGATTTTTTTTAAGTAAAGTTGATAAATAAATAACTTTATTCAAATTAAGGTAAGCGTAGGCGATGCTAATTCATCTCTTCATATGGATTTATTGCAGTTGAAATATGTGAAATGGAAATTAGTGGGAGTTTCACAATTTGCTAAATTTTTAATGCCTTATGTATGCTGTCGCCAGTAAGAAAAGTAAGAAAAAGAAAAAGAAAAAAAAAAAACAAAAACATAAATATATCAAATGAAATTAAACCAAATAAACTGAGCCCTAAGCGGATAAGAAGGAAATTGTTATAAAAAAGAATTAAGTAAAATCAAAACAAAACATTTATCACAGCCATTTAAATTGATGTGAAATATATAAATCTACGGGGAAAAATGAGCAAGAGAAATGAAAATGTCAAGCGCAAGCACGAAAATTCGAAAACCACCAAAACACAAAAGATTTACAATATCATTCAAAAAGATTTAGAGGTGATTTCCAAAGATATATTTTTTGTTTGAGTAGCGATAAATAAACAAATTGTTTCGTTCGCGTTGATTTCTTCGTTTTGCCTTCCTATTTTTTCTTTGTTTTGCTTTAAATTTGAATTTTCTCAAAAGAAAATGAAGAAAAACACCTTAAGAAAAATGATTTTTTGTACGGGTGTTGATATTTAGTTGTCGCAGTGCTTGACTCCATTAAAAATGTCACATTATCGAAATTTTCTTTTTTTTTCTTTTTTTTTTTGTTTTCTTAATTTATCCAAAGACAAAAATTATTACACAAAAACAGAGAGAAACCCAAATAGAAGAAATTATCAAAAGAAATTGAAGAAAAACATGAATTGCCAAAATGACAGATACATACTTTATGCCATTGTAATTATAATCTGCTAATCAAATTTTCATTAAGGCAAAATATTTAATGCAATTGAGCACATTTGCAATTCTGCTTCAATTGTACATACATGCAGATACATTTGTATCTCTTTTTATGGGAGGCGTGGCCTATAAGCGCCAAGTACATACATATCCTGCCGCATTAGAATCGCCTAATGAACGATCGATTTATAAATAGAAACCACTCGAAAGTGATAAACAGTACTCAAGTATCTTGGGTGCCAACCACTCAAAACTGAGAAAGTGACAACATCTGTGTCGGTCGCTTCTTGATCATATTTATGAACACAAGTGAGGAGTGCTCATTCATAAGAGTGTGCATTTGTTAGTGTGGTGCTCCCCACATGAGATCTCTAAAGAAAATTTTGTCAACCAAATGTGTCGCGATTGCCGGAGATGTCGGTCGGTATTTGGATGTTGGATATACGCAATCGATCTCGTTCAAACAAAAAAATCGAAATCTCGTTCAGTGAAAAGTTTCAAAAGTGAAATGAAAATGTTGAAAAAAATTATAATTAATTACATAAAATAAAACAAAATAAAAAAAATTAAAACAACAAAAGACAAATACAAATCTTTAAAAATAAACAACTAGTGAATTTTTGAATAACAAAGTTCCAATTTTTTTTTCTTTGAAAATGACCAAATATAATACAACAGCAAATATAAAACAAGAATATAATGTTTATGCTCAACAAGTCAATTTTGTGGCATTGCAAAATGGATTGCAACAACAACAACAACAACAACAACAACAACAACAGCAGCCACAACACCATCCTCAACAACAACAAAACAATCATCATTACCAGCAACAACATCAACATCAGCAACAACATCAACAACTACAAAATTTCTTTAGTCGTTTTAGTGCCGTCGCCAATAATTCATCGAATTCCTGCAACAACTATAACAGTTCCCCGGTCGATTTGGATAAGACCCCTTCACCCATATTTACAGAATACGATGATAATAGTTTAAGTTCCGAAGAACATGTCCTAGCGCCTTTGGTCTGTTCCTCAGCACAATCATCTCGTCCATGTCTGACATGGGCCTGCAAGGCGTGTAAAAAGAAAAGCGTCTCGGTTGATCGTCGAAAGGCGGCTACAATGCGGGAACGTCGGCGTCTTCGAAAGGTAGGATTCTATTCTAAAGAGTCGTTCGTATAAGATCTATTTGAAATGTATTAGTCAATTGAAGGTTATCTAGGTGAACTTTTTCTTTGGTGACTTTTTGAAATTGGTTGTTGTGGGCCGCAATATCACTAAGCTATTACAAAATTTGGAAAATTATTGCGTAATTTTGAAATTTCAAACACATCATAATTAATGTATGTACGAATACCATGCCGGAAAAAGATCTCCATGTGGCAGGGGCGTAACAATCCCCTACTTGTTTTGAAGAAAACTATTTGCCAAACATTCTTTTACTCATTCCTCACTGGCAGAAAGTATTTTTTTTTTCTTATCACTTAGCCACACCTGAAAAGAAATAAAATTTAAAAAAGCTGTCATGGGGACTGCCGATCGAAGTGAAAACTTAAAACTATGAAATAACAGTGGCGCGTTTGCCGTCAAAAGTTGAGCTAGTTTCAACTTTTCTCGCCTCTCCGACGGTAAACAGCTGTTGTTTGTCTTTTTCAAAAACGAAATTGCAAAGATAAAAGTAAAGGATAATCCCCAAATCAGTGACAAAGAGAATATGACTATCCAATACTTTACAGAGTTTTACTAACCAAGAAGCTTACGCACCGAAGGCGTGTTGTGCGTTTAAGTTTTCGTTTTGCAATAATCTTCGCATACATTTTATTTTGTTAAAGTTTAGACAATTTCAAGAAAGTTACTATGTGCGAAAATGACACCCCAAAAGAAATTTTTAGGGAAATAGGGTCTGAAATCATTTTATTATTGGATTTAAAGGAATACAAACAGACAAAAAAATTCAGTTGGGTTTAAATTTGTTAAGAAAATGCTATAAAAATTGTCTAATAATCTGCTAAAGAAATAAAGTAAAGAAACAATTAACTTAATATCATCTAGGAAAAATAATATTGTATTGTATACACGAGACTTAGATTGACCAATCAACATAGAAAGGAAACTTTACACCTCGCAACTCCGGCCGCTTATGGGCCTATTGTGGCAACAAGTTTCAAATGGATCAAACTTTATGGCGCTTTATGACCAAGTATCATTAAAGTTTCCTTTGACTTATATTCATTTTTACAATTTATGAAATTCATGTCAAGAATAATAGACACAATAAATAATTAATTAAAAATCTTTAAAAGAGAAAATTTTAAAAAGGAATAAAATATACTGAATATTTCTAGAAAATATCTAGGTATTCACAGAAAAAATATATATTGGACCAAGCAAATAAAAGTGAAATTTGATTTATATGTGAGCACTAAGTAACAGTAATTCAATCTGTCTGATTTTATTAAATATTGTGAAGAATGTTTCGTGTAGTTTTTTAGAACCCAAACTGAATAAATTTCCAAAACAAAAATTTTAGGATTTATTTGCTTACTATTTAATATATTAACTCAAATGTTGAAATTTTCAAAAATATTGTATCCAAATTAAATTTATGTGTCTTTTTAAAGTGTTTTTCATTTAAAATATTGTTTCTTTATAATAAAGTCGTCAAATTGGTTCAAATTGTAAAAACTATATATTGTATTATAAACTTTAAATCTCTCTATCTTGAAATCGTTGTATTTATCATAATGGAAGATTTTTTTTTTAAAACTAATTTTTGAAAATATGGGTGTTTTAAGTACATGCTATGGAGGTCATTAAGTTATTGAGCAATTCACAGACTGAAGTTTAGGAAATATTTCAATAAAAATTTAGTGAAACAATAACGACAATTCATTTGTAAAGTTTTGTTTGAAGACCCTTAAAAATGCAACAATTTTCCACACAAATCGTTATGAGGCAACAATATAAAGTATTTGCTTTATAAATATTGAATTATGTATTATAAATTATGCATCCACATAATCCAAATTATTTTATTAAATCTAAGTTATACTAATCATTTACCATAAGAAGCTTTATTCTGATTTAGTTACATTTTATACTTGTGACACAAAGTGACTTTTAAGTCTTGAAATATAAATGTACCCTTTCCCTGATAAGTTTTTTTTGCTGATAAAATTTTCATTACAAGTAGTACAATTCCTGTGACATAAGGTGCGTAAGAAACTATACTCTCTATTTTTATTTATTTTGAAAATCATATAACTAGACGACTAATTTTTAAAATAAAGTATGTTAAAGCCTTGTCCGATTTGTCTAGTCTTCATAAATTGATAGTCTTCGGTTAAAGGAACATTATTTAAAAGCTTCATAATATTGTTTTAGATATTGGATATTATAAAAAAAAAAACAAAGTTCTCCTTTTTTCATTTTAAGAAACTATACTATTGTACTTTTTCTTTTTTTATTTAAGGCACTTTTTTTTAATTGATTCTTGCGAAAATTTATATAAATTCAATCAAAGTTCATATTAAATATATTTTGCTATATTTAATACATAATTAAATATCCTGTTTTTTAAGAATGAAATTAATTCCTTAATGCCTCTCTATCGGATAATATAAGGCTTTAAATAAAATTATGTAGCGGTGTCTTATTTAAGTGGCGGGGAGTGTGTAACTACATTTTAATTGATGCTTCAAAAGTGAATTCCAACATTAAATCGGGGCTACCTCAGGCTTTTGACATATCATATAATCATATTTTTTTAGATTTATGTGAATTAAGTTGGCCAAAAGGATTTGAATGCATTTTTCATATTCTCTTAAAATGGCAATTTTATGCTCTGCAAAACTAAATATTGTGCTACCACGAATAAGTGTTCCCAGAAGGATTTCAATCTGTTTCAGATCTGAAAATCAAGCTGTCCAGGTCAAAGTGTTCCCAAAACGACGGCCTTTGTTTGGTGATTGATATGAATTCATACATTATTTTTATCTTTTACTTTGAAGACCCAGTGGGAACATATGTCTAACAATTCCAGAAGCTTCTGTTTAATGCAATTCGAAATAATGTATCTTTCTGTAAAAGTTTCTTGTATTTTCTATTCTTATTATATACATATTAAAATTTCCAGTATAAAAACTGCTAAGATAATGAAACCGGTTTATTATAAAACAAGATACAAAATTTGTTATTTATAATTTTAAATTCTTGTAACGAAGTGGAGAAGACTTCATAATGTTTACATCATTGATCAGCGTTTTGACGTATCCTAATTTGGTTTTTTATCCATCTTTATTTGAGTCTTTCATAGCTAAAATTTGATCAATTAATATTACGCACTCAATACATACTCGTATTGTTATAACAGGCCCAAGTAAGGTTGCAGTGACAAGCTCCCGCCCTTCCCTTGATCTTATTATCATACGAGTATCGTCAATCCTAAGATGGATAGACAGTAGATGTCGATTGTATGACAAATCGTTTGTATGCAAATACTGTTTATATGCAAAAATGATAAACTTTTGTGCATTATGCATTATAATTTGTTTGTATGTAAATCGTTTGTAAGTCGAAACCCGAGTTAAATTGTTTGTAATTCACAACAAACCACACTACTTAGCATGAAATTAATTATTATTTTAGTATGAAGTTTGTAGTTTACCTGGAAAACCAATACTAAAGTATTTGTAATTTTAAGATGTCAAAGTGTCTATTTTTTTCTAGAGATGTAATTATTGTTGCATCTATCAGGATCCGACCACCATGTACTACATGAAACACACAAACAATATATGAATCGATTAAATCAAAGTCGTTAAGGGTAAAATATGGAAATTACTGTAGAAGTTGGTTCTTTTCATTCGATTGTTTGAACCACAATGGGAATACCCAGAAAGGATTTACATATTTAGAGAAGGTTTTCTCAATTAATTATAGGAGATTTGAAAAATTCAATAATGCATTATAATTCTAATGAAAACTGACAGTTTTGATAAACCTAATGTTAGCGGTTTTAGTTTCATTCTTAGAAATGGAATATACAATATGTTATTATCATAATCAGAGTCTTTTGAAAAATATTGTTTATAGAGATTTGAAAAATTCAAAAATGCATTACAATTCTAATGAAAATTGACAGTTTTGATAATCCTACTGCTAGCGGTTTTATTTTCTTTTTTAGGAACGGAATATACAATATGTTATTATCATAATCAGAGCCTTTTGAAAAATATTGTTTATACATACATTTTATTACAGAGTGAAAAAAGAAACTAAATAAAATGGGTGGTCTTGTAATAATCCAAAAAGTAGCAGTCGCTTTAAGTTGCAACAAAGTCTGCAAAATGTTGCAGGAGAAATTAACACATCTTTGCAATAAATGTCGCAACACTTAAACATTTAGCAGTAAATTAACACGTACAAGTCTATAAAGATTTAATTGCATTAATTTTTAAACAGAAATTATGAGTATTTAACTTTGGTGCCTCCTTCACCCTTCTCAGTGATCAACTTAAGATGTGACAATAAAGAAAGAAACTAAGAAAAGATAAAAAGGGGATAAATGTGGTTAAAGGATTTGTCAAATGATTATGTTTTATGAGTGCAACGTGGCAATCGTAAAAAGTATCTTAAAGATACTATTAAAGAAACGTCGACATACCGAGTATATTTTCTTTTCTTGATTTTGGGGGAGTCATAAAAACTCTCTAGCATTGGAAAATTGGGCCAGCCCAGGTGCAAGTAGATATAAAATTTGTCATTTGCCGTAAAATGAGTTCGAATAGGAAGGCAAAGCACGGAAATTTATGTGCCTCACATTTGATTGTTTAAATTGTATGCACAATTTAAAGTGAAATATGCATTATGAAAATGTTTTCGTTTATAGACATAACTTTTTTAATTGGTTCTATTTAACTTGATATTTTGTAGGTTAATGAGGCTTTTGAAGTGCTAAAGCGACGTACTTCATCGAATCCCAATCAACGTTTGCCAAAAGTGGAAATTCTTCGAAATGCCATTGAATACATTGAGAGCTTAGAAGATTTGCTGCAGGTAAGCAAACTAGTATATTGTTAATAATAATGGATTAATATATGTAGTCAAATAATATGTTGTATTCCATAGGAATCTTCACCAAGTCGCTCTAGTGATAATCATACAGATGGTCTGGGCAATCGTTTGGGTCAACAAGACTATTTGGTAAGTACAATTTATCTAAACTTGTATCACAATATACTAAAAGTATATCAACATGTGAGTATGGTAAAAGTTGACATAGTGAAAACGAAATTAATGCAGACGCCAATTAATAAGTCGAAAGCGTTCCGCAATTATTTTCTCGTAAAAACCTCATGCATGAAGAACGTTTTGGTACATTTTTCTTAAAGACGAAGACATTCATCAAAATGTTCACCAAAAGACGCCAACAAATTTAAACAAAACAAAAACAAAACAAACAAAAGCAACAACAATGAAGAAAATGAAAATACAAGAAAGAAAAACTTAAAAATATACACGTACGATTATGTATGTATGTAGTAAGTTTCGATGTCATTCTCCCGCATTCGATTGTGTATCTCCTTTCCGTCTCTCATTTACAAACTGTGTATCTGCGAAAGTAAAATTCATTGAAATTTATTAGCCCGTTGACGTGCTACTTAATAAGCAACATGTTCTTTCTCTCTGCTCTTCCACAATCCTTACGAAATCATGAAATTTGTTACTGTGAAATTATGAGTTATTAACGGGCATGTATGGATCAAATCGAATAGAATATGAATGAGTATCTGCCGCCAACATAAGGATTTTCAAAAACATGTTCTTGGCTAAAAAACCAAACACGATGTACGCCATTTTTTGTTTGGTACATAGATTTTTTTTTTTTTTTTGTTGAATTTCCATATTTCTCGATTGCTCGACAAATAGGTAAAATATTCATCCAAGGCGCTTAGCTTAGTGAGCTTAGTGAGAGAAAGAAAAGTATTGATAAAATTGCCTTAAAATTTATTATGCTTACCGCGTTCCCATTCTGTGTATCTGAATCTGCTTACCTTGGTTCTGGATCTTATGGTGCGTGTGGTCGGCAGTTTACTCTAAAGCATCAAAAGCAATATATAAATTTAAGTTTTATGAATTCCTTCATGATCAGCATGGATGATTTTCTTTTCTTTCCCCGTTTTTTCTTTCTAGGTGAGTGTAAATCATGTGAGTCTATAAACAAACGAGAGGAAAGGAACAATGAAAAAAATCTTGTTAATTAATTTGAACAAATTCGGAAGTTGATTCCTAATGGTGTTTGAACAACAACATAAAGAAATGTTCTTAATGAAAATGAGAAAACCGCTTAAGAATCTCTGATCCCGAAATATACTATCGTATACTTACTGCAGTTCTATATTGTTACATAGGTATAAACTTTTGCCTTTACTTTGTGACTTTGTGATGGGTATGTTGCGTCTTGTTGTAGCATAGTATAGTCTTTCATAATACCAAAGAGATACAATACTAAACCATGTAACAGTTGACAAATTGCACAGGAAAGAACATGACAACTAAAAGTTTGTATCTGAGCAACCGATAAAGATATGCGACAGATACATGAACACATTCCTTTAATACAAAACTATAAGTTGTAGTGCATCTTCATTGAACTGTTCAAGATGTTATGCTGTTGGCATTTACAAGTTGATGATTTGACACTTGTACAAATGGTTGACAATTACAGGAAATTCTTATAGATTTTTCTTCTCTTTTTTCTTATTTTTTTAGTTACAATTCCGCTTTGCATTGCAAAAAGGTTAAATAAAATTTATTCTACATACATTATGAATACACTGGAGTCATGATGGGTGTTGATTAGTCTAATGTTTATGAGCGATAAGTTTGTTGAATGTACATAGGAGTACGTGTATCTTTTGTATGTATCTATACATTTTGTGCACATAGTAGAACAAACATACATTTTGATGTTGTCGAAATGAATGATTTCCATGTACTCGCAGTTTGTTTTTCTATGCAATTCTTATTTAATGTACAAATTCGCTAATTTAGCATAAAACTTTGCATATTTGTTTATTTATTAAGCGACAGAAGTTTTTACAGAGCGAAGAAAATGTCGTAAAATCCAATGGCAGATATTAATGCATCCCCATAAGTTCTTGAGTCTTTTGAGTTTTGATTAAAAATTGGCCAAATGCCAATAAAACAAAGTGTACTATATTCCTCCTCCTCTTTAATGGTAGACAATTTTAGATTCTTAACATTACAATCCCTATGAATTTGATTAACAAACAAAATTCGTTCCATTATTTAAATACATACAAGTATAACAAATTTATTCATGTAGAATTTTTTTTTTAACTCATTAAAAATCTTATTTAAAAGATTCACGTTGATCTTCAAATAGGAATTGTCAGTTTCCTGGACAATAATAACAAAATATATGAAACAAAAAGATCTGTATCAATTCGTTTATATCAAAAATTTTCCACTCCATTGTCATTGTTTTTATTGAAGTTAGGTTTTCGTTGGTACCTTGCTGGACACGTCAAGAAATAGCCCCTCGTACTATTTTTCTACTTTGTCATACAACATCAATGATATGGTAAATTTATATAATAATCTAAAGGCATCACTCTATATATGCCTTGGAAGCACATTATGAAATTAATGATCAGAATTACAAGTTCGTTGATCCGCCTCTTCAAATGTCTGATAACAAAAACTTGTAGATGTTAGGAAGCAAATATTTTATAGACACTGTTATTGTTGACTTGGGTTGAAACAAGCTTCTTTAGGTTTTTACCACTAAGATGGAAAAATGGAAACTTTCTCAGAAATTACTTATATTGTATGACAAGAGTTTCTGTGAAAATATTTACCTATATTCACATTACCCTTAAGATATAGAAGAGTTAAAAAATCATCGAGTATAATAAATAAGAGGACTTTAAAGATCTCTTTTTCGTATTATCTCAATTGAGTAATTTCACAAAATACAAAATACAGAATACTTTCGAATTTGAACCTTCTCGACTACAACACTGTTACATAGGTATTAGACCCCTTACCTATCGAAAGGAAATGATAGTATGAATTTAATCAGTAAATTAAATTAATGAATTTATTGCCTTTCATTTCGTTCTCTTGAGTACATTTTTTATGACATTAGTAATTACTTATTGTGTTTACAAATTGTGAAATGACTTTCACTAAACCATGTTAGGAATTAGTGGATTAATTGTAAAGGGTGCCTATTTGATTTATATAAATAAATAAATATCCCAAGCAATTCCAATTGTGTTTCATTAAATTCGGCTATTTGGTTGCAAAGATATAGCCACTTCACTTCATTTGTAAATTACAAGAAATAAATAAAATAATTATAATTCAGCCTTTAGAAATCACCATGAGAAAACTTTGTACAGAATTGCCATGTGCCATTAACATCCTCTGCAGACATTTCTTCATTTTTTATAACAAAATATTGCTTTATCTTTTTCACAGACTTCTTTAAATTTATAATGCTGTTCGATTCTTTAAATATTACTGAATGCTTCCCGCTTAGAGGGGCCGGGAAACCTTTATAATCTAATGAAACCCAAACTAAAAATATGTTCAGGATGTCTTCAGGTCTTGAGAATAGGGCCTCGAAATAATAAATGAATCGATTACACAACACTTTACTCAAACTAGGTTTAAAAGCAAACTAGACGAGACAGAGAGGCGGGATCAAGTGGATTCTGCGCAGTAGGAATCAAGGTCACTCACCATCCATCCCCACTCTTAAAGCTAAAGACAGACGACTGTGGTATACTCAGTCATGTATACGAAATACCAATGACTTACGAAATAATTCTAAACATCAGTATGGAAAAAGTGTGGAAGTGTCAAATCAGGCGAACGTAGAAGCCAGTCAAAATTTCAATTTTATGATGTCAAGCGACCGGAGAACGGCTTCAAAAAATCGATTCTGGCACGATCTGTGTGAGATAATGCGCCGTCTGGTTGGAACCTGAAGTGCATCATAACATTTTCATGAACAATCGATTATTCTGTTTCCACTATCGTCTTCGAAAAAGAGCTGTACGATATTCAATTCCGCACAAATTCTGCACCACACTGTCGCGATGGCTTGTACGTATATATATATATATATATATATATTACTCTGGTGTTTATTATTTGGACGCCTGGGACTAGCGACAGTCCTAGCTGAATACGGCTCCACAGCAAAAATTTTTTTAGATTGACGCTTCAAACATGTGATGTCATTAATCTATCTATCCTAATGGGTCCACTAAATATGATCAACCTATTGTAATATTTAATAAAATTTGCAATTACAAAGAAGTTTCAACTATGAATATTATAATAGAAATAAGTACAATATTTTGGGCGGTAATGTTTTATGTTAAAATTCATTTAATCATTTAATTAAGAAATCGTTTTCTATTGACTATCTGATTGAAAATATAAGAAAAGAGGTTATCTAAAATAACTTTAACCATTAACTAATTTTTGCTAAAAGTGGATTTATACCACGCTGACAAAGCGCGTTCTTATAAATTCTTGTGTAATTCTATTTATTAAGTTTTTGAGTTGGGCAGTGTAATATTTATTTGCTTAAACAAATTCATATTAATCTTTTTTGTAATATTATTATATATTGTATCATTAATTAAAGTCAAATAACATTTACAAATAAATGCAGATGAGTTAATTTGAACCATGGTGTAAGAAATAGAAGGTGGAAACTTTTTTTTTATATTTAGGTTTCGCTCTCACAATGACAATGACAATGACAATGACAATGACAATGACAATGTGACGTCATGAGAGAATTCCTTCTTTGCTGCTGGAAATTGTAAGAAATATAGAAAAATAGCTGTTTCCTTGTTTAATTTATGATTTTATTCCAATTTTTGGATACTTTATGTTCACTTCACAATACTACACTTGGTATATTCAGAGCATTTTCTCCTTATGGTCAACACTAAATGCGTACTTTTTAGCTGTATCATGGTTTGAATTAAATTTTAGTGTTGACTGTTGTTATAAAGGGAAACACTTCCATACTTTTGTGTACTCTATTATATACCAAATGTGACTTCTTGTCAAATCTATCCTCATCATATTTTAATATAAAAGGAAATCCTTATACTTACATCGATGTCCTGAATTCACGAATTATACATATGTTCTGAGATTAGTCCTCTATTGTACAATATAATGCTATAACAATATAAATGATTATAATGTAACAAGTTTGAAAACTTTAATAAGTGACTTTGTCTCCCAAATTTCATTTATTCATATATTTAATATTTAATAAGCGACATAAAAATTTAAAAATAAATAAAACTTAATGCAACTTAAAAATACATAAATACAAAACAAAAACAAAAATAAAAAGATGAAAACAAAAATGTATAAGGAAAACCACCCGAAGATTGAGAGTGTGTGTGCTCTGTCAGTAAACGCTCGGAAAATGATAAATGGCTTTATAACAGTGCAACGCGATTTTGTTTTTTTATTCTTTTTTCATTTTTCCCACTTGTACTTTTTGGTTGTTGTAGTTGTCTTACTAAAAATACTTACATGAGATGAAGATGATGCCGTTGAAGATGAGTCTACCATATGTTGTTGCTATAGACTAATCTGCTCTGTTCTTTTCTGTTCTGTTCAGTTCTGTAATATTTTAGATATGATCCTTTAACTCTACGAGTTTAACTCAGACAAAACGACGCAATGCTGTAGAAAACTGGAATATTTTATAAAGACTATTTCTGTATGTAGAGCATTTTTAATGGGAACAGTCCCATAGTCATATTGAAAACTCAGAGAAGATTATAGGAGACATAGAACCACCCAGAAGTATAAGAATAATTCTAATTTGCATGCGAATTTGTATATTTTTCGAAAGAAAATTATTTAACACCACCAGAATAAAAGAGAAAATGAATTTAACGGAGATATGTAATGGAAGAAAAACTCGCGCGTGTCGTCTGTGTATGCGCGATTTGAAAATGCGAGAAAATATGCGCGGCACAATTAAGTTAATTGCTAATAAGTGTGGCAAACGCATAAACAAAAGATCAGCATAGACCAAACTAGACTAGACTAGGCTAGGCTATGCTAACAATAATATTTTTGTAATTGTCTGATATTGTCTTCTTCTATTTTCTTTTGTCTACCATATGACATCGTCGTCATGTTGCTTGGCATCATACTTAGTATTGTTTGTATATCTTCTTATTGTTTGATTCCACTAAGGTTCAATGCATTTTAATTGGCTTACAATTGCGATAATTTCTAAAAGAATTTTATCTGTTTTTGTAATATAATAAAGCAATAATGGCTTAACATCTCTGAGTACTCAGAATACTCAACTTTTAAGTCACAATCAATGGAGAAGAGGCAACTTCCTTGCAGAATTGAAAAACATAAATTTTGTGATGAAGAAACTTATTTATTTTTTTTTTTACATGAAATATTAATAAATTATTTTTTCTATAACACACAGGGTGGGCACATTACACATTAGCTTTACAATCTGTAACTTTAAATTCGAAAAAAAAAAAAAAACTGAAAGTTGTTTAAAAGTTTACATCACTGATCATCAATATTAAAATGGAAATTATAACCATAAATAAACATGTCCTTGGATAAGTTGTGGACATTGTCTTTGTAAAACATTTTTGCATGTGGAAGATATAGAGAAAGTAATGTGCAAAAAATCAACTTCAAAATTAAGGTTGTTTTAGTTTTTCGGTATACATATTATCTTTTTAGGGCAATGAGAAGCTTGTACCAGTCTTCCATAGTTCGATGTCTCAAATTCTGAGAGGAAACTTTGAATAGAAAAAGAAATATTATATACTATTCTCTATGTACAACAACAAATAGTTTCTAGACTCAACAGAAAATTATATGTTATGAGGCTTTGCATAATAATCAGTCCAACTTTTGTACACAAGTGTATGCTACAATATTTTATTTTCCATCTATGTACACCTCTTAGCAATCTTAGTATATCACCGACTGGAATACATTGTACAGTAAAAATTAAAGAAAACTCATTATTTATACATTCATATATATTTCAAGAATTCAACTTAATTTATAAATAAATTTCATTACAATATAATAATCTTTTCATAATTAGCAGCTAATAATGTAGTCAATAATTTGATTTGTTTCAATAATAAATTAATTAATTCTAATTAGAATAAATGAACAAAATGAATATTTTATGGAAATCATCTTCAACTGTTAAAGCATCTTTTGTCATTTCTCATACAGTCCTAGAAGTACACGTATTTCACTATTATAAAGCATTTTTGCTGAGAATTTTCATTTGAATTTCTTATTTTGTTTTCCCTCGAACAATTTTCATTTTAGTTGACATTTTCGTGCTAATTTGTGCGACGTAGTTTTCTTTCTGTCTTTCATTATTTACTTATTTATATTGTTCTTAAGATTTTGAAGAAAAATGAAAATTTCATTTGATAAACGTCTTTGTGCCACTTTAATGTTTTTGTTATTAATTTTGTGTATCTTTGACAATTTTTCTCTTGTTTCAGCATACTTACGCAGGTGCTTATCTTGATGAGAAACTTGGATTAAGAAATTTGGAAAAATATGCAAACTTTTCAGGTAATAAATTGAATTTATTGAAATTTATAAAAGAATTACATATTTTTATTAATTCAATTGTGTTATAGATTTTGATGGCTCACAGAATGTTAGTGGTTCCAGCCTGGATTGTTTAAATCTCATTGTGCAAAGCATAAATAAAGCTTCGACGTCAACAGTTGCAGCATCCATTTCTAATAATAATGTCACACAATCAGCATCTGCAACAAGTATCTCAAGTAATGCATCTACAAGTTCAACGAACAGCAGCATGTCACATGCAACACTCAATGCATCCTTTAAGCAAAAGTGTACAACATAAGTACAATACTAGAAGGAAGGGGAATATACTAGTAGTATGTAGTTTAGAAAATACAATAGTAAATTATAAAAACAAAATACAAGAAATAAATTATGTATTGTGTAAATACTATGAGTAGGTTAAGTCTTCATTGGAAAAGGATACGCGATATACCAAAAGGTTACAGATAATTAAATGTTGTAATTAATTATAATAAAATTTAAATGTATCAAACAAAAAAAGTAAAATCTTTCCATTCTCTTTTTCAATGGAAATTTTTAAAGCATTGCTCACTTACCAACTGGAATGACAGTATAATTGAGAAAGCATTTAAAGGAATTTAGTAGAAACCACAATGGATTGGAGCTTAACATTTTGTAAGTTAGAGGAATTTATTGATAATCGATAGTACTAAGTTGCGTCTTTTTGTATGTACACATTGATTGAGAACATATTAATACCTAAATGCTTAAAGGTTTAGACATACCCTCATATGATTAGTTATTGTATTACAACGATCTTCGAAGATAAAGCGATGTATAGCGGATAACAGCTTCTACAAAAGATACGAATGTGTTATAAGGTATATCGAATTTGTGTATTTTGTCGACTAGGGAAAAGCGATAGATACAATCTTCTTGATTTATGATTTCTTTTTCGATTTGATTTGAATCGCATCAATTTTTAATGACTTGTAAAAATATTTTCCACTATACCGTCACAAAAGCAGTAGTAACTCAAATCTATACATGTTCACGCCTGTTTCAGCACTCTAGCAATGTTCCCATACTATGATATTTCTGGCTTTTCTCACAGGACAACCAACCATGATGTTAGTTCTTTTCAGCTACATACGATACAAAGCTGTAAACATTCTATTTTTTTGTTAATTTCTAACCAAATGCTAACAGTTTGCCGAAATTTCTTTTAAAAAAAAAAATAAAAATCTTACTTGTTTGTTGGCTAGGTGATTCTATGAGAGAATGTCAGTGCACAAAAATATCTGCAATATCTTATCATGTAAGTTTTGTAAGCACAGTAGATAAAACCATTTGATAGATAAATGAAGATAAATATATTGTAAATATGATTTATTAATTTTAGGAATACAATGTGTGATAAATGTTTGTTTAGCTCAATCGACATTTAGTTTGCGAAACGAACCATTGGCGCCGAATTCTGCCTCATACATGGCAATCTCTCCTTTGCGCAGCTCCTCAATTGTACCGAAGTTGGAATCCTGGTCGAAGTAACGGCGATAGCTATTCAGTAAATCCTCCATGTTGGCAATACACTCACCAATATGACCATTTGTGCCACCGTATTCCTCGGGTAGGCATTGTTTACCAATATGCTCGTACAATTCCTCGCTTGACTTCAACACTCTTATCTGAAAATGATTTCTGTTACTGCTTCTTAGATAATTTATCTGTTCATATTACCGGGTAGTTGACTTGTACGCTAAGGACATTGTACAAGAACATAACTGTGCTCTGTATATCCTTGGGCACATTGATTATGTACATCTCCTTTACCTTTAAGGGACTGCAGTTATACAACCAGTTCCACCATTTACGAAAGAAAGTGCGATCGAAACGACGCATTTTGTCTGAACTAACACCATCCAGATCGATAATTTCACAAATGCCCGCCACAGAAGCGTAGTCGTTCTCGAGCGCAACAATTTCCATGGCCATTGATGAGAAATGATAAACTTCTCGCAACGAAAACTGGTTCGGATCGAAATGGCCGAAGCGTGCTATGAAAAGTGCAGTTTTTGTATCGCACTTGGGAAAATCAGGATATACACATACGCTGTGAGGGAATGATTTTCTGATCGAGATACGTGTATATAAAAGGCATCATCATTCACTTACCCCAAACGATTGATGGCCAGAAGGCGTTGAGTTACACACCGATTACTCATTATCTCCGGAAATAAATTATAGAATGTGAAATATCTATCGATGCGTCTCTTTGTCTCCTCTAAACTGTAACGACAGCGTCTCAAAAATGCAATCAGGAACTCTTCAGTAGTTCGTGCACGCAAATGTGGTTGCTGACGTATCCAGACGCGTAAAATTATGAGATCCTGTTGTATGCGATCGGGTGTCTCATTGAGTTGCTCGTGTGCCAATTTGGCTAACGACGGAGACAAAGGACGCATCTTGGTATTAGCGGGTCTTTATTATAACTGGAGATAGTTTAGAGTCATTACCTGAACTAGTAAGCTACTTTGAATTGAACAGTTCGATTGTGAATGCATTCATTCAATTTGATTTGATTTCATTTGATTGCCTTTAATCTAATCTTATCAGGCAGGAAAATTATTTGTGGAAAACCAAATCAATGAAAATCAATTCTTGTTTTCATCTTTCGTATTAATGTTAATCAGTGGCGGCAGTTGGGAGGAGACATTAAATACTCGTTTATATACGCCTCTCTCTATGGTATACTCTAAATGATTTATCAATTGTAACAACTCCTGGCAGTCAAAGCAAATGAAGACATCTCAACGGTACTAAATTACAGTGTATGTTTGAAGTATACGAGAATATATCTTTTACACTCACAAGTGCGCTGTCCCCTAAAGTGTTCACATCCGGAAGGTGCCAATCACTTTAACATAGTATATGAGTACATCTTCTCTTTCTGGATTGCGTATGTTGCCTTTTGAAATGCGATCGCCATTTTATGCTTGAAATAAATTTGACGCTTAATAGGTGCCTGGGGTGTTTCGGATAAAGCGGGAGGGTACATTTCCAACTAAGTACTTGAGTGCAGCTACTTAAGCAGATCGTTTCTATTGCTGTTGTTGTCGCAACGCATTACTGCAACTTCAAGTGCTGACAGCGCAACATGCTCGAACACCTTTGCCTGTGATGTTAGTGGCGACTGATGGCAGCTTAGATCAGATCAAATCGAAACAGATCAGACCAAGTCATCTTCAGCCTGGCTAGCAAATTGGTATGACATGTGCTGTCAGCTGCTGACAAGTTTTATGCTACTTTGTTCGTTTTCTTGCAGTTTCTGTTCATGTTACCCAGGCACAGGCCGCTGTTCTAAAACTCCATTAGATCCATCCATATACGAGTATGTATGTATATCCACATATCACAGTCGCATTTATTTATGCACAATAATAACTCATAACACATTATGAAAACATGCTTTGATCTTGTTGACAGCTCCAGGGACAGGCTCTGTAGCATCATGTTATTTTACTTCTCACTCGATTGGACTAGACATGGCGTCGAGCATTTTACTGATGAGCCTCATTAGTTCGCAGTCATTTTGTGGCTTCTTCGGGTAGTTCTTTTTATCTGGAGTCATGTTTTTTGCTTTCCTAAAAAGGGTGTAATTGATGCGTTCATTGCTCATAAGTGTTTTTTGTTGTTTGCGCACAATTTTGTTGATGTCTATGAGAGAGTAAAACGCGGTGATAATGACTTTAATTGGTGCATACGGCGATAATACAATATTTAGAACTAAAATGCCACCAACGATTTAGGATGGAAAGAAATCAATGACTGCTTTTACTGCTGCTAAATGTAGTATTAATACATGAAAATATTTGGTACCCTTTAGTCCATTTTAAATTTCCTACTCTACTCAAAATGTTATTTTCTTAAGCTACAATTTGCTGAATTTAATAGTTGAATCCACATTGCCATTATCGGATTTCATAAAAGTATTCTAATATATTGTTATTCGCATAGCAAAGTATCTATGAATCTGATGGCGAATCATGTGCCCTTAAAGAATTTTCGTACACCTTTTCGCATCCTGACCTCAAATTCTGAAAGTTCTTTAAAAGATTTCACCGAAAATTTGCCAAATAAGTCAATATAAATTTACTATTCCTGGCTTATGAGATCATTGACTAGAAGCTAAGGTTTACAAATGAAATAAAATGCATAGGCAAAAAAAAAAAAAATTGGACAAAATAAGTTTAAGAACCTTTAATTTAAAGTATGCAATGTTTAGGCTCAATAATTGGATAATTTTACACTCATGTCTCTTTAGATTGTCAATCTTATGCATGCTGGCATAATCAGCATTAAATAGATCAATCATATAGTCATAGAGTAATAGTGCAGTACAGTATTTAGGATACATTAAACGTTGGTCTAAAGATTATAATTATCCTTACACTACTAAATTACTATTTACATCTATGGTTAGACCAATTCTTGAATATGTATCGTGTGTTTGCACTGCATAACTTAGGATGGGATCCCAATACTCGTATAAACCTTCCGTCTTACCATAGCCGTCTTAATCCGCCTTTCTTTTATATCCAGTCGTGGATTGATTCTTGGTGACGCATTCTTGCATAATCTAGGTAGTATTTTTTCCCCATCTTTACTTGGTACTACAAAATTTCAATGTTCCTTCTCGAGTTACAAGGAATTATTTTCCTATACTTGCTAATATCTGTAAGACTACTTATTAGCAGCTTAATCCATTTTTTGTTTTATATCGATCATACAACCTCTATTTCTTCCGATCAAATAAAATCTAATCTGTTAACTCACCTTAACAGATAGCATTCTTTTAACTGATCAACGTAATTTTAATAATTTTTTTTTTTCCTTTTTAAATTGCTAATGTATCTACGTGATTTTTAAGTTTAAAATTAAAATTTATAGTTTTATTGTGCAGTAAAGTAGTATGACTTCCACTATGTTTCTATTGCGATATGAAATCTTGAAGGACTTTAATAGCAGTAACCTTGAATTATATTTATTTTGTAAGTTCGTTAGGAAGGTTGTTCCAACTGTATTAAATTTACATTAAGAAATAGATATTTTCAACATCTTCTTTTTTCATATAATCAAGGTTCTAGGACGATCGCGATATTCGTGTTATATGTGAAGAGCGTGAATGGTATGCCGAGTTGAAAAATGGAAATTTTGACCTCAAGACGAACTTCATCTGATCGATGAAGGGTTTTTTGCGTTTAGAGAATGTTAAAGTGATTTTTTTTACATTTTCGTCAATTAATCTTTAGATTAGTTCCGTCTTGCAAAGTTGATCATACCATTAGCTCCTTGTGATTTTTTTCTGTTCCACAAACTCAAATTGCTGCTTCGGGGAACTAGGTATGACTCCATAGACTCCATCAAACAAAATTCGCCGAAAAAAACTGAAAAAAAAAAATACTTATCAGGCAATTTGAATGACAAATTCCGGGTACTTTATTGTCTCAAGATATACAGACGAATACTATGAGTTTTTCTTCTAATTCGTTATCAAAATCTTAGATCAGTCAGTTCATTCCCTACTTTAATAAACAACCTCTGGATATCACAAAATCTTGCTATGTTGAACTGAAAAATATAATACCACAACTAAATAGAAAATATTATTATAAGTGCATTCTACCTAAAGCAATTTATTTATGACACATATAAGTATAAGTACATTATTATATTTATACCAGTGACTAGAATTATTTATACAATAGTTTTCAAATTTGTAACAGAGTTTTAGAGACCAAACTATGAATTGTCTAAGGAGGATTTTTTAATTTATAGTTTTATATAAAACGCCTCATCATAAGGAAAAGCCAATGAATAAATCGCTCAATTGAAAATCATATTTATAGCCCGTATATCAAAGAATTATGTATGAAGTATATTTTTATTTTCTTCTGCGGCGCTTGACTGGCAGTTGTCACTCAACTTAAACCAAAGAAACGAATAACATCGAGACTAAGATGCAACATACTATAATATAAAGACAATTGTGTCACGCAGACTATGAATTGGATGGCATGGGATCGGTTCAGTTTGGTTATGTTCTGTTCTGTTCTGTTGAAAAAGATACGGTATTACGCAGATGTACTTTGCACCATGGTAAATGAGTTTTTATTGTAAACATACGAATAGCGCTTCTCTTTATTCTCACGAATGTCACGCAAAATTAAGTTACTTAAACAAATTTCCGTCGGCAACTCATCTGAAGATGCGCACGTTCTTATCTCTAAGAATAAGGATGTTTAGGCTAATATGTGGCATATCCTTTTTCCGTGAAGTAATTTGTCGGAATTTATTAGTTTCCGTTTTGTTATTTGATCGTTTGCTTTGTAAATATTTGAAATGTAAATATCGTTTGTAGTATTCAGTCTAGTCCTTAGAGAGTGTGCCGCATCTGTTAATTACAAAATATTTTCAATTCCCTTGAAATTATTTCATAATCTTGATTATGTTAAGTTTACTAAACACTTTTACTTAATTGTATACAATATTTTAAAGACATAAAATTGGATGCTATGGTTTAAGGCTCAAACTCGCCAAAGGCGTGTTAGATTCCTTGATATTAAGATAATGATCTTAGCGTTCTGTCAATCATTTCCTTACATCATGTCTACGCATTGTCTTAATAATGTAAACTGAAAACATACTTGTATATAAAAACAAAAGAGTAAAAAGCCAGCAACATTTTTTATTTGAAAACATTTTGCAATTTGTCCGAATTTAATCAAAAATCCCTTATATATTTTTCGGGTTAATGAATCATGATTTTGTCGAATTTCAAGTGTTTTTATTCGATTAATTATTGTACTTAATTAGTTGACACACGCTAAATAATAATTGCGCTTTTTCCAAATTTAAAGCACTTAAACAAATTTATTTTGCTACTTTATGACTTGAATGGTTGTAAATTAATACAAATTTTTGAAGAAATCCCATTCAGTATAGCTAATTCTATAAATACCTATACAATAGAATATATTGAGATTATTGATTATACAAATAATGAAAGTTTTTCCTAATCATGCAACTTGGAAATCTAAACGTGTGTCATTGCTTGACTTTGCTCTTTAGTGGACGTCTCAAAGAGTGGGAGGGGATAACACATTATCATCAGAAAGCAGCACAAAAGCATGTTTTGAAGACCCAAGACTACAATAATTTTTTGGGTGGGATCAATAAATTGTTGAAACCTTGTGCTTAGTATGTTGAGCGAAAAAGGTTTACGTTTAAAACAATAAAATAATCGAATAAAAATAAAAGTCTTTCACTATCTACTATCTTGTTTCCAGAACCCTTAGGTACCATAGGATAAGGCCAGGTAGGTGTGTAACAATGTCAGATGAAACAATTTCTTAAGACTTGATTCAAGTTACAATGTGTCTTTATTTTTTTTTTATATGCACAATTTGATGCACCAATTCCAACATTTCCGGTGGATTTTCCACAACAAAAAACAAAAAAAAAAAAAAAAAAATCGTTTCCGATCTAGTAAAAAGAAAAGTTCGTGCGAAATTTTAGCTCTCTAACTCAAAAACTAAGCGACAAGTTTTCATACGGACAGACGGACAGATAGACAGACGGATAAAAGGACATGGCTTAATCAATTCATGTCATCGAGCTGATCAAGCATAAATATACTGTCTCCGAGGTCTCCTTCTGTCTGTTACAAACTTCATAACAAACTTATAGTACTATTCACTGCGCGAGGAATATAAAAATTCTGATATCAACATCACAGCTACTTAGTTGTTAAGGAAATTAGTCGCAGATTAGGTCATGTTGAGTTCCTTACCTTTAGGTCGTGACTAAAGCAGAGACTTTGACTTATCTTTGGAATCATGGTTCTCATAGGCAGGCAGCTCCCTAAATTGGCAGATTAAATCATTGGTTTCTCAATATACTCGTAGTTATAAAAAGTCACGATTATTGAATATTGTTTTCTGTTTATTATTGTACATAAAATAGCTTATGAAGAGTTCATATAATATAAAACACCAGTATATTCGATGTTATCAGTTGGTAATGACGGTATGCCATGAACGTTTAGTTATATTAATCACAGTAGTGCCACGCAGACTGTCATTGATGGTGATGTCCACTGGCGACTTTTCTCTAAAAATTAAAAATTATAAATGTATACAAATTAATTAAAATATATTCTATTCATAGATAATCAAGATATTCTGTCCAATATAGTACATTATTAATGCCAAAAATTTATAGCGAAATATATTGTATTCGTATATATGGGACTACAAGTTGCTGTTACAAGAAGCAACAGCATTCATAAAAAGAAATTAAAGCAACATTTTAAGCAGATGCCTACGCTGAGCACTTGAGCGAACGAGCAATTAAAGCAAAGCACTTAAGCGGCACAGACACCATTTGCTGTTATACTCGTATGTATCTGCTAGATCTGTATGTAGATACCTACGACTCGTACTCATACTTTGTACTTTGTACATGAACAAATAAAGATACAAAAATAGCGTTAATATTTACTTGAGTTGAGCAATGAAAATAGATCGCAGGATATTTAACTTTAGATACTAATGCATTTTCAGCGATGCAAATACATACTGTGCGCTTGGGAGCAATTGACAGAAGCGTGTTACTACAGATCGAGTTTAATGTACGTATATGTAAAGATACATACATTAGTTGTTACTTACCCATTGTATATGATGTGCACGACTCTTCCATCGGGCCGTAGGAAACCAACGACTTCTACATTTACGCCAATGTCACGCGACAACTTTGTCTCAATGCGAATCGAGCCTTCGGGCACGAACTTTGAAAAGTGTCCAATAGCATAGTACAAGGGTTGTTTATAGATCTCAGCGCGACCTATGTTTGTAAATAGTAATAAAGATTATATTAAATAGTAAAATTTTTTAGGAAAAAACTTACTTGTTGTATTAACGATAACTGGCGCGTCCACATGATTGTTTACATAGTTCGGTCCGCCCTGCTCGTCGAGAACAATATTCCAATCGATCCAACCATTAACGGAATGTTGCATGTCTTGCATGTAACTACGGAAATACTTTTCACCACGAGTCCATGAACCCAATTCTGGTCCGTGTGTTTCCCACGGCTTATCACCAACACTAGATTCTGTATTTAAAACTATTTTATCAGGCATATCTTTAATTGCTGCATCGATCAGACTTGGTCCAAAAACATCGTCCCAGTAATAGTGAACAGCAAGCCCATTGAGATAGTTCAATACTTCTGGGCGTTTTGCTTTCATCTAAACACATTCGTAGGAAGAAATCATGCATTAATACACATAGTTCTTTTACCAATAGTTGCTATAACTGCTTACATTACGGAACCATGTGGGATATGTGTAGCGTTGATCATCATTGCTGAATATTAGAACATCTTTGTGCGTGGAATTCCTTATGGTTGGCCCAAGATTATCGTTTACCCAAACAGCCTAAAAGAAAGCAAAGTAAACATGTTACAATATTCAATGAACGTTGTGGCAATAAATCTTAGAGATTTTACCTGTTTGCTCGCCGTCCATCCCAGACTCATGAAATGCACGAAAAACCAGCCAATGACTCCGTTTAGTGGCTCATTGCCAGTGGATATGGCCCAGACAGACATATTTTTAGCACTCATTAATTCAAGAAATCTGCAACATTGTAACATAACATAATCCAATATTAGATTTAAGATAGATAAAACAATCTGTCATTAAATGTTGTGAAAATGGTAAAGACAAGTTGTGAAGTCGGAGGCGACATCAATGAAATGACAAAATCCGAGTACTCACCTTAAATGATAATCGGCCCATGTTTGATAGTATTCACTTTTCAGCTCACTTAATCCTGACCAATTTCCATTCGATTTCATCCATGGTGGTGGGCTCCAAGCAGCAGCCATTATTTTTAGATCTTCGAGTTCGGCAACACGCTTCAATTCTTTTATTTGCTCTATCTTATGTTCATCTCGCGGATCAAGTTTGGTAAAATTACTCAGTTGAGCATCGTTCGTCGGTTGTTCATTATAAGCCCAAGCTTCAGTATCAAAATCGCAGCCTCCGATTGACATTCGAATGGTATTAAAATTGATGCCTGCCTTATGGAAGTAAGATCTGTTGGAAGATATTTATGAATTATACTTATTATTTGCTTATGAATTACAAAGTTAACTCACTTATATACATGATTCTGTAGCTCTTGAGGCAATTGATCCAATACATGTGATACAGCTCCCGTAAAAGCACCTCCAAAACCAACTATATTCTGATATTTTGTGGTGCGATTTACTTGCAGCGTAACCTGCTTACTTTTTGAAGCAACTAAATGGGAAAATACTTATATTACAATTATTACTTTAACTTTAGGATTGCATACTAACATAGATTAATTGTAGGCACATCTGACAATTCCAAAAAGGCCCGATCATCCTCAACTAATAATGCCACTGGATCGAATTCAGCATCTTCGACCGAGGTTTCAGTGGTTTGTGTGAAGGTGCCGTTTGATGTCGCAAAACGTAAACCCGCCTAAAACCAGCAGTCATATTCTGGTATTATAAATTCTGTTTAAATCACGAAAATGTATTTACCTCATTGGATGAAACTACGACGTAGTCATTATCACCGGTCGGATTTGGATCATCCAAATAATCACAATGTTCCTTTGTGCAAACACAAACACTACCGAATTCGGTTTTACGGAGATCACAGGGCGTTGTCACTGCATCTGAATAGATTAATCAATAATTTACATTATTGCAAAAAGTCTACACAATTTTGTTTTTTTTTTAAAATGTACTTTTCTCAAATCTGGAAGATTGAAGTTGGTCTTAATTTTACTTACAACTGATTGCAACAAAATGTGCAAAGAACAAAAGAAAGTGTGTTACTTTCATTTTTCTATTTCACCAAAAAACAAATTTACAATATAATTTAACATGCAAAAACAATTTAAATTCCAGTTATGTTAACTGCGAAACACCCGCTTCAAACACTAGACGTAAACTAACTGCCTGCTGCCTGTGAATATGCGAGCCACTTTATAAACCTCAGCCGAACTGCGGCATACAAACAATGCCAAGTAGCAGCAGCGTACGAACTTTATATAGAAACTGTGGTGCAAGAACCTATTTACAATACTATGTACATTATATTTCACATTTTCAATATCTGTACACTTATAATTGATCAAGTAGATCTAAATTAATGAATTTGTGTTTCTAATAGATTAAATAAAGCTATTGAACATTGGCCGCAATAAAGACGGAAAGCTATTTTCTTCTCATTTCACATTTGATGAAATATTTACTTTACAAATGGAAAAATTAAAAAAAACAAAAAAAAGCATACACATCTTCATTTCTTAATTACATAAGTATTTAGTATTTTTAATTTAGTTTCTTCAAGTAGACATCAGTTATAAGAAGCTTTGTACGAGGAATGTTAATAATAATATTATCCTCATATTATTGTATATAGTAGCATTAATCCCTGAAACAAATATTTTACTCAAATTCTTATTTCTTACACAAGGGACTCATCGTATTTCCATATAGTAATATGTGTATATTAAAACTACTATTAAATGATTAACAATGTGAATCACACCCCAAGGATTGCTACCTTAATGTGATGAGATATGGTGATCCAGAGAACGATGCTGGTAGTGGCGAAGCAAAAAATAATCCAGAAAGTATCGGCGTTTGTTACCATAGGTACGACTGAAAGCGGATGCCTGTAAAAGGCAACGGGAAACCACTGTTGTATAATATCAGAACATAATATAACAATGGCAGTACAACAACGACAACGGCCTTTGAGGATCCTAAGAATCCCCGGAGGAACTTTAAATATTGAAGCATGGAATGCCATACGTTTATTCGAGTTTATAAAACATATTCTGTGATTCTATACAAACAAATCCCTAAGCTTACAAAATCCCGATACCTAGGGATGCTAAATGAATGTTGTCAATAAATGTTTTTCAGTCACTAAGTAATAATGAACTTGTGAAATGTAGTAAAATATAAACATATAATGTCCCAATTTGGTTTTGTCATAGTTATATAGTTTTGTAAAGTTATAGTTATCACCTTGGTGTGATATTTGTTACACTTAGAATCGTGATAAGAACAAATGATTAATCTATGATTTAATCTATGATTTTTGATCAAACTTCTTCGATAAATGGAATAGGTAATTCCCATAAAAATTTACTAAAAAAAAAAATTTTGTTTTCATAACCAGCTCATGTTAGATAAAAATATAAACATTCTTAAGTTCAAAATTTTCTGTTTTCGCACAATATATTCAATAATTGGATTATATTGTATTTTATTACAATATAAACCTTTAGGATAACTTGAGATATTCAAGCGAAACTTTGCAATTCAATTTAAAGTGATGATTAACACAAATGAAATTAGTAAAAATTAGGAGTCTTAGTTGATTTTACATACCACGTGTATGTATTTTGTCAATTATATAAATATTATAACAAGTGTCGTGCTGAATGAATAGAAATCTAGAAAAACTCGCATATCATTTAACTGGAAATTTTGATAAAAAATTTAAATGTTTATGTACAAACAAATATACGACGATTTTATTTTATTTCGTATTTTTTTATTTATTTATCACAAGAATATTACAATTGATTTTTAATTTTTAACTCAATGTTTATTTATAAATGGTTTTGCTGTTTATTTAGTTTTCAGCTTAAGAGAGATTGATGAAGAATAATACTTTATTATTATTTTTCTTTTAATCTCTAATTTCATTTTAATGGCTGCATTAGCAAAGCGAAGTCGGCAAATCTGCAGGATTATAATATAAAAAAATATCTCTTTGTTCGGAGTAAGTATCTTATGGACATAAGTATGAATATAACATATCTGCTATCTAGACTGCATAAACTTCCAGAAACGGGTAAATGTTACTTAATTGTCTATTTGCATAAATAAACAAATGGAATATTTCTTTAATTGACAATTTGACCCAATGTTTAAATATAGTTTAAAACGCTTCAACTTTTTATTGATTGGTTAATTGAATACAATTTGTTATGAAAGTAAATTTTCGAATTATGAAACGCAATAAATAAATAAACTCATAACCTTAAGCAATAGGTTTGTTTTTAAAAAATTTTATTATAAGATCAACAGTTTTTACAGATTATACTCTTAATAGATTAACGTACTTTATCGATAAATAAGCGTGTGTATGGATTTATGGGGTATAATTATAACAATTGCACCACGTTCGCTATCAACAATAGTCACCTCAACTGCTGCACGTCCGCTGAAAACATCATTTGATAATAACAAATTAAAAGAGAAATTTTGAGTAGAACAGTTAAATTCCACTCACCTGTTGAAAAGAATTACTGCAATTGTATTGTCAGGGCGCAGAAAAGCCACTGAGTCTATGTTTACATTACTAGGCACGGCATCAATTCGTATCGAGCCCTCAGGTACAAATTTCGAAAAGTGTCCCATGGAATAAAAAATTGGCTGCTTGTAGAACTCGGCAAAGGCTGCAAAAATAATGATTACAGAAAGAAATTAAAGGCGTAACGAAAAAGAAAGATTAACGCAGGTTTCACCACACACCTCACACTCATGAAAATCGGTTATAATAAAATCCTATCAATTAAACAAGGAATATCTCTAGATGTGTGAAGTTATTTAGCTTCCACTCAGTTATAAACTTTCAAGAGTTGAAAGCGTTGTATTAGGGTAATCCAAATTATGTACTTAAATATATATATTTTATAGCTTTTTTTAGGTTATTAGATTATTATTTTCATGGTCAAAATAAGGAGTATTATCATTCTTGAAAGGGCAAAATATTTTGTGAATATTAGTTAACGTGAAAGTATCCATTTCGCTGCATTATCTGTGACACTTCCCATGTAGGAACTACAATAGTAGTAGTAGTAGCACCGATATATTCTATTACACGTTTCAAATTTCTGGTTTCCAACACTTATAGAAGAGAAACAAGCAACCGGAAGGATGGAAGGACGTATTTCTTTTGTCGAGCTGACCAAAGAAAGATATAGTATCTACTATGTAAGTTCCTTTCATCTACATAAACTCAACATATTCATTATTATACTTGTAGATTAAGTTATAGATGGGTGGTATAAATTATAAAAAAGTAAACTCACTTGTTGTATTGGCAATCACTGGTGCATCGACCGTATTGTTCACGTAGTTTGGACCACCTTCCTCATTGACTATAAGATTCCAATCGATCCAACCATTAAAACCAAGTTTCAGGTTTTGCAGAAAGGCACGTGCATATTTTTCACCGCGTTCCCATGACCCAAGTAGGGGAGCAGCTACTTGCCATGGCTTGTCACCTATACAAGATTCGGTAGAGAGCAGTATTTTGCTGGGCATCATAGCAGTTGTTGCTTCAATGTGGCCATTATCAAATATTTCATCAAAATACCAATGCAGCGATAAGCCATCCAGGTAATCCACAGAATTAGGACGTGTACGATTCATCTGTTGTGAGTCATAATGAAAGTAGCTTATTTTTTTTTCACAGAAATCCTTTAAGGCATATTTACCATTTGGAACCAATAAGGATACGTGTAGCGCTGATCGTCATTGCCAAACAGCACTGTGTCGCTGTAAGTAGAATTTCGTAATGTTGGACCCAAATTATCAGCCAACCATGCAGCCTGACTCTGTGGGGTCCAACCCAGACTCATAAAACGTACAAAGTAAATAAAAAAAATTCCATTATTTGGTTCGTTACCAGTCGATATAGCCCAAATTGGTAGACCATTCTTCGCCCACAGCGTTAGCCACTTGACATGATAGTCTGCCCATGTCTGATAATATTCCTTTTTGAGGCGTCCAAATCCAGTCCATTTGTTGTTTGTTTTCATCCATGGCGGTGCACTCCATGCAGCACCTTTAATACGTAAATTATTAACTCCTGAAACTTCCTTTAGTCGTTTTATTTGCGCTACTTTCTTTACATCGCGTTCGTCGAGCTGATCAAAATTGCTCAAATCCTTATCATCTTCGGGAGTCTCATTGTAAGCCCATGGTGAAAGGTCAAAGTCGCTGCCACCAATTGAAATGCGCATAAGATTAAAACCAATGCCCCGCTTGGCTCCGAAATAAGACTCATACAGATGATCTTGTAATTTTTGAGGGTATTGATCTAGCAAATATGACACAGCACCAGTAAATGAACCTCCAAAGCCGACGATCTTTTGGTAATTTTTGGTGCGATTAACACTAAGAGTCACGTGACGTGTTGAGCTGCGAGTACTTTGACTATCTGTAGAGAGTTCCAGAAAAGCAGTTGACTTCTCCACAAGAAGTGCAATCGGATCAAATTTCGGCCTTGCAACCTTTGTTGGCTCAATATAATCCAGTACATAATGCTTTTTCATGACCATAAACTGGCCATTTGTCAAACTAAATCGAAGGCCTTCCTATACGAATAAAAATGTAGTTTATGAAAACAGTTAGGAAAAAATAAAATAAACTAACCTTTGTGGATGATATTATGACGAATTCAGTTTCAGACGCCGGTGTGGGATTGTCCAAGTAGTCGCAATGGTCAACACTGCAGACACACACTTTGCCATGATCTGTTGTGCGTAGGTCGCAGGGGACAGTCTCTCCGCAAGCAACTAAAAAAAAATTAATAAAAATGTTTATAATTGCATTATTATTAACAGAATTAAAATTCATTCTAACTCCATGTACATTTAGAAAATACACGAGTATTTAGTATTTTTGGTTTGGTCTCCTAAATGTATGTTAATGTTTACTTAAAATGCTCCACAACAACCATTGCTTGGGGGGAAGCCCAGTATACAGGAAATTCGATTACACATTATCTTTGTCTACGTCTAATATAGAAACCATAAATACTCACTGCCGATTATTGTTAACAATAACAATGCGGTGATAAATGCAAAGAATTCTTTAGTTCCCATTTTAACTCAGTGTCTGATGAAACGTCTGATTCAACTGACGTTCGCCAACTAAGTTCTACGTTGGAATGAGCTACCGAACATTGCCCACAATCTTAACTTGCTTTGTGCAATAAAATTTGCAAACTTTTTGCAAACAAATTAATGGGTCAACTTGAAAGTGATTGATAAAGTACATGGCCATAGGAAGGGGTAAATACTTATTATATTGCTTCTCATACACTCTTTAAATAAAAATAGATGGTACCGAATTAATCTTCCATGAGGAAGACAATTTTTCTTTTAATAAAGATTCTGGAAGATAGCTTTGATACATTAGATTCTACTTTAATTTTGGAATAACATTATAAAGAATAGCATCTTAAACTATGGGCTGTGGACTTCTGTGTGTCAGTGTGACAAATGTTGCTGGCGGACTTCATAAGTTTGGGAATATTGAATCCAAACATAGGTACTATAAAAAATATGTAATAAAATGCCTTAAAAAATTAACACCCCCTAAAAATTGTCACCCATTAGAAATTGAAGCGCCTATGATATCAATTTATAACGCCTTTCCAATAATGAACAATATAAATTGATTTGATTAAACTTCCGCTATTTTGTAATAATAAACTATATACGATATATAATATTGTTAAAGTTTAACCGATTTGAGAGATCATTAAAGACAAGAAATTTGAGATTACAATAAATCAATCAATAAGATTTTGACCAAATTTAAATTTTTCCAAATAATCATCTGATTTATTGCCATTTATTGAAGATGTACATATTAACATATTAATGATTTACTGAAACATTTTACATTCGTAGACCAAAATTGTTTACACAGTTGCTATTCTACATTATCAAAGGGGGCTATGATAATCTTATCATTTAATTCCTATAGAAAGGAAAAAAAAAAGAGAAATTGTGGAGTATGGTCTGATTGGGCGCATTGAAATAGATTTGATTGAATCTAAGTGATTATAAAGAGGGGCATTTAAATTTTTTTGAATATTCAAGTATAAAGAAATAGTAAAATATGTTTTACATACTCGTATGTACTACATGAAATATTTAATTTTACATTCAAGTTAATATCCCAAAGAGTAGATTGAGTCTTCTTTTTGTTCTACGAAGATTTGTATGTTGAAGTTGTAGTCTTCTGAATAAAAATCAAAACTTTTAATTCATTTTTTTAACATACAATACTTGTGAGAGTATTAAACCATTATACAAGTATTTGACAATCCTTTACAGAATAGTTTTAGTAACAAAATGAATAAATTTATTTAGTTATAGAAAACTTTGGATTATTGATTAATTTAATTGAAATGCATTATTTCGGTATTTTCATAATGATAAGACACCTTTTTTGTTTCGCTTTAATTTTTTGATTCGCCATAATCACCTCATCATTACGCAGATTCCAGTAAAATTGTGTTTGAGAAAGTAGGAGATTTCTTTAAAAAATCAGTCCAATAAAATTGGGAACCATCTGGGACATCAAGACTCATTTTTCGTCCAAACAAAATAACTTTTCGACCAAATTGTGTCAAACAGATAATTTTTAAGATTAAAATAGTTATCTTCTTTTTCCAATAAGTGCTAAGATGGTTTTCGGTAAATTGGAGACGCGCTTGTAATCTTGATTTGGTCGGTTTTCTCCTCTTTCTGAGAATAATTCGCAGCTCTTCATATTCAAAATTAATCCGTACTGTAAATATAAAGAAGAAATGTTTGTCTTTTCTGACCTCAAAAATTACTTTATTTATTTTAAAAATTCTTTCACCTATAGAAAGCTATAGTATCATTGAGTAAAGCTCACAAATAAAAAACTTGCGCGTGTGCGGTACACGTGATAGAAGTGAAACTTCTTAAAAACAGAGTGAGATAATCTCAAATCAAATATAACTACATACAATATTATAAGTTTGTCAAGAAGTTTGTAATGCCGGCCACACATTATGCGATTGATTGTTCCCGTTTCTCTATTTTAATGAATGGTAAATTCAATGACGAAAAATGACTGACGTGTTAAAAGTGTTGCTAGTGCAGCCAAGTTTTCGCAATTGCTGTCTGTCTTCTTCTTTCTTTTTGTTGCGTGTAAACGGAAAACAGCTAATGTTGATGGCAAATAATTTGAAATTGTAAACGTTTTGTTTTAATAAATGCCGTAGCAGGAATGATTTGCAAATTCCACTGCAAATTTCATATATGTACAATCAAAGTAAACACCAGCTGTTTTCCAAGAAGCGAAACAACAATAAGAAAACAATGTGAAAAGGTTTTTGAAGCAAGTATCTTTTTTAGTTCTGTGAAAAGGGCATAACATGGGTTCTATTTTATTTTCAAAATATGGAAAACTCCTTACGAAAATTACAATAATATAACCTAAAATTCCAAAACCTCGCACAAAAATTTGTGTACTTTTTTTTTGTTGTATATGATTTGCTGCTTCTTGAATTTTTATTAAATAATAACTCAACAAGAGTGTTGCGCTCATCGGTCTCTTCTTTCTGCATATAAAGAAATAGAAGATTCCGCCAATTTTTTACAGTTACGTGTCATTCTCATGAAGGCCTACTAATGACATCACTTTATGTTTAACATGAAATGCGTTTAATGAGAGTGAGCAATTTTCGAGAGAGTAACAAACCTTGTATTGCTTTACTCATGCTGCATGCAACTGTATGTTCCCGAAAATCAATTTATTTTGCAACCACAAAATAAAAATATATCATATATTGTTTACAGAAAGGCTCTTATGTTCCCATAAATAAAACATTCTTTTGATAAAATAACCTTATCTTATCTGTCCAGCTGCAGAGCTGCTACAATAAATTTTAGTGTAAGGAACAATTCCTTTCTATTTTCTATTTATCTAAATGAAGTACTAATTTAAAATACCAATTTTTCTCTCTATCGATCTATCAGTGCGAAGCCGGTGAGAGTTGCTAGTATGAAATAAAAATAATTGTGATATCGGTTACACGTTCAAATGCATTCAAATCAAGTTTTAGTGATATTATGTATAATATCGTTATTTTTTAATTATTTAGTTTGTTCTTTTATTTTTCAAGCGTGGTTGAACCATAACATTTTTATTTTTATTTTTGGGGAAATAATTTTGTTATTATTATCTTCAACAATTAAAGGTTATATTTCCAATATGGAAGTTGTATGATAGTTCTTTACCATATACGATTTGGGATATTTTTGTGTTCAACATATGGAAGCGAATATGTTTCTTAAAGTGAAGCAGTAGCCAATCCATAGTCCTCTTAAATTTGGTCTTCATATTCAATTGAATATTTTATTGCAAGTAATAGTTGTAAGTAGAGTAGCTTATTGTATAATATATGTAATAGGATTTATCAATATAACATTAACACTATGCCAGAACTAGGAGTATAAGTCAGTAAGTAAGTAATATTAGCAATTGAGTTTTATGCAACAAGTTGGCCTAATCAGTCAAACTAATGGCAATATGCGACACTAACAAGTGGCTTTAGACTTCTCGCACTCTCGGTGACCCCACAAAAAGTGGCAATGCGATGCGATGCGATGGTAAGCGACGGCGTATATGAGCTGATCTAATTTTGTATCCATCAATACAATGTATGTACATGCATGCATTCACTTACTCACTCATTCACATACACACACACACACAGCCACTTATATATACAATACATACACATAATATATACTCGTACATACTACATATGTATGTATGTGAGAATAAACTTAAACGATACAAGTTGCAATGAAGTGTAAAAAATTTAAACATCGGCAACCAAAAGACTAAAAGCAAAAGCAAAAGAAGAAAGAAGCTTGTGCGCCTAGTCGGCGCTTATCTTAACATGGCCATTGTCTGTAGCTGTGTGTATTATGTGGCATTTTTCCCCAAAGAGAGCAAAGTAAAACAACAACAAAATTGGGCACGCGACTTGTTCGAATAAAACGACCTATTTGTGGGGAGTCGGTAGCAAGGACAACGACAACAGCAACGACAATAAAGGAACCAGAAATACAATAAGGAACATGAGCAATGGCAACAAATGAATGAATGTGTGAGTTTGAATTACCCACTCCAAATATTCAATAACCCAAAGCCGGCGAACAATAAAAATATATTGTCAATGTTGTTGCTCCTGATGTTGATGTCGTTATTGTTGTTGTTGTTGCTGCTGTTGCTATCGTTGACGATGACAACAGCCACGATGTATAGTAGTATAAAATGTGGTAGCAAGTTGTCGAAGCCTTTCAATGCTCGTTCGTTCGTTGAAGCGCCAACACCTGTTGAGTTGTACAGACTTCTTCGGATTGAATTCAGTTGAATATCGGATATCAGTGTGTGCGTATAGTAGTTGGATTTAGAAACGGAGCGAGCGCAGCGCATTAACATATGGCAACGTAAAACTGTTTTCATGTATTAATTAAAAGCTATTACGTTAGAGTGGTTTGTGCGATAAGGCATGTTATCGAGAGAGGGGAGAGCTGCGGAGCTAAATGCAGACGAAGATATAACGCGCGGCAAAAACTCAATGTCGGCAATGTCGATGCCTCATCTCAATGGCACAAATCGTTGCGTTATTGCTACCATTGTGTATTTCGCATTACTTCTGGATAATGTGTTGCTGACAGTGATTGGTGAGCGACTTGACCGAGTTGGCTAAATGCGTAACTGCAATAAATGCTAATCACTATTAACTAAATTTCCATAGTTCCCATACTGCCAAGCTACTTGGCCAGTTTGGACAATCAAACGTATATCGCTAACATAAGTGCACAAGGGTCGAAGAAACCAGAAGTGGACCTAGTGGTGCCTCAACAACTTGCCTACAGACATGTGGTGTCAGAGACAGGAGGAGGCAATGGCGGCATTCCGACCCATTTAGTTGGCATGACTAAGCATCCGATACCCGGAAAATCGATGGTTAATTTTACTGTGCTGCAACTGATGAACGATGATAAGAAACAGACTAAAATGGCCATGACAACGTTGCTACCATTTATGGCGAACCCCACCTCTACAACCAGCACCACAAACAGCAACGTAGGAAATAGCTCTCGTACGACATTTTTGCTTCTTAATCGTCATTCAAGCGGAAGTAATGCTGCCGTTGTCAATACTGTTGGCACTTTGTCCATTGAGAGTCTGGCTCGGGAAAATGGCTCCATTGGCTTGCTTTTGGCTATGAAGGCGCTTGTCCAACTAATTTTCAATCCAATTGTGGGCAATATGTCGAGCAAAGTGGGCTATCGATTGCCAATTGTAGTAGGGACCTTCTGCTTATTGATATCGTCACTCGGTATGTAGTGTATTTTTAGAAAGTTCAGATTTTGTCAACTTTTTAAACAATTCAAAATTTTTCATCAATATTTTTTTTTTTAAACAGTTTTTGCTATTGGGGAATCCTACTTAAGTTTATTGTTGGCACGCGCTGTTCAAGGTATCGGTTCGGCATGCATTGGAGTTTGCGGCATGAGTTTAGTTGCACAGGTACAAGGGGCTTTCAGCTTTTCTTATTATTTCCTCAAATGATTTTGTCGTATTTATATGGTTTTGTTTATGGATTCTTTTTAGCATTATCCCGAAGAAGAGCGTCGTTCGAAGGTTATGGGTATTATTCTAGGGAGCATTGCCTTGGGAGTATTGCTGGGATATCCCTTCGGTGGAATACTATATGATCTCTTGGGGAAATCATCGCCATTCATAATTCTATCTACGATTATTTTCCTAAATCTAGGAATGCAAATGCTTACAATGGATCTATCTGTGCAGCCCGAGGTTGTAAAACACAATATTCTTTTAAATCGAAAGTTAAATAAGATTTATCTCTTGGCTCATTTTTAGGCTTCTTTTACGTTTAATTATCAAGAGCAACCTAAATGGCGTCCATTGCTAGAATCAAAAATGATCTTGGCCATAGTAATCGCAATTTGGTTTTCTACATCCACCATGGCAATACTGGAACCTTGTCTACCAATCTGGTTGATACAATATCTAAAGCCTACAAAGTGGCAACTGGGTACAGTTTTTATACCCGATTCAGTCGGTTACTTTGTGGGCACAAACTTCTTTGGTACAGTTGCTTACAAATATGGGCAGGTTAAAGTGTCTTGCATCAGTTTGTTGCTCGTGGGTATTGCTTCTATAACGGTAAGTCTATGCAAGAGTTAGTATTTTTCCCGAAAAAAGGATACTTTTAAAAGGAACCATTACAATTAACACGAAGTCATGAAGTTTGTAACAGGCAGAAGGAGACAAAAGAGTATATGTATTCTTGACGGTTACTTTGTGGCCATAAACTTCTTTGGTACAGTTGCTTACAAATATGGGCAGGTTAAAGACAAAAGAGTATATATATTCTTGATCAGCTCGATTAGATGAATTGATTAAGCCAGGTCCGTCTGTCCGTCTGTATGTATGCAAACTAGTCCCTCAGTATTTGAGCTAGAGAGCTGAAATTTTGCACGAATCTTTCTTTTTACTATACGCAGTACATTTGTCAGAACCAGCCGAATCGGACCATTAGGGGGGTACCTCCAATACAAACCACCCATTTTATTGCGAATAAAGCTTAAATACTACAATGAAACATTCACTGCGTGAAGAGTATTTATTCTTCGGCTTAGTCGAAGATAACGGTCTTTCCAGTTTGACTTTATTTTATATCTTTTTAATGGGTAATATCAGATTGTCGTTAAGCTTATACGTGCAAATTAGAGCAGCGGGCAGCAAGAATGAAATACTAGAAATGTATTATAACTAAAATTATGAATACTAATAAAAGTGACAAACATCGGAAGGAGCAGAGAGAGAGAGGGAAGCCTATCATTGCGCCACTGCCACAAATAAAAAAGAAACTCTACGCTCCAACGGAACACGATTTCAAAGAACACACGCCTTGGAAATAGCTTCGTAGATGTTCGATCCAAAAATTGAATTAATTGAATTGGAAGTCAGTCAAATGCGCGGCGACCTACTTAGTTCACTTGCAAACCGCTCTAATGAGCAGCGAGCGACAGATAATGAAAATCATCGTGTTGGCATCGGGTCAACCAATCAGTATCTACAAATTTTTTGGGAAAGGGTGGGAGTACAACGTCTGCCCGGTTTTCCAGCTATATATGAAAATGACGAGCATGAACAGTCATTTCTGTCCATTCTTCTGAATAATTGAAGTTTACTATATATTTTTATTAAAATTCAAGTTTAACAATTTTAAATTTAACACATGATGAGGTACATTATTGATTTCCTTTTAGATTCCCAGTGCGACCACAATGACCCAGCTACTGTTACCACATTTCATACTTGGCCTTGGCATCGGGGTTATCGATGCATCTTTAGTACCGCTTCTGGCTACGTTCGTAGATGCCACATTGACACAAGATGAAAACGCACATCATGATGCTTCTAGTTCTATGTCCAGTTATGGCACTGTATATGCCATACAACAAACATCAGTTAGCCTGGCCTATTGTCTAGGTAATGGATCCAACTTTTTACGATTATCACTTGATTTTAATCGAATCTTTTTCTTAAAGCGCCACTTATTGGTGGAGAACTTGCACAAACATTTGGATTTGCTTGGTTAATGCGCATCGTGGGTTTCGTCAATATAATCTATGGACCTGTGTTGGTCTATCTCTATGAAAAATATGATCCAAAGGTAACAATGCTTTGATTACATAAATGCAGTTTCCTATTTCAAAATGTTCATCTATTTTCCAGACACTACGTGAACAACAAAATGATATCTTATTGAAGAACAGTGGCCGTGGCTCGCATTATAAGCAACTTTATAACTCAATGGATAATGAATAGGATGATCATGCAAATCAGTATTCTCTTCTTAATACAATGTTCCATAACTAATCAGTATTCTCTTCTACATACAATACCATATATACAAATATTTACTTAAACAATCTTGTTATTAAGCCTAATTGTGTCGAGGTGCAACGCTGTCTAGTCCTTACGAAATGTTGTTGTATAATTTTTTGTATTTTCGGCCATTTCCTTAAATAAATCATATCAACTGATACTACAATACATGGGTAAATCGCTCTAGTATGATACATTTACAATAGTACATAGTGCATATTAAATGGTGTTCTTGGAAAGAAGATGTGGAGACCATGTATATTTATTTTTTTTTTTTAAGATTTTTTTTTTTTGAAAACATTAAAACAAATCGAAAATCATGGATTCTTCCTTCAAATAAAATCTTTTCATTCCTATTTTTGATTTAGTTTAGGCAAGACTTTTTCGGAAGCTCCGAAAAAATTAAATTTCCAAATTATTTTTTCTGATATTGCAATAACGTATTCATCATGACTACGAGGCCCTTAGGTAAGCTTTATGCATAGTAGCTGAATTAACTTAGAGTCATAACCTTTTGACTTTTTAATTTTTGGGAATGCAGGACCAGGCCCTGGCGCTTATATGCTGCCACCAACTGTTGGCTATGATAAACATGATGCGCGCAAAGAACGACTTCCACAGTATTCGTTCGGCATTCGAACAGGACTATCTGGAAAGGGCGTAGGGCCGGGTCCGGGCGCTTATTTGGTGGATAAATTAACTCGATATGGTCCCGCCAAAGGTTTGGAATATACGATAGCGCCCAGAACTGATTTAAAAGGTGAGTTATAGTGGTTTCCATACGACAACATTCTTATTTAATTGGCTGACTTTCTAGAAAAGAGATTTGGTCCTGGTCCCGGGGCACACGATGTTCATCTGAAGCCTTTCTTTACTGGTACTAATGCACCAGCATATTCAATGGGCTTACGTACCGCACTACCTTCAAAGAATTTCGGTCCAGGTCCAAATTATTATAAGTTTGAAATAAATCCCGTCAAACCTCAGGCACCAGCGTATAGTATGTAAGTATCAAACCGTTGGATAGGTTTATGTTTGATATGCAAACTGGTGTTATGAAATATGTTATTCTTTCAGGGGTCTGATGACAAAGACTGGTAATAAGATGCAAATGTCTCCTGGCCCAGCTGCGTACGGCCCTGGCGACCTGAACGTGAAACTGACTCGTGCGCCACAATACTCGATGGCACCACGCACAGGACTTGCACAGAAAGGTCTTGGCCCAGGTCCAAACTACTACAATCTTATGTATTATCGGCCTGGCAAAAACAGGCCACAGTATTCCTTTGGCATTCGACACTCTCCATATGCACCACCTATGGTTGTTAAATGTGACAATATGTAATTGCAATATTCTGAAAAAGTATTTGGTTTCGAAATTCACAGTGAAAAAATAAAAATAACAATAGAAATATATTTTTCAAAAAAAAAAAAAATTAAAAAATACATTAAAATGACGGTTAAGTTGATATACTCTTCACGCACCCCCTGCAAAACGTTTTTGCTTACGCTCTGTGATAGAGCATTCTGAAATATTTGATTATTGATGTTGATGTTTAATGTGTGTAGTCAGTACACATACAACATTTTACCACTGAGACCAAGATATCTGTATGGAAGCTTTACGATCCATTAACCCAGTTGTTATATATGGGTCAGACACTTATACTGAATTTCAATTCGATAACCTTATTTTTAATAAGTGTTTGTATGGGAGGTTCAAGCCACCATTCAATCAAAAAATTCTGCTCGTCGAGCTGATCAAGACTATATATACTTTATGGGGTCTGTGATGTCTCCTCTTTCTGCGTGTTACAAACATCACGATAGACTTAAAATACTATTCACAGTTTGGAGTATAAAAACCTATAAAAAAAAGTATATTTTATTTATTGAGATTTTAATACAAAAATCCAAATTACAAGTAGAACCGAATTTCCAACTTTTCCGGTGGATTTTTCAAAAATTTTCTTAGTTATTCTTCTAATTTGCCCTATAACGAACACAACAAAAAAGATAAAAGCATTTTCATAATTATGAATTGTAATTTTTTCATCACATTCAACGCCCCTCCCCTTTGAGCGCAGTGACAATAACGATACAACTTTTGAGTCACGGGATATATTAAAAGTAATGGCAACACCAAAAGCATTTCAACCCAATCATTTTGACATGACTATGGAAACCTTCTTAAAAACGATTTCACGTTAAAATTCGACTTAACGTTGAAAGTGCCAATGGAGAGTTCAAGATATTTAAGATAAATTGTATAAAACTTTTGCTTTAAATGCGACTGCAACTTAATTTGGTGAGAGTTATAGAAGTTTCACTGTACTTAAGTTGTTAACACATTAGAAGAAAAAAAAAAAAATCTGTTAGTCAATCGGAAGTTTCATACGCTGGTGTAAATATTATTATTCTAGTATATCCAAAAAAAAAAAAAAAAAAACACTTGTTCAAATAACAGAAAATTCACTAAGAAGGCCAGTTTTGTAGTCTATACAATTTTGTCAAATTTATAAATTCAGTACATTAGTCTTTTTTCACAGCACACATCGTTTCTTAAATAACATAAAATATATATATATTTTTTTTTTTAAGTAAAATATTATAACATTAACCATTAATATAAGAAAGAGAAAAAGTTAATTAACCTGAAAATAGGTAAGTTTATATAAAAATACAATAAATTACAAAAAAGTATAAAATTCTTGAAAATCCTTTGCTCACGTGGTAATAAAGAAAATAAACTCAAGAAGTAACCAAAATACATATTGAACAACATATTTACATATATGTTTGTAGTTGAAATCGTCAAGATCCCTTTCCCTTTCTTTTGTAAGAGGACAACGGCATATATTTCGCCAGTAATTTTTTAAGATTTTGGAAACGATATTATTGTGAGAGCAACATCTAGGTATTTGGCTTTCGGTTTTGTTGTCAGTCTTTAAGGCAAATTTTTTTTTCTTATGAGTACCTATATATTTCCACCTTCATTATTTTACTAAGGTTATATTCTTTGGTTAAAATAACGGAGTGGCCTTTATGAGAGTTACAATCGATAACCTTAAAACACATAAGTCAATCAGGTCGAAAATCTTCAAGGGATCAGTTGGCCAATATGTTGGCTGCCCTGTGGAACTAACGTCAAGCTTTGTGTTGAGCATACAATTACAGAGTTTTCTTCCTCTAGGTATAATTAGCCTAGATTTCCAGTAGTCGTATTTTCCATTGTAATGACCTGCTGCATGTACTTCAGCCCAAGCTTAGCAAAAAAGTAACTGAACTGCAGTTCGATTATATTTTGTGAGGGAGGGCAGTATACAACTCCAGGAGTTTTTAAGCAATTGCTATCTTCAAGATGAACTTTAGATATAAGCGTATTGTGAATTGTATTTAATGTTCTTCCAGCTTGTGCTTGGACCCTAGGTCCTCCATGATATATATTGCGTTGATAGTACATTATGGCTTGTTTAAGAGGGTTTGCAAAAACATAAACTACAGAAAGGAAGAAGGCAAAAAAAAGAAACATAATGCTTGGTCTTGCAGTGGTTTTCATAAAACTTACTACTCAAAAATATTTTATTTAAAATTAAAAACTGAAATAAATAAGTATGCAACTCTTTTCATTAGCATACATTTGCTATTTTAAAAGAAAATTATGTAAATCGCCTTAGTGTAGTGTGTGCTACATAAAAAATGTTAAAAATTCGGTAAAAAAGTGCCTGCATCTCGATAACAGAGCCACCTTCCGGGTCCAACTGTAGCATAAACTATCTTGGTGACCCCATAAGTAGAACGAAAAAAAAAAAAAAAAAAAATTATTGGTCGAGACGAATTTTATATAATCGTATAAAAATGTCGTGGGTGGAATAGATCTCCTATTTTGTGGTGATTCTTCCTGCTTTATTGTTAAGTATACTGGACAAATTAACAGCATTTGTTAGCACTTGTTTTGTATTGTAGCATATAAATGCAGAACGTATATAAGTCGCATTTTAAAATGATTCACACATATATTTAATCTATTATTTATAATAGAGGAAGGACGAGAACTTGTATACCTCGGCGGTGGACTTATTGTGACAACTAATCTATTTTTTAATTTTCTATAAAAGTTCGTAAGCAAATGGATTACAATGATATTATGATAAATTTCGAACAACAAGATGGGATCATTGTATGGATAATCTTTAGTGGTTGATATTACTCACATAAATACAATAACCTTCATTTTGTTACTACTTTCCGTTGTGTACTTTTGTCGTATCAATTGGGATTTTGTCAACACCAACATCCTACTAAACCCGACTAAGAACAGGAGGGGTTTTCTTACATCTAGTTATAGAGGCATCAAGCTTTATCTTCCTTTCATTTATTCATTGAATTGTACGAGAATTTCCTTTAAATCGCCGACTATTACCTTTTCATATATATGAGATTGGTTTTTTGGTCATTGACCCATTTTACAGGATATTTTTTGACTTCTTGTTTATATTATAGAGGTTTTTTGAAATCTCTTTGTTTTTTTTTTTTTTGGAAATGTCCAATGGTCGCAAAGAATTCTGTGAAATAATATACATATGTATACATATTTGGGTTATCTGTTACTTCCTTATATATATTATTTCATTGGTAATTTTTAAGCAATCAAATTTAATAAATAAGTGAATAAAAATTAAAATTGTTTACACTTTCCCATTAAACTGCTTGATACCAAATCTGTGGCAAGTAAGCGTAGCTTAAAAACACATATTTCGACTAAAGAATTTTCCAAAACTACGGCTTAGAATTAAAGTTATATCATTTTACTTTATAACTTCAGTTGTTTTAAACAGTAATGCTTATGTTAAAATACTTAAATGGTGATAATTTATGACTTGTCGCCACAGAAATAAATGATTTGTCAATTTCAAATTCTATTTTGAACAAGTTGGCAGTTTGATATTGCTATTCACATGCAGCAGAAGAGATAGAATCGTTTTAAATCTCCCTTCGAATTAGTTTGTAATAAATTATTATAAATTTTATTTTCGAAGTTTGTGTCTGTCAATTGGGAATTTTTTGTTTTTTAAAATCAATTTTAGAACGAAAATTTATTGAACCGGAAAAACAGTAGCTGTAGATCGTGCAGAAGAAGAAATCGAGTTGTTTGCCGTGTGGCAAAGAAGAGCGAACAGAGAGGCGAGAGTTAATTGTCAATTGCATTAAAATTCGAATGTGCGTTTTGTGGGTGGTGAGTCAAAATTGGTAACACGTCCTGCAGAATAATGGACGCGTCAAAAGAAGGAGGTGGTGGCAATGCCAGTAGAAAGACAAAAGAAGAAGGCGCTAAGAAACGAAAATCTGGTGATAGTGAAATGAACACAAATGAAGAATATGCGGAGGCGGCGCTATTCTTCTTCGAAGATGAGGTCTTCAAATTGGATCGTAAGAAGGGGCGTGTGAAGTTTGGTGTCGTTACAGATACTTTTACTGATAGTTACTCGGGCGATGAGGAAGAGGAGGATGTGGATATCCTCAGTAAAGGGGAAGTTCGCGTTACCTTTTACCCTGAAGGCAAGGAGGTTGTGCAGTCGGAAAACGCAGTAAGTGTAAAGTGCCGTTAGCATTACGGTTAATAGCATCGATATGCTTGCAGAATGCGAGAATGAAAATTTATTATAAAATTGCTTGCAGATTGGTTTAGCGGATAGGACGTTACTGCCTGGTGACGTGGTACGCCGCATTGTACCTGGTAAAAAATCCACGAGCGGCCAAAGCGGCTATGTTCGTGAAGTTAACATGAAGATGGATGTAAAAGTGCTTGGCACCAAGTTTGTCATTGCAAATGTACCCTGTGAGCGTTTACGTTCCATAACAGACTGGAACATAGATGTCGCGGTGTGCTTGGGCTCCTGGGTTGGTAGCACGGTGGACGTTGAGGAAAAGGCCATTTTGAAGTAAGTAGTTTTATGATAATGGAGCAATGGCACAACCAAACTGAATATGATATTTTTATTATATTAAGGGGTTTCAATGGAGCTCGCATTGAACTGGGATCAACTGACTTCTATAGATTTAGTGATTTGAATCCGCAGGGGTCACGTGATGAAGGTAAAACCAATATATTCTATCCGGGTAATATTATCTATGGACGTTTACCAGCGCTGGATCGCATCAAGAACTTGACACCCGAAATAGCTTTACTAACTAATAAGAAGGGACGACCGATTGCGAACAAGGTAAGTGTCTTATATGCATTGTTTGCTTGTTATCTTTACAGCTTATTTCTTTTCTAAATGAAGTACACGGTTGAATCGTTGAGCACAGAATCACTAACAGTCATTTGGCAATGCAAAGCACTCTGCGAAGATGAACTCGGTTCACAAAAGGAACCAGATGTGTGTATAGAAGGTGAAAAGATTAAGAAATTACAGCGCTTGAATAATTATGAATCGTGTATGCTGCAAATACAAGACAGAGCCTTCATGAAGTTCACCAAAGGCGACAATATTATGAAGTTTAGCGAATGGGAGGTAGAGATGTGTAAGTGATGAATGTGGCTATAAGCATTTAACAGCAACTTCTTCATGTATTTTCTATTGTTCAACAGTGAAGAAGTATCAAGCTTTACATGCGGAACAGACTAGTTCGGTGGGTCACAAGGGTGAAACTGTATCAGAAAAAAAGAAAAATTCGTCTGCTGCGGCTGAATCGACACCAATCGATACTAGATCTAGGTTACGAAGATTAATTTCACGAAGCATCTCGTCTCAACAAGCACATCCTGGAAGTTCTCTAACACAAAGTAGAAAATCGAATTCAAAACTAGTAAATGGGACTATCAAGTCTCTGGACTCTTCGGCTGAAGAATACTACGAATGTGATAGCGTTGAAGTGTCTCATGACAACTTAAGCTGTGAAGCATCATCAGCAATGTCAACGCCTCGTCTCAATCCTCGTCACTCGAAGCGTCGTCATGTCAAGAAGAAAATGCGTAGTCTAAAAAAATCGCTGACATTGCCATTCATTAAAAAAGAGGTAGAACCGAATGAAGGCGATAAAATAGTTGTTGAAATATTGGTTGCATACAGCACAGTCACAGTGGTATGGCAGGATGGCACGGAAGAGTTTGGTATTCCATCGACACATCTATTTCCCATACACCACTTGGACAATCATGAGTTCTTTCCGGGTGACTACGTCTGTTCTAGTAGGGAAGAACTTAAGCCCAGTCAACGGGATTATGGAATCGTTCAACATGTAGATCATGATGGACGTACTGGTGTCGTTAAATGGTTTACTACTTATGTTAACATGGATAAACCAGTGTAAGTAATATTTTTTAAAAAGTGTACATTGTTAGGATAAGCATTGCAAGCGAAATTTCTTCTCTTCATCTGTGTCAATCATAGTTTTCAAAATGTTGATATTAAATGTAGTACTACATAGCTATCTTTTTTTATATAAATGCAGACTATTTGTCGCAGCCTTTACGATAAGTTAGCATAAGTTCAAATAATGCACAAGACACCCAAAGGAAAGGAGGTGCAAGTTTTTACATTTTTATTTTATTTTTTTAACAGACAACGAAGGGCACCACTTCCTTTTTCGTTAAATCCACTGTTTAAACTATTCCTTTGAATCTTGTTAGTTTCGTAATACAATAAATTCATGTTTTGTCTATGATGTAGAAATTCATTTAGATTATGTTAAAGCACCAGTCTATGGATAGTATCGCTTAATCAATAGATGGACCAGAAATCAATGGAAGAGAGGAGAAAAGAAATCACATCTACTTTCAGTTTGATAAGAAGGCTGCTTCAGCACTATCGAGATCCAATCAAAACATAACTCGAACTATGGCTAGACAGTAAATCGCACCAATAATGAATGGAAACAAAAAATATAACAGATTCAAAAATCTTCATGCCTTCTAGTCTTAGGTTTCTTAAGATGACTTATGTCTTCATGATCAATGTAAGTTATGTAATGAAAAAGAGTAGACTACAGAATATTTTCTATGACAGTTTGATGGTCTAATTTTAACCAGACTTCTAGATAAATATGACCATGACCTACAACTCATAGATATTGCAAATTTGTCACTGATGAATACCAAGATTTTTGTTTACCAGACTCTTGGAGCAGCTGTAATTATGGGATTCGTGACAATAGGCCTAATTAAGACCCACAGTTACGGTTATTAGCTCTGATCTAATACAATATAATAATTCAGTTTTTATAAACTTCATTTTGAGCTCTGATTTACTTTAAATTCTCCTATTAAACTTTTGCCTTTGTAAAAAAATCGGATAATTGTTGATCTCAACCAAAATTTATACAAAATCTAAGGTGAAGTTGTTCGTTCTATCTAAAGTTCCGGTAAATCGAAGTAATCAAATGTTCTGTCTTATATTGTAATTTCAGACCAATTTATAATGGTCAAACTGAACTGAGTGTTTATGACTTAAAAGACCATCCCGATTTCCAGTTTCGTCCTGGTACATTGGTCATACGAGTTGCCAACTTTGTCGGCGAGGATGAGTTTTCTACGGCTGGTCAAGTAATTGACAATTATCCGGATGGTCGGCTCCAGGTTTGGTGGGTTAATGGTCGCAAGACTATGTGCTATCCACAGGATTTATTTGAGGTTATACAAGCGGATCACGACCCTGAGATAGGCAGTGATGATGATGGTTCGGAAAATTCATGGGAGACAGAATCTGAAAAAAGTGAGTTTGGCAGTGATGACAGCACTACCTCATTAGATCGTCAACAGTATATCATGGCTGGTATTGATAATGCAAGAGATGCTATGAACCGACTTCAATGCATAGCAAAATTGTCATGTGATGCAGAAAAAGCAGAGGTTAGTAGTGACACCATGGCAAACCTAATGTTCATCAGCTAAACTTATTTGAATTAATTTAATTTATTTCAAGGTTATCAACGAAGTTTTGTCTGTCTATAAGAATTGTCGCTTCTTTGATCGTTTAATGCATACGAATTTCTTTCATGAGGATAATTTTCCGGTAATTATGCTAATTTCAAACTTCTTAGATTTTTTTTTTTTGTACAACTTAATTTCTTGTATCTAGGGAATTTTATGCATCAAAGATCCACCAGAGCCAAATGCTGAGGAGGATAAACCAAATGAATCTGCAACATCAACAACAAAGTCAAAGGCTTCGAAATGTTGCACTTCTAGAAAATCCAATTCCCATTTGGTTACTTTAAATTTGAGTGGCTCTGAGAACAGTGCACCAAATGACTTTTCACCAAAGGTTGTGATCAATATGAATGCACGAGCATTCCAAAGCGGCAGTATTTTAGTGCCGGTCAATGCACCTACACCTAATGTGGATGTAGCAACTACTCAAGTTAATCATAATCCCACAAAACGAAAGTCTTCACATGAAATGACAACTCGGGAAAATCAACGAAGAAAAACTAGTGATTCCAATGTGAACACAATGAAAAATGCGTCATCAAATACCGATAGCAACCCTTCGAAAAGTGCTGCAGGAGGATCGGAATGTATGAGATGTGGTGTTAAAATGGCGGATGTTGATTTGATTGTCAAGTATAAAAACGAGTATTTCGATATTCTACACACGGCCAAAACCAATATAGCCAAGGCATTCGAAAAACATTGTTCCAAATATAACCCCTCTGAACACGATTCCGGCAATTACTCGCGAACTGAAAATGGCGATGATAGTTCGATTAGTTGCACCAGCTCAACTGATTTGTCTGATGACATTGAAGTGGCCTCTAGTAACACACAGATAACACTTGTTAATCCTGATTCGATCGAAACTTTTTGCATATTGATTAACGATCAAATGGAAAAGAGCAAACAAATGATTGTGGAAAAGTACAAAAAGACAAAAGAAGAGAAGAAACTACAGGATGAAGAACAAATGGAAACAGATATTGTTGTCGACAGTGAAAGCGTTGACATTTCTTCACTTGAAATAAGCGAAGATATTGATATAAAAGAAGAGACTACATCTATGAACAACACATCAGAGGAAACTTTGCCAGCATCGGAAGCATGTCAGCAATCAGTAGACCCTTCTAAAAGACCAATGCCTTGTTCATCACCAGCATCCAAACGTCTCAAGATGCCTGCAGATGAAAACTGCTTTGAAATCTTGTCTAAGGCTCCCAATTCACATCGTTTCATTTCAAGTGTCATTGTACCATCGAATAAGCAACTGTATCAACGAGCTGTACAACGTGAATATAAGTTAATGATGACATCACTGCCATCTGGTGTCAAGGTGCGTGCCTACGAAGATCGCATGGATTTACTTTCAATCATGATGGAAGGACCCAAAAATACACCATATGAAGATGCTTTGTTCTTTTTTGATATACAAATGGTACGCGATTATCCAAAGTCGCCACCCAATTGTCATTACATCAGTTACTGTATCGATCGGCTTAATCCTAATCTATACGAGGAAGGGAAGGTGTGTGTTTCCCTATTAGGTACTTGGACGGGACGTGATACTGAAGTGTGGAGTCCAAGCAGCACTTTGCTTCAGCTGCTTGTTTCAATACAGGGACTGATTTTGGTAGATGAACCCTACTATAATGAAGCGGGCTATGAAAAACAACGTGGTAAGTTCGGCAAATCTTTGTATATTTCACAATTATCTCAGATGGCCATAATCAAGAGTAATTAGGAAAAAATATACAATACAAGTATTTGCTTGTCTTTCTTGAGTTAAAAACTTTAAGAAATTTTCAAATATATTGCAATTAAGGTTAGAATTTCAAATGGGAAACATAACTCCACTGCAACTTACTTACACTATTAATAATATACATAATCATGCAGACCTAAGCTTTTATAAATCTTTTTTTTTTTAATTTTTTTTTTTCACAATTTTAGGTTCCCAGCATGGCCAAGAGAACTCACAAATGTACAATGAGATGACCATCATAAAGGTTCTACAATCGACTATAAAACAAATGGAAAATCCTCCTGAAGTATTTCGTGAGGAATTATTAGATCATTTCAGGAAACAAGGTAACAATTTTATTCGACGCATCAAGTCATGGATTGAAATATCCCAGCAAGCTCAAACTTTGAAAGTAACTAAACCGGAACGTAAGTGGTAAAAAAAAGTTGGTTGATCTGTAACAAACTTTTGTATCTTTTCAATAGTTTTGCCAAAAGAACTTACGGATAAATGTCCATTGCCACCATTTCCATTTTTGCCATGCAGTCGTGGTTGTTGTTTAGCACTCGAAAGTACTTTGATACAATTTAAAGGAACATTGGATGCAATCGATGTTCTTCCAGAAACCTCTAACGGCCAAAGTGCAGCTATTACAACTACCAATAAAGATGATGCCAATGACACCGATGTCAAACCTGTCGCCGTCACTTCAACGCCTGTTATTCTGCAAGATGACTAACGATCGTTCACCACTTCTATTATTTATAATAAAAAGTATAAATCTAACTTTGCATGAAGTTTAAGTGCCGCCTATATACTAAGATTCGTCGTGGTCAAATCAATGCTGATTCTACAATTAGTTGAAATTTCATTAAATTATTGTTGTATTGATTCGACCTAAATTGCTCACAAAATACTTATAACTCGAATAATTGCTAATACTCTACACCAATCAAACAAAACTATATATAAAATAACCGAATCAATTCAAAAATTAATATTCAATCAAACAATTGCAACAAAATTAATAAATAAATTACTATTCATTTTTTTTTAAGATAAAACTAAAAAGTTGCAAATACAAAAAACAAAAAACTATGTCCGAAATTCAAAGTATTTATTTTTGTAAATTAAAAAAAGAAAACTTTAATTCCTACAATTTCATATGATTTCGAGTATTTGATATTATTGGTTAGTTTTAAGTAAAACAAAATAGAAAAATTATTTATTATTTATTTACTTTTATCAATTGTTTGCCGTCTCTTCTTTGCCACTCCTATTATTTATTTATTATTATTATTATTTTTTTTTTGTATTTATTCCGTTTATTTATTTTAAATGTTATATCTTCTACTTGTAATCTTTATTATTGGTGGTGAGATGTTGTTTCTTATCAAAAATAATCTCTCTTAGAGCATTCCAAAAAAAAAAAATAGTTTTGCAAAAATTTACTGTTAAATATTAAGAATAGAAATTAAATGAATGAAATGGAACAAGAATATCCCAAAATCCTTGCCAACAAATGAAAATTTACGTTAAAATGCAATTGAATTATAAATTATTTATAGAAAATTTATATAAAAACAAAGTCAAAATATATTTATATTCAATGTAATATTATTTTCTTTTTTTAATGTACTTTGATTAATCTTTATACATTTTAAAGTTTGTGTGGAACAAGAAATTGTATGTAATATATTCCCCATTATAATAGGGGGACATTTTAATGCCAGAGGAAATGACCTTTATAATATGAATTCACAAGTGATGAGCTCATCAAATCCGCTGCCAGGAAGAAATACCCTCGATAAGACTATGAATGCAATTTTATGATATAGCACTATCATGATTTTAGATTTAGTCGTAGCAATATCCTTCAACCGGTTGCTTCTAAATTGTCAATATTTCTAAACAGTATTTGCTGGATTTACACATGAGGATACACCCCAACTACAGCACTTTTATAGGCGTTGTTCCACTCACACATATCTGTCGTGAAATTTGACTATGCATTGAGGACATAGCCTTTTTATTCTTTGAAACTCTTGAAAGTAGTCACTATAGATCGGGTCGTAGAAGGGCCTTTGAAAACCGTGTTGTGTTAGGGCACCGAAGTTTATAATTTCTGTAAGGGCCACAAAATAAATCATTTCTTGCGTCGATTTTAGATTTGAAGAGATAAAAGCAATTGAAAAGTTTCATCCTTGCCCCAAGTTTTTGGTCTATATAGGAAATACATCAATGAGATCACATTTGGTGGACAATTCGAATATTGTGAACACTGTTCGTAAGAAACATCGCCTTTAAATTAAAGGAAATGCAGAATTTGGTTAATTTTCCCACATTTGTATATGTTTTATTGTAATTTAAAATTCTATCGCTAATAAAAATAAGGACCATTTTTATAGAATAATTTGGTTAAGGTGCAAGATTGCTTAGTATCCAATCGGTATAGAAACCAATGCGTGTATAGACGCCTGGCCAGCCAGTAAGACCACAGGGTTTTGGACCATACGAAACAATACCAGCTATAAAATAAATATCACGGTTACCAACGCGGTCTTGTACCATTAAAGGTCCACCAGAATCACCGCGGCATGTGTCAATACCCTCCTCGCCGCCAGCGCAAAGCTGTGAACCATTAATATGAACCTGGTAAGACCGATATGTATTCTGGCATTTCGTTGTGTTCCAGACTTTAACAACGATTTTAAGCTTTTGCGTACTGGGTTGTTCTTCTTCAGTTAAACCCCATCCGGCAACATCCATGGCAGTGCCTACGAACATATCTTGTCGCACTTCATTGTCCACCGGCAAGCAAATAGGTGTTATATAATTGGTAAATTCGACATTCTGTTTCAAGCGCAGCAAAGCAATATCATGGAACTGATCAATCGATGATGCCATGTATAAATTGTGGACAATGCTTCGCTCAATTTCGACATCAAGAGCCGGCGGTGCACATTCCTTGTTTTTGTTTTGATCCACACGGCAATCGGGGTTCGTTGTGGTGTCCCATTCACCCAAACGTACACTATGCAAACTCCAAGATTCAGGCATTTCGGAACTTACGACACAATGGGCTGCTGTGACCACATAACGTGAATTGATTAATGCGCCACCGCAATGGAACCCGAAATTGTTGTAAGCTGTAAACATCGTATAGATATCACGAATACTCGTATAAATATTTCGTTAAGCACAATTAGAGAGAGAGAGAGAGAGAGACATACGTTTCTTATAAGATAGCAAAGCCATCCAAGGAAATTCATCGAGAAGTGTTACTTGACCACCATAAATTCGATAACTGAGCACATTGCCACAAATTGAAGTGTTCGGCAGTAGGCTGCTGGACAAGGCTTTCAAACTATTGCGGGAATCCGTTTGTGTCATTGATCCGTTACGTCTCTCAGAGCAGCAGACCTGTACATAAAAAACTTTAGTATTTGATGCCCAGTCTAAATAAGATTTCAGGCTCACCAAGACTCGCTTCAATAGATCAGCGCTCGTATTGTCCAAACCACATTGGCTACTCTTCAGGAAATCTCGCTCATCGGTTTTATTATTTCTAAGCATATTGAAGAGATATCCACAATCCTCGATGTGTACGCAAAGACCATTTTCTCTGTCAGGCGTTTGACAGGGGCCCAAATTGAAGACTTTTGCTGGAGCTGCCGGCAAGGAAAATTATATTATAATTGTGCCATTCTAAAATCATTTCATTTTCTTTTGTTTGTCATCTTAGGCGAGGAGGCTTTCCGATTATACAAATTACATAATTACAACAATAAACCCGCTTAACCGGTTTGAGCACTTTTAGAGATGAAAATCAATTTCTTACTGTGCACATTTATTACCAGCATTAGTTGTTGTTGTAGTGGATGCTGCCGCCTCCACAATCACCAATGTTGCGATGACCGTGAGAAGAATTGGCCATATTGACATTTTGCTGATAGACGCCACTGTCACGCTACAATCGCAACAACAACAATTACGATTATTTAATATTTCTTATTGATTCACAATAGTATTTGGACTTATCACTAAGTGCGATGGGATGCGGAGCATATAGCTTCGAACCGCACTGGATTACCGCTGAGCTGAAACTGATCTCAGCAAATTGTGAGCTTTGATTTAATCATCGTTCGCTTACTTATTCTGTTCCAAATCGTGATGCTGCAGCCTAGCTCTCTCTCTCTCGTCATTTAGTTTGTTATCACTCTTGGCTTTTGGCCGGGACTGATTATCTTCAAGTCATAGGTGATGCGGCTTCACTTATTTATTTCAAATATATTGCATTTCTCTGCTATTTCTTCTGATTGACATTAAGAAAATTTATGAGTTTAAATGAATATAATGAGCCTAGACCTATTAAGAGAAAGAGAATATGTCTATACAACATTACTCTCTCTGAAGTGTATAAACACGTTTGACATGTTTTTAGTTCCCAAGATTTATTAACATATCTAGAAAATTAAGAACGCATATAACGCCAAGTTTGCTTCTCTCCCACCCACAACCAACTTCATAATAGCAATCATGACATCTCATTAATCATAAGTAGAATTATGGTACAGTAGAAGCTCAAACATTAGAATCTTCCAGTCATTGGAACCAAGATTTGTAAAGCATTAAATTAAATTAAACACTTTGAAATTAGAACTTTCAGGTTCAAAGTTATGAGCAAGTTTCATTGGTGAGTTGATGCTTTAACAAATTCGGTAGCGAGAATGATTTGCTCTTTAATACAATGTGTATAGCAAAATCTCCAAGATACAGAGTTTGATCCACACAGACTCGTGTTTATAGAAGAAATAAACATCAAAGAAGCAACATCGGACGAAACATGAGTTTCTTCTGATGACGAGGCTATTGACGAATAGGAAATCTTCGATACCAAACTCCTTTTAAATTATAAAGTGGTTATAATTTGTGTGCTTTTCTGCTAAGAAACATCAACTGTCTGACAAAGGTTAGTAAACAATCAGCCGAGGATTGTGAGAACAAAGAGAAACAACTTTGTCATTCTTTCTTTCGCTTTTGTTTTGTTTTCTTTAATTATGGATGCACACTTATACGTAATAAACAATCTAAATATTGTAAATGTTTACGATTGGCTTAAGATTTCTGAATTTATAGCAATTTTGTATTAATAAATGGTCATATGTTAAGCAATTTTTATATCAATTTTCTTTATGATTATGTGGTTTGGTTCATAAAAAATTATTTTGCTCTGGATCCTGGTTCTTGTTAATCCTTATTTGCCGTAGGCGTAAACTTGTTGGAAACCTTCATTATCTTCACCTTCACCGTCCACTGAGTCATCAGAATCGAATGTATTGTCGGGGATGTCATACAAACGAATCATGGGCTTATTGGGATCTTTCATAATCAAATATTTGCCATCCTTTTGCTTCATAACAATGTCAATGATGCAACGCAGAACACCCCAAGCATTATCCATGCTCAAATTGATTTGGGTAGCGAATTCATGGGGTTTGAATTGCTGGGTACCCAAGATGACGTGACGTGAATGATCGCGTGGATTAATACGTGAGACATAACCTAGTTTCAACTGATCGGAACCAGCAAGCACAGCTTGCACTGTCCACTTTGCCAGTTTGCAGGCATTATTACGCAATTCATTGGCCAGGACAGCACCACGTTGTGTATCCAATTTTTGGCGCCATTCGACGCCATTGGCCAACTTGGAATCCCATTCATTCAATGCTTTAATCGAAAGAAACTGTGGTTCACCGCTGGGTGTTTGCAGGACACCATCATGTTCGCAACGTGCGACCAGAACCTAAGTATACAAATTTATTGTTCATAAATCAATTTGAAAAGACCATGACTGAGCGAATGTTTACTTACAATGTCACTTCCCAAGTCCCATTTCTTATAGCGGTAACCTACACTAGCCACTTGAATATCTTCATCTTCGCTTATGAAAGGATTTGGCTCTTCAAACCTGTATTTGGGTTCTTGGTCGCCGGTCTTGAGCACCTGCTGGCTAAAGTTGTGATTGATGAAGGTTGCTTCAATGGCCAAATTGCGAGGTGAATTGCAGGAGCTGTCATCATCGGTTGGTGGTTCCACAGATGTTTCATTCACCGTCAACAAATCGAATTCAGTATGATCGCGTTTATCCATGAAGATCTTGTCCCCTGCAATATAGAACATTCATTTAAAATTATGCTTTGCTGATTTTGTGTTTATTTACTTACCAAACTTCTCAATAACAATATCCCAGGAATAGTTGGAACGGGTCGAACACATAATGGTTGCTAGGATGGCATCCGTAGCAAAGACATTACCAACAGTTTTTGAGAGGCGGCGTATGACCGGATCATCAGTCGTCGTTACAGTATGGACAATCCGATCGATTTTCTGTAGAGGTTTCTCGTTCTTAGCATTAATGCGATCATATGTTTTATCATAGTACTCCAATGTACCACAGGTGATAATGTCTTCGCCCTCTTTGATGTTTGGCAGCGACAGTTTCATTAGACGTGGGAAATCCATTTCCTCAATGGAAGCCCAATCGGCACGCACGGCAACAGATGATTCACGAATTTTAGGCGGGACACCTCGTTGGCCGAACTTCTTGCCAACACCACGACGGGGATCGCGTGCCTTCACATTCTTGCCGCTGAGCGTGGTCATACCAGAATTTAGGCCACCACGGGCATTTCGGCCACGAGTAGAGCGCGAGTTGCGGAAATATTGCGGAAGCGACCACGTTGGTGTGGTGGCTTTTGCACGCGTGCAGTGTCCACCAAGTGGAAGGTGGTCTCATCCTCCTCGTGATAGTAAGCATATTGGCTGCCAGTGCCGAATGTTGATGCATATTTATCTGTAAATTCACAACATAATTATGTTTAACAGAAGCACTAACAAAATTGTAAACAAAACATTATGTCAATTTCTCTTTAATTGTCTTTTCGTACAGCTGTTTTGAGCTCTCTCTGATTCTCTTTTACTCTATCGGTCCGTTTTCGGCACACTCATTAATTACATATAAACATACACACACACATATGCATTCACGTTGCCACGATTCAGACAAGCGACGAACGATGCCAGAAAATGTTGTGCATAACCTCAAATTCTGCAATTTATATATTTTTATTTTGTTGGTACTCACACTTACTTTGATACTTCTTATCATTATTCGAAGTGCTCGTCCAATCGCAAATCTTGCCTAGACGATCGCTCTTACTAAATGGTTGATAGGGAACGTCCTTAAAGGCGTCCGGCAACTCGCAGGGACCCCAACCATTCTCATTGAATTGCACAGTCGGTTTCTCGAATGTCGGAAACGACTGCGTTGTGCTAATTGTTGCTTCACTCATCTTAAACTTCTCTTCTCTATCTGTGGCTTTTTATTTATTTATTTCACTTTATTTAAACAGCAATATATAAATAAACCTAATTTAACTCGTTGCACAAAATTTTCTGTAGCAAACGAGCCAACGAAGTTTCGCGAAAAGGGGAGAGAATGTTGACAGAATGACGAGGGATGAAAAAAATGGTATCGCAAAAATGCAGCCCTTGGTTATTAAAATCCCAACCGGAAATGAATCGTTTACCATCTCGCTTGTACAAACAACATCACTGCAACGGAAATTGAAAATTCCGAAAGTTAATTTTGTTTTGTTTTTGGTAGTTAATTCTTTTGAATTAAAAAAATCTTTCTCCAATGTCATTCCTAATTAATTTAAGGTTAAAAGTCAGAGATCAATAGCCAAAGAGAAATACATAAGGGAAAATTCAGAAAAATTGAATAAGAAAAATTAATGAAAACTGAGTGAGAAAGCTAAACCCATATAGAGTGTTTAAAATTGCGAAAAATTAAATAAAATTAACTGAGAAAACTATGAATAAAAGAATTAGATAAAAATTGGAAGGACAAACTAGTAGAAAAACAAAACGAAATAGAGAAAAAATGTTTTCAAGATTATAGGAGGAAAGTGCAAAATATAAACTTCTTCTTTAATATGTAGAATGTTTGAATCTTATTTAATGCAAAGAATTAGAAACATTTCTTTCTTGAACATACTTATATAAAAATCTGCCTTGGGTGGACATGGTTTCAATGAAATTTTCTGGCCACGGGATATGTTCGCCTGGGGGAGATGACGAAGAAATATGTCCTGTTAATCACAACAGACCAATAATAATAATTTTTTTTCAGTAAAATAGTTTTGTATATATGGCAGCTATACGATCCAGTAATCCCACGATCTTGAAATTTGGATAGTTGGTGGCTATGCATCAGAAAATTATATTGCCTCAATTTCAGTTTGATCGAACTACTAGGGAGGGTACCTCCCATACAAACCCCCATTAAAATTCAGGTTCTTATTCGAAAAACTTTTTTGTTTTTTGCCTTATCGAACTAAAATTTAGGGACTATAAGTTTTTGATAAAGTCGCTATATATCTGTTGGAATCGGCCAAATTGAATCACTAGGGGGTGTACCTCGCATACAAGCCCCAATTTGGTACGGAAACTTCCGTGTGTGAGTTTGACCACCACTTGGACGATTTTTATTATAAAATGTAGTATCCCCTAAGACCCATAGAGTTTTATAAAATGTCGATTAACATTGTATGCATGAGAAAATAATTATCCAGCTGGTATTCTATCAAAGTCTCAAGGAACTGATTGACGACTATGGAAAGATAAGAATATGAAACGTCCATTTATCTTTAAGCTATTGTATTTGAGAATTGCACTAGTCATATGGGTAAATACAAACAAAACGGAAATGATATTATATTTCATTCTTTTGAAATCACAAAAACACCTTTCTTTTTCGGTTTCATCATTATCATCATTATCATCATGATTATCATAAATTCCTTCGTCATCGTTGCAGTTCATTATCAGCTCATTATCATCATACGAACAGACATGTTAATGGACAAAGCTCAGCTTGACTGATTAAATTTTTGAAATTTTTTAAATTAGAGATGTACATAGAAGTTCTGTAGTTTTATTCTTATGACTTTGGAATCAAAAGTAAAATAACAACAACACTAATACTTTCTTCACAAAAGGTGGGCAAACAAACCAAATTTTTAAAAAAGCCCTCAGCTCAGATATGCTAATTAATTAATTGAAAAGCAAATCAGGGACCTTAATTGTGCTGATATTTTTGCAATTGACTAATTTTTATTAATTAGGGACCCGGAAATTTTGTTTCATCAGGATTCCACTAGTCCAAATGCTTCACTATTCATAGGTGACCAAATAAGAAGTTTTGTTCATGAGTGCGTGATATAATTGAAATGTTAATTATGGTTGACATTTATTCACGCTCTCATCTCTATGGGTTGATAAGACTCGGGACTGGACAAAGCATAAATAGGCCACATGCTTGAAATAATTCATAATAGTTTGGTTTCGATCGTTCAGTAAAGAACTTAAAAGTTTTCATCGGATCAAAATGAAGCAAATCGTGCATTTGATGAAATCTTTTTCAATTGTTCTGCTTGTACTACTTTCCTGTATTGTATTGAGTATTGCACAAAGTGAATTAGAGAGAAACTCAACAGAAATAGTTCCGAAAGCAGAAAAGGAAAATCAAAAACTCAGTGTGCGGGTATACTATGAAGCCCTTTGTCCGGACTCGCAAAGGTTTATTAGGCGTCAATTGTATACAGCAATCACTGACAATGATTGGTTGTCGGTTACAGATTTGGAATTTGTGCCCTATGGTAAGGCAAGCATCTATAATAATACCGTGTATTGCCAACATGGCGAACCGGAGTGTGAACTTAATGCGTGGCATGCTTGCGTTGTGGAACATCAACCGATTGAGGTCCAATTGAGCTTAATCAAATGCATGTTAGGTAATCGCGTCAACATTCTGGATTCGTGTGCCAAAAAACTTCAACTTGATGTCTCTGAAGTAAAGACCTGCAAAGAGACTCGTAGCATAGTTGATATTTTGCGTAAATATGGTGAAAAAACTGATCGAGTTCCACTAAGTTTCATACCCTCAATAACTTTTAACGATGTAAGTCGATTATTGTCATTATTGATTGTTATTCTATTTCATCACAAGTCTCTTTTTTTCTTTTTATGACTCCACAGAAGTTTGATCCATACAAGCAACAAACTATAATATCAAATTATGCTTGGTTCTTTTGTGATCAATACAAGACTACATACAATGTAACATTACCAACCTGTGGAAAAGTCAATTTCCATCCAATCGAATACTATCGCATGTTTTATTAAATATTTAGTATAAAATCAGCATTATAAAGTTAAGAGTTACAATAATATAATAATAAAACAATGAACAAATGACAAACAAGAAAGAACTCAGTTCTTGTTACAATACTATCTATCAGTATAATATTTAAGATTTTTTACAATATAATATTAACTACTTAGACTATCGGCTCTAAAACTTTAGTCTGCGGGTAACGTCAACATATCTGTGAAGCTATCAATGTTCTTAGTACATTCAATTAGAAAAGTATTCGGAACATGTAATTGATTCTGTATGTTATCCTAAATGAGCCTGCGCCTAATTGTTATCAACTGGATAGCAGTGATTCTCGACCGGATCGGAAGTAAAGGTCCATTGGTTTGCCGGGCAAACTTTAACCGCTTTGAACTTGTTGTTTCTTAATGACATTTTTAGATGAGTCCTTTCAATGTACATAATTTTAAACCATTTCAAAGTTCTAGTACAGTTAAGTTTATAGAAAAAGAAATTTATTTCTGATTACACAATTCGACACATAGTAAATTATCAAAGGTTTTTGTTATTGTATATTATATAGAAAAACATTCTTATCTCGGTAACAAATTTGAGTTAATTGCAATAATGTTGCATTTGTAGTATTCTATGAGGAAATGTATGATTGATATGGTAAATGAACCAATAAATGTGACCAATAAGACCAACAAGCGGTTTATTTGTATAAGGAAATCTAACATTTTTATTTTTGCTTAAATTAGGTAATAGTCAGTCGAAAGTTCAGTGCACTTTTCACTTACCGCAGTCAATATTGGCATTGTCATTGTCATTGTCATTTTCATTGTCAACTTTTATACTAACAAACAACTCAATTTAGCCCGTCCCGGTTTAACCGTAATAATAATGCGCCACTGTTGCCACTGTTTGGCTAAAACCAGTTAACACTTGCGACACAAGCCGGCTTAGTTGCTGTCAAATGGCCAAATGTTTAACAAACTCGGATAACTAAGCTGATTCAAGCCTATCCATCCATCCATCTTTCCAATTTTACCATCAGATTATGACAAGTCTTTCCGACTTTGATATAAATACAATAGTGGTTGCGATGCAACGCATGGTAACGCATACAATTCAACTTCCAGTTGCGTGTGGCCATTGACCAGATTTGCGAGACCCCTTGCCCATTTCTCTGTTTATAATACAATATTTTGCCATTGATTGTCGCTTAGTTAAACTTGTTGGTTGTCACGCACGTTGTTCCTTTTTTATTACATTTCAATTTATTTTTAATTTTTAACTTTAATTGCGTGGAATTTTTTACAAGATTGTCTTCTTTACACTTTCCTCTTTATTACAGTCGAACTCCCATAACTCGAACTAAGTCTTGTTGCAATAGAGTGAACATTTTCCATCTCATGATTCGAACTTGAATAGAAGTTTAGGGGGAAATACCATATTATGAAGCATGAAAGGGAATGACGACGGTTTGGAGGAGTAATGCAATCAACATAGTTACAAGAATAAAATAGCAGATTCCTTGACAATTTATTTTTGTACTGTATGAACTCAACATCAGTTTGGGTTTTGAAAAGGACATCGAACGATTGTTGAATGCCAACGAATTGTCAAATGTATTATGTGTGCAGCTGTCATTATAGATATCCAGTAAGCATTTGACATAGTCTGGCAACCAGGTGTGCTCTTAAAGATTAAGAAACGGCTTCCTGCACCACACTCAAAACTTTATGGAATTAATGATGGGGTTCCCCAAGGAAGTGCACTCCATTCTATACACAATATATACTGCTGATATGCCAGTAGGAAATAATGTTGAGTATGCAACACAAGCAAATGACACCGATAGTTGCTTCCAATGAAAGCAATGTGATTGTATCACAGCACCTGTAACTTTTCATGTTCGAAAAATGGCTGAAACCATTGGAAAGTAGAGGTGAACACAAAAAAGCAATTCAAACAATATTCAGCTTAAAGCAGGAAAGAAGTCCAGAGTAATATTGAACGATTTCACTATTCTACAAAGCTATACTGTCAAATACCTTGGAGTGCACCTGGATCAGAGGACTATCTGGAAGACCAACATTAAACCGAACTAAATGCGACTGAAAAAAAAATGAACTAAATTCTAACAAAAAGATGTATTGGCCCCTTGGGCTACACTCTCAACTCAGCCTAGAAAATAAGTTTCGACTCTGTAAGGCATCTGCATCTGAAGTCGGTGTGGACATATGCAATGCAGATGTGGGGAACGGCAAGAAACTCCAACTTTGAGATACTTAAAGCTTATTAGCCTAAGACGCTAAAATTGCATCAATTTAAAAATGACTTCATAAGAATGCTGAAAAGTTCCATGTCCGCTGTACTGAATAATATGTTTGGGTGACTGAGACTGAGACCGATTTATAGATTTTTACACCCGATGTTAGTTGTTCCTTTTTTTTTTAAATTGTTTATTTAAATGACAAATCCTTAAGCTAAATCACAATAAAATAAGCTAATGTTTGAATATAAAGTTGTAAAGTTGTTGTTGTATAAAGTTGTCTCTAATCGAGCTCTCGAGTCCTTTTTATTTAATTATGAACTTTCATTTTAGGAACTATACCTATATTTATAGAAATTAACTTACGTAAGTGTATGAAAATTTTGAAAATTAAGTATGATTGCCAGGAAATGCAAAAAATCAACAGCGGGACCTTCAGTAACAATCTCAAAGATATCTTCTTTACATTTATCATTATTTTATTGATGATACAGAAAGTTCACCCATTAGAAAGACACCATTGTTTGTTGCTTTCACTATTGCTGCTGCAATATTGCAATTGTCAGTATAGTTATGGCGTGTTCCATTATAAATAACCAAAAAAAAAAAAAAAAAAAAAACAATTATTCAACAAAAATATCTGAATGTTTTAACTGAACTAGAATACTGAATCTATTTCCGTTTTAATGAACCATTCTATAACTCAAAGTCTCCATAAGCCGACCTAATTTTGTGATTCGAGTTATAGAAGTTCGACTGTATGTTTTTTGTTTATATTTCTTTCTTGTTTGAATTTTCTTATGTATAAACTTTTGATGGTCAATTGTCTTTGTCATTGCTTTTGTTATTGAATGCCTTTCTAAGTTGCACTAATTAAGTCACTTTAAATCTTAAAAACCATAAAAAGTGTCATCAAACTTGTTATGTTTTTTACATTCAAAACTTTAAAAATTCAAATTCAAATCAACGCAACAAACTTGGAATGTAGTTTTCTTGCCGTTTTTCCTTTTGCGGAATGCAATCATGTGTGTTCCGTGTTTTGTGTTGGCTCTCTTAGAGGGTCTTTACCAGCAATTTTAATTGGATTTGGTTTTGGAATTTTTTGATTTGATATTTATCCTTTTATGTTCAGCCAATTCGGTTTACTGAGAGACGTTGTTCTTCTCAATAGTTTTTGGTCTCGATTCGTTGCCATCCAACTAACTTTTATCACTTGTCTAACTCGATTTAAGAAGCCACTTTTCTCTACTGCAACTTGCTTAGCTTGTTTCTTACCAAAAAAAAAAAAAAAAGGAAAAACAAAACTTTATAAAAACAGCAACAAGTGAATGAAAAAGGAAAATAAAATAGAAAAGAAATTTGGTTTTGAAACATTCGAAACCACATGATTTTAGTGGGTCATCGTGGACCAGTTGAGCAGATTAGTGAAAAGAAATTTTTTTTTTCTGTGAGAGAAGGAGATTGGTTGATGTTTATTGTTGTTACTGTTTTCAACAATATGCTGTTTACTGGTTGGGCATTCTTAACTTTATGGACTTGACATTGACTTACCATATCATTGGGCTTTAACAAATTTGTTACAATGAGTCTTATAATGTTTTTCAAGCGGAAGTCCACATTTCTATTTGAAAATTTAACAATTTACATACTTGTATATATAATAAGAGATACATACATATTTGTAGTATAGTATAATTATTGAATAAATCAAAACCAAAACAAAAAGAAAAGATAGTTTTTCCTTAAGAGATTTGTTGATGACCATTTGTAGCATAAAATCACGTGCCTCACTTTGTCACGCTGTGTGCTTTGCATAATAATTGTGGCTTATGTTAAGTTGAATTTAATGTTTTCTGTCCAATCAAATATTGCAAACATTGCTTTGTTGTGAAGTATCTTAGTTTTATAGTTGTTTTTGTTGTTATTTTTATTCATTTAATCGCTATATTCTAAACACCTTTTATAAGCGCAACTTCCGCTGAAAATTATTTATTCGCGCTAAGGGCAATAAACAAGTAAGAGGTATGAAGTTGAAAAAGACATAAAATTTTGAATAAATGGTTAAGAAATTATAAATTTCTTGTGGTAAAAATTTTAGATAAAATTTAAGCAAAATCATTTATTCTCTCGCATTTATTATAATAAATTTATAGTGATAAAATTTGATTATGTTGCAATGATATTATTCTCAGAATTTGCTGATTTCCAATTGAGAATATTACGTTTTTAAAACTTTCCTTCGAAAGCATACGTTCTACCAGTCAAAGATTTTACCGTGATGGAAATCGAATGGCTCAAGGTTTGAAATCTATAAAATTTTAAGAGAAATTCATGAGCCAAGAGAATTGATTTAAATTTATTTTTATTTATTTATATAATGCTAACTTAAAGTTAAAACTAGAAGTTAACAGAAAATTAGCCATGGCTGCCAGGGCCTTCAGCTTTAAATTAAATTATTTCTGTGCACCTACACAAAAGAGTCTAATTTTAATTTTGATTCTAATTATTATTGATCTTTCACTACTATTTGACACTTTTTAAATTTTATTTATTCTATTTAAACAAAAATATAAATACTTATATGCAAAAGCAGGGGAGTCCATACCTGTCAAAGTGAGTTTATTACTTATTAAAATTGTCCCGAAGAGGTATTTCTGTATCTTTAATAATTAATATGATATGAAAAAAGAAAAATAAGCGAAAAATTTCTCGGATTCGTAGAATTGGCGGCGATGGATGCCGGCACTATAGTATCGCAAATTGGCATGTTTTTACAAAACGAAGGACTTGCACTTGACAGAAATGGTGGCCAAGGGTATGATGGCGGTGTTAAAAAAATGTTTAAAGAGAAATATAAAAAAGTCTTGTATTATTATTCTCCCAAACCACAGAGTTAATTTGGTCGTAAATGATTTAAATCAAGTTCTAGAAATACGATTAGCAGCATAAAGGACATCATACTTTTTTTTTCCAGAATCTTTTCTATGCAGAAAGTACGTGCCAAATAGTCCAGCTTTATGTGAAACACGCTGGTCACAAAATATAATAGTGTTGCTAATGTTAAATATGCCTTTGACTGATTTTAAAGGGAAATCAAAAAGTATATATTCTTTGGAATTTTTGATAATGAAGCCGAGTTGTGGTTTAAATCAGGGTTGTCCAATCTGCAACCCGACCTAAATCAAGTATGAGTGCGACTCGTGTGAAAACGTAGCTGAGGTCAATGATGGTATAAAACTGCTTAAACGCTTAGAGTACACAGGAAAATAGTATCAAATAAAATCTTGGCTACGCCCAGAGAAACAGACGGGGATAGGAAATTTGTTTAATACTTGTTCCTTATTTTAAATAAGAGGATTTGTTAAATTCTTCAAAACATATTTAGTCTTATTTTCTAATGGCAAAACCAATTGTAGTTTTGGAAATTCGAAAGTATCCCATGCTGGGTAAGCAATATATAATTTTTATTGATTTTGGACTCTCGGTCCCGATGACGTTAAACACTTGTATTGTCTTTCTTGATGATCATGTTCATCTCTACTGAATGAGTAAGATTTCTTCAAAATATTGTTAACACAGTGTAACTGAAAGGCTACGTAGTAATTATCACCGATCATTTGCCTCGATATCCATAGAAAAAAAATGTGGTTATAATATTTTCATGAAATCTAATGGTCTTTGCGTTGTTTGGAATTGAACCGACTGGTGCATTTCCATTTCTTTCGAATGTTCCTTCGGCTCGGGTGTTTCATTTATACATATGATATGATAATTTAATTTCTATTTCAAAAACAAGTATTTTATCACTGTTCGATATTCCTTTGTTGTTCATTACAAAAATTGTTGAATTACCTGCCTGACACTGATTGACAGTATTTTGGTGGCATTAAAATTTGTGGCCTTAAATCTGATAAACATACATAAATGGGAAAGCAATTCTTAATAATAATGGTCAATTGTGGTTACAGGTTTCAGGAATGTTTAACGCATTCCATGTACTTATCCCCCTCCGGGAAATTCTTCTGAGTTCTATAATCTTAATGTATAGAACTCACATTCCTGGAGGGAACATTATTTTCATTTATAATTTGTGATCCAGGTTACCCTCTATAAATTGGATTTCTTGGCTACTACATGAATGAAAACATAATGGGGCACCAACCCATGGACTTTTTGGGGTTCGAATTGGTAGTACCTTCCGGTACGAAGTCTGACCAGAGGCTTTTTCTGGTACCACGGGTGGTCAGGAACCCACGGAACTTGTTTCCGTCCTGGCCAGCGGGTACGGCCCCCTTGTGGGAGTATCGTGGTGGCTGTGGTTTAATACCCAAATGCGGGTAGAGTAATAACTCGACGTGGAGTAGCGTTATACAACCGGGTGCTGTGACCCAGAGAGCAGCAGAGGTTTAAGATAGGCCTCGCTCCCCACCAAGGAGGGAGTCATATTCCAAATTTAATATGACTCTAAATTGGTACCTGCGGATATTTATCCAAGGGGACGTTGATTGACGTTTATCAATCCATGTGCTTGGCACCGTGTTCTTAAGTCTTCACAGACAGGCGAGCACGTAAAACACTGGTACTTCATTCCATATACTTAATTTTCTATTTAATGGGGACACTTCACCTGTTTAAGCCCTTTTTTTTTTAATAAACCTGCGTCTGTTTACACGTATGAAAAACATGATATTTCCACACCATTTAATCAAATATTTTTCAATTTAACATACCCTATCAACAACAACTGCTTTGCACTTACTTGAAATTGGTTAGGAGAGATGTTTTATGTATGGAACTAATCAAGCAGTTAGCCACTTTCGATATTAGGGTAAGTTACTCCTTAGCAACAAGAACTGATTAGAGTAAGAAGGCTAAGACCAAATGAGAAGTAATCAGGTCATACGTGTTTCAATGGTATAAAATTAATTATATTGTAACAAAATGAATAATGATTCAATTATTAATTAATTAATGTTATCTTTATAACTGATTGTCTGTAAGTAGTAAATACAAACAAATATTTTTTTTTTATTAAAAACGTCATCGTTGTTGGTATCTATTTATTATTATATTCTCTTAGACATGTTAAATAAATTATACTACAAAATTGCTAATTTGATAAAGTAAATATACTGCGGGTATTTATGAAATATTTCATAAACATTTTTTATAAGTTCATATTTTAGGTTAAATAAATGATAGAACAAATTAGTTGTTATTTAGAAAAATCGTGATAATATGTGTATGAGTCATTTTATTTGACGGGTATGTAAGTTTTAGTTAGTTATTTTTTTTCCCAAGTCATTATTCTTCACAATCAAAATAATATATCATGTAATGTCATGTTTTTGATTTTTGACACTTTGTAATTATTATATTGTAGTTTAATAGTAAATGGTTGTTTTCACTGTTGGAAGTGGTTTGTCATACAAAAATAGTGAAACCCGGTAAGCCGTTTACTGAATGTTGTGTATTAAGCCGATTATGATTTCCATTTGGTGGTGCACCAGGAATTAAATTTGGAAAAGTTGTCTTGAACCATGTACTTAAATACTTATTGAAAATACTATGTACAAAAGAAATGTGCCATAAAATGTATTTCAGAAAACTCTCACAAGATTATAAAGATTTCTATTAATGTAGAGCATAACAGTACTTTATTGATAAATGCCTTAAGTTTTGTGTATATTATGTACATTCTTCTAATTGATTTGGAGATTCATTTCAGATTTATGCTTCATTAGTTTACAAAATAAGAATTGATACAGTAGATTAGAATGTTCTTCAATGTTGCAGCACTTCTACGCTGGAAAAGATTGGCAATTGACTTGTGTCCCCAATCAACAATCAGACAAGAGATCGTCATTCTCAATAACACCCACTTTGTACGGTTGGAGGTACATCCCAATCAATTTCTATTCATAGCTGACAAACATCATCACCTCTGGATCTCCCATTACTCATCCTTGAGAGATTCGCCGATGAACATTTACTTATAATATATAATTTTATCCAACCATATGTGACTTTTTAGTATTACAATTTAAATTCTAAATGAGCCAAGAATTGTAACCCTTATCATTTATTTTCAAAATGGAACGTTCTGTGAAAAACGGAATAAATTTTATTTTTTTTGTTTATCACTCACCTTTTCACTTATATTTAATTTTTTTCGGTTTCTCACAAACCTTTTTTTTATTTTTCATTTTTTTCAGATTTTCGGCCGGCCGTTACGATTGTGATTTAAAAATATAAGTTGCAAAATATATTTAAAAAATAATATTTTAATCAATCTCACACAAAATAATTCGCAATTAGAGCCCGAAAAAAATAAAGGTGCAAGCAAAAAGGACTCTTTTTGTTGTTGTGTGACTTGAGTTATTGAAAGGAAAGGAAGGGGGAAGAATGGAAAACAATTCATCTAGGAAAGAATAAATTTGATTACACAGAACAACAAAGTAAACCGAATTGTAAACATGTAACACAAACAAAAAAATAGTCGATTTCAACGCACAAGCAGACACACTCATGTAAAAACTCATACATACACGAATAACCTTTAGAATAAATATCACCTTACATCGGTTTATGGCGGACCTTGCCATAAAAAAAAAAAAAATTGGCAAGACAAATTGAAAACGAAAAATAAATCACAAAGTCTTTTCCATCTCTTTACATTTCGAATTCTTAACAACCGGTTGCTTGACAACCGAATGAAAATTTTGCCATTTATTTGCGAACTCTGCTATTTTATGAATAAATTTCAAGTTTTGAAAATATTAAAATATTTAAATTAGGGAAAAGCGTTTTGGAAGAAACGGTTACATGTTGCTTACTTTGTAATTCTTTTTAGTATTCGCGAAGAATAAAAATTTGACAGAGACAGATGACTCTTCATAGACCTTAGACATATTTGTCCATTGATATTTTTGACATTTCATATTTTAATAGAAAAGTTTGAAAATATACTTATTTTAACATTATCATTCTCCTCTTTTTCAAGAATCTTTTTTACTTTATTTTTACGTAACTATACCAATGCAAATATTTTTCTATTTAATTTTAAAAATATATCTATGAAAAAATGTTCCAAATAAGGAACTGATCTCATAGTTCCCCTTTTTACTACGCTTATGATTAGAATGTGGGATTCTCATGATGTTACAATATATTGCGGCTTTCTTTATGGAATGATGAGTAACTTCGTTCATCGCCCGCAATTAAAATGCACATTTTCTTGTATAATTTTTCAATTACTCGCTTCTCTTTTCATTTCTTACATATTTTTTTTTTATATCATGTGTTTGTTTTTGTTTTTTATATATTTTAATGCAACTCAATTTCAAAATAACTTTTGCTTGTGTGTTACATGATACAATTTTTGTTCGACTTCATGTAGTCATCGTCATTCATTCTTCTCCCAGTTCGCGTGTCATAAAATCATCTGAGATTACTGCACTCATGCAATCTCGAAGTCTCAAAGTCTATGAGTCGCGAAGATGTGGAAAATGGGAAGAAGGAAAACATTACAAAATGATTCTCATATGCGGCAAACTTTTGCTTTCAAGTCTAGCGCCAAGTATAAATTACACTTTGACATTAGCGACGGTAGGGACGATGGTTGGTTGTAGGGGAAATCGCTATAAATAAGAATAAATCAAAGGTTGTAGACAATTGCAATCGCTACTTGCAACTTGTATGTATCTGCATCTCCCTCCCCCTCCCCCTCTTGTCTAACAATTGGGCCAAATAGAGCTTAACCGGTTTTGGCATAGAAACTGAAAATCGTTTGTTTTGTTTATTGCCAAAAACTTACCAACTTAGTTGTTATTGTTACCATGTGTATAAGATACTACAATATATTGTATACTGTAAATCTTACAAACTTACATACTTATATCTTTCAGTCAGTATGTCTGTTTATTTGTGGTTGCTTTTAATGAATCTGCCACAAGTATTTGTTGTAGCTTTAGCAATAATGTACGAAACGTATTGATGTTTATTTATTTTACTTTACTTAATTCTCTTTTTTTTTGTATCTTTTTTATGTAGTTATTACTTGAAATAATCACCTTTTGTTGCTATTGATATTATTGTATATTATACTGCTGCTCATGCGCAATTTTCTATTTTGTAGTTAAAAAGTACTTTATGCGTGAGTCTCCTTGACTTCAATGTGTCTTGGGCGCCTTCTTAGAGCAATGTAGATAGACAATTTTACATGATTTCATAGGTGCAGGTGTACAAGTTTAATTAAAATTGGCAATATTTCAAGTGTCAATTAGGAGAAAGCAAATGTGCACCTTTATTTGACAGACTCTTGGAAACAAACAATGGCCAACACCAGAAAGTTTAATTTTCCACAGTTCATGAAACTTGTACAACTGTTAAGTAAATATGTGTGTGGTTAAATAGATTTTCATAGATCTTGTACTGTCGTTCCCGAGACATGGAATTTGAGTTTATCCAATTTACAACTGCACAAGGGGGCTTGAGGCATGCTAATTCGGGAACACTTCAGTGCACCCAATCAATGAGCGTATTCGATTGGAAGAAAACTGAACTGAAGAATAACGAATGCGCACCTTGGATTCCTTGAAACACAAGAGGAAACATTAGAAGGATGATAGTATTGCCAGATGATTGAGAGGGAATGGTTTTGAGATGCTGTAGGAAATGAGGCGATGGGAGGAGTGTTTTTCTGTTGGCATAAGAACCTTTGAACGATTTCTTCTTCTAGTTCGCATAATAACAAGGAGACAATAAGTTAATTTTAAATACAATTAATTTGAAACTTTTGTAAATTGTATTGTAGTAGACAATTTAAAGTTACTTGGCAAACCACATATTCCTCATATTTAACCGTAGCCTAAAAGTACCAACATCTTACATAATTTAATTAATATTCAATCTATTTTCGTCAATGTAATATTCTCTTATTTAGGATTACATACAATACATGAGCACTCCCATTGTTTTTACCATATACGAGTATATACATATATGTACCGTATACTTCTGAAAATGTGAGACGATTAAAAATAATTATAAAACGATCTCGACCTACATTGATTATTAAAATTTATAAATACAATATATCAAGGGAAATCAATGGTGACTATGTCAATCCATTAGTTATTATTACCTAAGTATTTAACACAATTTCTAAGATTTTTAATTATATTCTTTATTTCAACAGCAAAGTTCTGAAATGAGATTTAGATGATGAGCTTTCACACAAAAAAGGCATATTTAACATAAATAGAATTGACTAATGCAATATAAAATTTTTGACTTTAAATGTAGATAAGACTTTATTTTCCATTAAAAACAACTTACTTGGATCTTAGAATTTATGATAAGTGAATACAAACGTTTATATTTGAGAATATAAACCAAAAATAAATTACACTGACATCAATTTAATCAAATTTACACAATTCATTCGACCAAATAGACAAAATGTAGTATAGGTACAAAGAAAACAAAGAAGAAATGAGTGATTCAAATTCGAAGCATTGTGGAGGTGTGAGAATGGTTGGTGGGTAAGGGATGTAAGCGTTACACCCACTTAAATTAGCAGAAGCGAAACAAATTACAGGCACCTTCACCCTACGAGCTAAAAATGCACCAAAAGACAAAACGAACAATAAATTTTCTGTTGCAGTAGTTGGCTTTCCGAAAAACATGAGTAGGAGAAGACAGACAGTAAGGCGGACGATAAGAAGTATATACTCGTTGACAGATTGACTGCCAGCGTAAGTTGGCAACAATGACAGGCAGACAGGCCGACAGACTAACTGACTGACAGATAGATTCAAAATGAATTTGTGTGTAATTTTGGCATCGTCTTATTTTAGAGATCATGTCACTGAAGCAGAGAAATAAATGTCACTGAAAAGCGCACAAACCGAGTGAACAGCAGCGCAAAAGCGCAGCAAAGTAAATTACAATAATTTGTTCCAAAGTCAGCACATTTGTCAGCTTTGGTTTCATGCATGGCAACGCCTCATTCTGGCAAAGAATCTGCCACAGTCTGAAGCAAAGCGACCTAGACCTACATACAAGATATCTTCACAAGCGACAACAGTGGCGGACTAAAGGGGCGCGACAGTCGCTTCGGGTTTCTGCTCTAACGGGACTCCAAATATCAATAATTCTTTTGTAATTAAATACCTTCAAGTCGATAAGAAGATTGAAGGTGGCTTCCATATTACAAGTTATAAAGAAAATCCCAAGAAATATTTAGTCTTTGCAACAAGTTTATAGACATATCTCAAAGTCTGCTGGGGGCCACATTTAGTTTGGCTTCCTCAGGCCATCGAAGGGCATAGTCCACCACTGATTACTGAGCGACAGACAGAACAACACCAACTCTATCTAAGTTAAGTGTGTGACTGTGGTGAATTTTATTCAGTGTTTTGTCTTTCCTTTTTTGGATTTTCTGCTGCAAGCAATCTTTACATTACATCTAAGACCAAAGACCGGAAACATGAACACCTTCAGCGAGTCATCGTAAATAAATTCTATTCGTACGTTTTTTTGCTTCTGAACATTTTGCATCCGCCTCAAAAGGTTGTTTAGTGAATACGAAAATCCCACAATTAGCAACTAACACACTTTAGAGGCATTCAACACAAAACAATCTTTTAACAATAGATACGTTTGCCACTGCCTCCCATAAACAAACCGCAATCATCAACGCCTCCTCCATCACCTCCTCCTCCTCCTCCTATCATTGTCATTTTTTCTGAATTATTTTGCGAGCACTTTGTCAGCTTTACCTTCATTTCTTATAAGAATTCTAATGCGCTTAGCGAAACCGGTGAAACCATGAACAGAGCCCAGAGACCAAAAAGAAAAGAAGCAAAAAAGACCGGAATGAATGAATGTACTTGACCACTTGTTGAACTATAGCCATAGTGTGTTCTGATTAGACAATTTTATAACAGAGGAACCAGTTAAATATGGATTGACGATACGATGATAGTATGAACCATAAATCTCTGTACCAACATTGAAGATTTCCGTTTTGATTGTAACTTCTCTTCTGTTGTTATTTTATGGAGCTTCTAACTTATTTAGAATTACAATGCATACTAAGTATTTATGGCAATTACCTTGTTTTTTGATCTATCATATATACTATTGTACATATTAAAGTAGGCAAAGTAGTTATTAGGAACATATAGTTTTTAGTTTTCTTTTTTTTCTAGTTTATTTATTGTTTTTTACATTAAATTGGGTACGATTTTCTAAATGTACCACTATATATGTATATTTGTGCTTGTTTCATTCGTTCTGATCCAATTAGATTTGACAAGTGTTTTGTATTTACTTTGTATTTTATCAAATTATCTTGTGTTCTATATTATGTATCTTTATTTACATACAAGTATTATGCACAAGCAGATGTGTGTATAACTTAAGTACTAAATAAATAAATAATTTCAAAAGTTAAAAACATGTTTTTTTCCAGTTGAAATTTCCGAATACGTCAACTTATGACAGATAGAGTAATACGTATATCATATTAATTTTAATAAAACAATTAACATTTAATAAAGTTTCAATGCCAAGTTAAAATTAATATTAATTATATACTTGAGATCTTGTAATTAATCTGATCTGATCAATTTTAAATTCAATCAAGACAGAAAATGAACTTTAGTTCACCGAAGGCTTCGTTCCTTTCCATCTTCATTAAATTGGATTTGACAGGATGCGGTTTAGTGAAATGTCAATAAGGCTTTGGTCTGACACATATGTGTCAACACTTTTGACCGACCCACATAATTTATGAATAGAACCAATCTTTAAACGATTCGTGTCAAAGTTTCATGACCATTCTGACAATTACATTTTATCTTACAAGTAGACCCCAATTTTATAATTTTCAAAACAATGGATAGAAAAGAATATCGTGTGTTGATTAAACATTGTGTTTTGTTGAGGAGAAATACATACTGTTGAGGCCAAATAATACTTATGGATTCTCTTCACCAGGGAAATCAACAGCTGAACATCCAAAATATGCTTTTGTTTCGGAAAATATAAAGTCCATAAAATTGTTTTGAAAGACCGTGAAATGAAGTTGCGTAAGACTATCAATAGCAAATATTACATGCCATGATTGGAATGATTGAGTGTGAAAATCAAAACGCACCTCACTTGAAAAAGAGAAAAGTGGTTTTATAGAGGTTAAATTGAATGAATTACGATTTGAATTGCTTCCTCACCCATTGTAATCTACAGATCTGACCCACAGCGACTATTATAGTTTTTGTAGATATCAAAAATTTGATCTTGGTGCAAAAGTTTGGATTAAATGAAGAAGTGATTGCCGAAATTGTTGCCTATTTGGAGAGCTAAGACAATTCGTACTGCAAGAAAGACATGGATAAGTTAAAGGAGTATTGGAATAAAAGTCTCACCCTTGAAGGAGATTATAGTTGAATTTCTAAGAAAAAATTATTAAGTGATGTGTGAACAATAAAGCAATCATAATGATTTCAAAGTTAATTTTGTATTGGAACTGCATAATACCTCTTCCAGTTATTGGAGAGCTCTGATTTTGCTTTTCCAGATTCCAGTTTGATACCTCAAAAATTGAGAGACTTTGCTTAGAAGTAAACGTACTACTCACGCGATGCTGATCATGTCAATATTTAAATATACTTTATACTTAGAAAGAGTTCCTTAAAGAGTAAGAAAAAAAAAAAAAAAATAATAATAAAGGAATGGTACACCAAAATATAATAAAAAAGGAGTTACTAAGGATCATTTGTGTAAAAAAAAAAATATGTTGCTTTCAACATACTCGTAAACATTTATTGTAGTCTGTGGCATCAAAATAATCTATAGACTTTCCATTATTTTTACTTGTATGTATATAGGTAAAATGCACTCAGAGAGGTTTCTTATCAAATAATGATGGACATTATAATTTCTCTTCATCTGGGGTGTGAAAGGTATGTTAGCTTCGATGAATTTGAGTTGGTTATCTTATTATTAATATGAATATGTAATTATTGTATTATGATCCAAAGTGATAATGGGATTTTGATAAGAATATCACAGTCAAATGCTAATTAAAGTAATAGCTGAAAAAAAAAAAAAAAAATTCATGCAATTCATTTGGAAAAATAATTTTATGGTGAATTATATTTACGTCAACAACTTGAGCAACTTTCAAAATAAAATTTTATTTGTGTGTCGAGTGCCTTGTGTTGAGGGCCTGTCTAATCTGCAGATACTCGTACTCACTCTGCTGGCTCATTTGCTTGCTAAAGAGGTAAATGAATGAATGAATGATGTGTATATATATTGTAGTAAAATAATTATCTGGAGATAAAACTTGAGTATGAAATCTGAATCTGAAGAGTGTGCTAATGATGATGAAACTTTAAATGATAGCGATGTTTACCCATAAGTACTATAATTAAAATAGGGCTTAGCGGGCCAGTTTGATAGATTTATGGTGGTAACGAGTTTACATTCTTTCATTTTTATGGAAAGTGCAGATTAAATCAATTCAATGTGAAGATATCATCTCATGTTTATTTATGTTTAAATGTCGAAAATTGCACTCAAACGAGACCAATTAAAAAACATGAAATGAATAAATTTATTGTATATTGTCCACTTGTTCAGGTCTTAAAATACGAGTGTAAACGCCGCTATAATGGGTTCTCTCAGGTTGTTGCCATCGGTCACTAACTTAACTGTTTTCTCTCCATTTACAAGGGGAAAATTCTTGCTTGCTTGCAATTGTTATAAAATTCTTGATGTTCAGAGATACTCGCTTGAACTTGTTAAACGCTTAAACGAAACCAGTTTTCGCTTTTCGTTCTTTTCTTTTTCTACGGTTCAAGAGTAAAGAAAAGTGCCAACGATTGTGTGTGTTCCATATGAATTCTGTTCCGATGATCTGTTCCGATTGCTTCTTTGTCTGTCTGTCTGTCGGTAGGTCGGACTGTCAGTCTACCAAGTGATATGTTGTGAGTTTATGAACTGAACTTGTGCTTGAGTTTGTATCTTATTAAGAATGTAGTATGTAAGTATGTGTACAGAAACTCTTTCGAAAGTATTGTACTTTTCGGTTGTAACAGCTGCAATAATTAGAGCGAAAACAATTTTTTCATAAAGATTTTTATGATTTCATCTTTTCATTAAACGTGTACATCCGAGGTTTATGTGTTACTTTGAACTTTACTTTCAACTCATGAAAAAGATAATAATGCTCTTTTTAAGTATTGTAAGTTCTGCATTTTAGTGGTTTTATTTTTTTTTTGTTAGTTGCTAAACTTGCCGGAATAAAAAGAAATTCCTTAAAATACAAATTAAAGATTTGGGTCATTCGAATAGACAAGTTCAGAACTACTAAATTCAATGAACTTACATTGGTATGCTCTATTTCATTGATATATGTAGATGTAATAGATATTTAAAGAGCAACATCGGCAGTGTTACTAGTGAAAGGGGCATATTTTCCACATTAGATTAATGAGTACTTTAACCAACCAAATATTTTAAAAACGCTTTATATGCATCTGAAGAAGTCAATTTGTACAACGAGCTGCAATCCATGGAATAAACTTACTCAAAATCCATTTGAGAATGGTATGCCAAGGTCCTTCTGATATACATACATCGAGACCTTCCTATGCCATACAAATAAACAAACGTCTAACGACATAAATATACGGTGAAGGCGATACTGATGGCCACATTATATGGAAGTAGTCACATATAGAGAGAAATGGTCATAACCCTCTAGGCAGAACTAGTAAATTTTGTACACCGAATAGGGAAAACTTATAGCAAAATCAATATTTTAGTGCAAGATAAAGTTATCTTTTATTGTAAGTACAATCAACCTTTGACCTTTCTAGGAATTTGGCGGATGACTTAAGTCTTTCTTAAGTACATACGAGTATATTAAGGTTTAAATAGCAATTTCATGAAGTCCTCGAATATTTGTGAATAAATTATGTTATATTATACATATTATTTTAAATCTATTACATTACAGTAGATATATTGCAATAAACCTTAAACCACAAAGAGGGAGGGAGGTTTTACTTTTCACACTCATCAAACAAGTTTTCCATGATTTAAATGGAATTAAATAATGCCGGTTAAATAAAAGTTTCCACTGCCTTGGCTTTGTTTTTAATTACAATATATAGAAACCCTCTCATGAGAAATCAGCTGATTTCAGCTTAACGACAGCCGCCTAAGAAAAACAAAAACGACGTCAGAGAGATAAGTGAGAGAGAGAGAGAGAAAATAGTAACAAAACAAAAAGTGTGAGTAAGTGGTAACTGTATATTTGGTTACACTGAGAACAATTTTATGAAATACGCTACTCAGAGTCAATAAGCATGCCGTCACATACGAACGAGTATTTAAAATGAAAAGCTTATTTGTATGAGCATGAGCATGAGAGAGCCACTAGCTAGCGAGAGCAGCACATTTGTTATTGACAATAAAGATAGCAGAGAATGAGAGAAAATTTGTTAGTCAAACAACAATAGTGAGTAGTCATCGTCGTCGTCGTCGTCGTTTACAAATACCGAAGCACAAAACATGTGTTAACTTAACTGTGTTTAGTTTACCCCACTCTTTGTCTGTCCAACTATCTCTCTGTCTGTCTGGTTGTCTGCTCTTGCCAGCGAGACGAGAGTATCATATACTTAGTTTTCGTTGTTGTTGTTGTTGTTGTTGGCCCAGCGCAGGCTAGCAAGAAAGCAAAGAAAAGCAACAAAACTTGGCGACGCGGGTCTGCTTCGCAAACAGTATCGGAACTTGCTGCCGAGTTGTGCTGTTAACGTTTGTTGCTAGTCTCGCTCGCATTGCATCGCGTCTTCACATCGATTTCTGTCTTTTGCTGCTTGCGTTCGCGGTTCATTCGTGAGTTTTATTGTAATTTCTTCCTTCGTCTGCATATTATTTTATTTTGGTTGTTTGTTTGTTTGTTGTTTTGATTGTTTTTCGAATTTGATAATAATAGTGATAGAGGAAGAAGAAAAACTGTAATTCTGTCTCCCACACACAACACAACACAAGATACATTTCCTTATACTACTATTCCAATTAAAAATATATTTAGTATTTACTATAAATCTCTTTTCTTCTTCTCTCTATCACTATTTTTATTATCATTTCTCTGTATACAAATTATGGTCGTGCGCGTTACTATTATAATAACAACTACAACATCTGCAACAACAACAACAACAACAACAAAATAATGAAAAAATAATAACAACAAATTACATACACATTTGTAAATTATGTTTTCATAATAATTTCAATAAAATTTATATTAAATTTTCGAAACGCGTCTATTTTTCCACCTTATAAAATACAATAATTTTCCGTGTTATTTTTTTTGATTTGTTTGTTTGTGCAATAATAAGCTTAGTGAGGCGCGCGCTTAAAATAGCTAACACACACATACTTATGTAGATACACAAATACGCACACACACAGACACACACTCGCACTCGCACAGAGTTAAAGGAAAATCTAGTTAGAAAAGAAAAGTGACATAGTGCGCGAAATTTTCTTGATTCTTCGTCTTAACATTCTTTGTCTTCTCCTACTTATTATATACAATACTATTCTGTGTAAGTTTGTTAGTGTGTTTGTTTGTATCTACAAGTGCCCACAAAAGTCTCAAGTGAGTGAGTGCATGAATGAATGAATGAGTGAGTGATTGAGTGAGTAGTGTGTGCTTGTGGCACACTAAAAAGAAAATTGTGTTACCCTGAAAAAGTTTTTCATCACACAAAATACGAAAATAAAAAAACAAAAACAAACCCTAAAACAACAACAACAAATGAACAAGAAAATCTATGAAATTGGCATTTATTTTGAAACAAAACTAAAAATAAAAGTAAAGAAAAAGAAAAAGATACGAAGAAATTGTTGTTCTTATCTTTTTTGTTAAACGAAAAAGATTCGTGTAGCAAGTTCATGGCAAATTTTCATATTCATAAATCAATGAAATTCAATTGGAAATTCAATTCACTTAAAGTTTACTTGAAGTGCGAAAGTGAAATTTTATTTAAATTTAAATGAAGTAACGAAACAAAATACATAAAACAAATAAATAAAAGTGACAAAGAAAAACAAAAAAAAAAAGAAAAAACAAAAACAAAATATACACCCAAATCCAAAATTGGTCAAGTGAAATTTATGTAGTCATATCAGTCGCTATTTTGGGTAGTTATTCTTGTCGTCGTCGTTGTGTTGTTGCTATTGTGATTTTTTACGTAAAATTTTTTCTATTTTTTACTTAAATTATAATCGATTTTTAATAAATTTTGTGCCGCTACATTTTTCATTCTATGCAGTCTGAACAGAGTCTATGTATGTAAGTATGTCACTACGATGTACACGACAGGCAGCTGACCATGGGCCCGACCCTACTTTGGGGCTCCGAGTCTCTTGAGAAGAATTAGTCAATAAACAAATAGTTTCGCTCCGCCTATATATTTGATAAATAGGAAATAAGCCACGTGAAGTGCATAGATTAAGGACATTAGTATTCCTCTCACTCACATTAATTATGCCCACCTACGAGGCCAGTGGCTTTTTAAAGATATTAGTCAAATTTATAGAGTTTGCTTACCTAAAAGGAGAGAGACTATACAAGTCTTATAAGACTAAATCCAACAACAAAGTTTAGTTTCGCTCCGCCTACCTATGTGATAAAGAGGAAAGAAGCCCCAAGAATTGCATAGACTTAGGACATCAGTATCCAACTCACTTACACTACTCATGCCCACCTAGGGGTCCATAGGCTCTTGAAAGATATGAGTCAAAGTCAGTGCTTTTGCCCACCTAAAGGGAGAGTGGCTAGTACTAGACTTGTATAGTCTAGAAACCTCTAATATGACTAAATGCAGTCCTGCTTATTCATTAAGTCTCTACTTTATCTTGTCGTTTGTCGTTGCTGCTTATCAGTCAATTTTATATTGTAAATAAATTACATACTTAAGTCTTCGAGAACAAGCAACACTCCATAGATTAAGTAGCGAATAATGATGATGATGATGATGACACTTCTCTATTCAGCACCCAACAAGGAGAACTGGCACCAAGAGTGAAGAATATAATGTGTCAAACAAGGCGATATCTGGTATCTTGTCTCTCTTGACATAAGTTAAAAGTACAAAGTTATAGATTTACTATATCAGTTTACTTATAATGATAAGCAGGTATCCATCAAATAAATTAATTTCTCTCCCTGCCTGTCTTTCTTTTATACTACAATATATCAATTTACTCGATCTGTAGACTGTTTTCCTCTATATCTCAATCTATAGATTATATGGTATATACATATATGCATGCATGTACTCACTTATCTCTACCTTAGTGACCGCAAGACCTTAAGTATGAACAAAGTATTGGGTGTATGCATATGATTCCGCCCTTTCCGATAGTTTCGCTAGTATCGCCGCTTACACTTGCACACTAAAATACTAATACTTGCATTCGATAGTGCCTTCTATCAGCTGTTAAACACAGTGTATAACATTCGGTGGAAGCATAAACAACAAATATTTCTAATTCATTGAAAATGTCGAGTTTTATCCCAAGTAAACATCATTTGCGGGAGGTTTTATTGCACTATTTTGTTGCAAAGAAAAGTGCAGCGGAAACTTATCGTTTGCTTGCTGATGTTTACGGTGAGCATGCTCCATCGAATACAACTTGCAAAGAATGGTTTCGACGATTTAAAAATGATGATTTTGACATTGAGGACAGAGAACATGGAAAACCACCCAAAAAATTTGAAGATGCTGAATTGGAAGATTTATTGACCGAAGATTGTTGTCAAACACAATCAGAATTGGCAACAACATTAAATGTTGATCAATCAACTATTTCAAGACGTTTGCAAGCAATGGGAATGGTTCAAAAAGTCAATAACTGGGTGCCACATGAATTGAAAGACCGAGACATCGAACGTCGCAAAACCATTTGTGAAATGCTGCTTCAAAGACAAAAAAGAAAAGGTTTTTTGCATCGGATAATCACGGGAGATGAAAAATGGATATATTACGAGAATCCTAAACGCAAAAAATCTTGGCTGAAGCCAGGTGAGGCCGGCCCATCACAGCCAAAGAAAAATATTCATTGTACCAAGGTTATGCTCTGTATTTGGTGGGATCAGAAAGGTGTTGTGCACTATGAGTTGCTGAAACCGTCTGATACTATCACTGGCGATGTTTACAGACGACAACTAATGCGGTTGAAGGTAGCTATAGAAGAAAAACGACCGGAATGGGTGAATAGGCATGACAAATTAATTCTTCAACATGACAACGCCAGACCGCATACGGCAAATGTTGTGAAAACATATTTAAATGGACAAGACTGGGAAGTGCTACCCCACCCGCCATATTCACCAGATATAGCCCCTTCAGATTTTCATTTATTTCGAAGGATGCAGTCTGATCTTACGGGAGAGCGATTCACTTCTTATGAAGATATCAAAATTTGGCTTCATAATTGGATTGCCTCAAAAGACCAGGACTTCTTTATGCAAGGAATCCGTAAATTGCCTGAAAGATGGGCAAAGGTTGTAGCTGCAGATGGGGCATACTTTGAATAAATAAATTTTCCTTTTTCTAAACAAGCAAATTTGTTTTGTTTTCACAAAAAAGGGCGGAATCATATGCATACACCCAATATATAAAGCGTCAATGTTGATGATCACTACTATGGTGATGATGATGATGATGAAGATGATGATGATGACAATGATAATGATGACGACAATTTAGCGTGTTTACTTTGCATATGATTTGATTTTGTTTTTATGTAAACAATTTGTTGTCTTCGTTTTTTTTATTTTTATTATTGTTGTTATTATATTGACTGTGTCCGGTGTCTCTGAACACATCAATTTAATATTTTTTACTTAAAATTTTGCATTTTGCTTCTACAATATTTTATTTACATTGCAAATTTATGCTTTTGTTTTGTATGTGTACAATATTTTATTGATTTTTGTGTAATTTCATAATAATTTTTTTGAGTTTTGTCATGATTTTCCCTAATTGTTTGGTCAATTAAATAAAAATGAGTTAATAAGCAAAATTATTGTATCTGCAAAATGACACTATGAAATTTGATGCTTTTTGAAAGTAAATAATATTCACAGAATAACAATAAATCAATTTTTGGAATCTGTTATTATTATATCAATATCCATCGTAGCTTTAACAAGATAAAACATTAAATTCGATTGTATGAAACTTAAATTAAACACACACCTACTGCTGAAGCAATGAAGAACTTGCATATACAGAAACATAAATTGTAAATTATTATTATAATTTATTTATTTATTATAAAACTAAGATTATAATTATAAATTATAACTTAGATATACTACGAGCAATAGCGACAAAGGCCTTCAGCTCGGAAAGCTATTATTATTATAATATTCAGTTAAGTTCTTACATATATGGTGCAAGAAACAAGACACAAAAAAAAGTCTCGCACCCGGGCGCTTCTGAACTAAATGAGGGTTTGTATGGGAAGTAAATCCTCGTAGTGGTCCGATTCGGCTGACAAATTTACAGCGTCATATGAAGAGAAATCTTTGTGCAAAATTTCAGCTATCTAACTCATAAATTGAGGGAGTAGTTTGCATAGCTTCTGGGTCTCTCGCCTGTTTTAACATATGGATTGTAAAACTTTTAACCTTAATTAATGTTAAAGTATAATAAATTGTATATTGTATGATAGTACAATAGTTAAATTTAAAGCTTAGATCAATCTGATTTAAAGACTTTGATCATTATTATCAGATTTTAAGGTAATGGGTGGGAGTGTTTTGGATTGGGATATTGTTTCGTGAATAGATTATTTTGTCATACGTGTAATAACATTTTGTAACAAATTTTTATCTGGGATTTAAGTTGCATAATTGATTCTATCTATTGCCATATTATCCACAGTTCTATGGATAATAAACATCGCAACACACTAAGAAGAATGTCAGAATTTATTGTAGTCTTATTTCTCTACTTCTGGATACTGTTTGCACAAAACTAATATACGTTTCCTAGTAGCAGGGTGTAGATATAAATAGAATACACAGAATTATATCATAACATTGCAACAGCTAATTCTAGACACAACAGAATTTCCAAGAAAACACGTTTAAAAGTAATTTCTTTTAGTACAATAAAAATGAAATGTAAGCTGAGTTTATTTTCAGTTTTGTATTTCTTTTTTTTAGACTAAAACAATAGTAAATCAATCAAGTTCAAGTAATATTTTACGTATTATGAATTCTAGTTAAACATTTCTATTGTATCTGTATGGAAGGAACGCCTTGTCCTAAGTAATATTCTATTATAGAGTCCTTTAATTTATTAAAAATAAATAGTAGTATTGTACATTATGCAGCACTTAAAGTACTTTTGAAACAATCACACAAATCGCAGACTTTAATTTAAAAATTGACATCTTATCTGTGATTTTTGAAGCAGACAACTTGATTGATTTTAAAATATATCTCTAAGCTTTTTACCTAATATATGATTAACCAATTTCGCGATAACTGCGCCACCTATCGGATCTAAAACTATCCTAAGTCCAAGGCTGGAAACAACCATACACATGCTTATCACAATTGTAAGACACTTCGATTTTTTTTAATATCTGGTTAGGTGTTAAATATAGAAATTCAAAAATAATTTTGGGTTATTGGCATTCAATTGTCGATTACTGCCACTAATTTCTTTTTTTTATTTAGTAAATAATAATCAGAAAAATACAAAAATTGTGAAATTCCCCTTTTGCGCGCTTATCAAAATTATAAGACACTTTCTTCTTTTACATCTCAAGACAACAAAAAATTGTACTTCAACAGTATTTTTTACAAAAACAATAAATATTAATAACCGATGTATCCACCTCGGTTTTTTTCCAACTTCAAAAATATGGGTTTTCATTGAATTTATAAGGTTGTGAAGCAAGGCTGGGTCAAGCTTGTTCCACTCATGTAAAATTGTCCTTTTAGATCGGAAACATTTTCGAATTTTTTATTTTCAGCATAAACTCACCACACTAATACTCCCCAAACATTTTTAATGGGGTTAAAGTCTGGCGAGCATGCCGGCCAGTCAATCACCTGGTCAGAGCAGTCATGCAAAAACGCTATTGTTCAAGCACATTTATGTAGTCTGCGATGTTCATTTTTGAGCTTGTAAATTTCAATTCGAGCGTACCATATTTAGTGAATGCGCCCAGACCATTACTGACTCGCCACCAAAGATTCTCTTAGAGAAAACAAGGGGTTCCTATCTCAGATCGCGTCAATAATAGCGAAACCCATCTGGTCGATCGAGATTGAATTTTTTCTCATAACAATTTAATTTTTAACATAACATAATAACCTATTTAAAAAAATCTCGGTAACATCAATGCGAAAGTTGTAGAGTAAAATTATCTTACTAACTCCCAGCATGTGGCAACGTTATTTTCCGCGAAACGGAGTCATGCTTCTTTGTGGCGCTTCTGTGGTGCGGGCACCTTCTTAAACACGGCTCTGACAATGTGCTCCGACAAATTTAATGTTCGCCAAACAGTCATAAGAGACACTTTACTAATGCAAGAAGCAGCAAGTTGGGAGCAAGGGACTATGGAATTGCTCGCTTTATTTATTATATACCTTTTATCCCGTGCAGAAAGAATTGTTTTTCTTCTTGAACTTCTTAATTTTCCATAATATACAATGTCTCTCAAAAAATTCGCAATTACTGTGCGACTACGACCAATTTTCCTTGAGATTTCGCTTACATTTAAGTTTGAAGTTGAATAAGCCTCAATTAACCCCTTTTCTTCTTCCGTTAAACGCTTTTTTAGTGGCATATTAATTAAAATTGATTAAAAACACGTTTTCTGCTAGTGATTGAAGTTTTCTGGGTTAGAAGTAAAAATTTCAAAGTGTCTTATAATTGTGATAAGCACCTTACATAAAATTTCATTGCATTCAAATCAACAGTATGGCCGCGCATAAGATCCGAACAAGCATATAAATCTTAATTCTTATGGAATAGATTATTAATTTTAGCTGTCAAAAATAAAACTAAAATTCATTAATCCTTAGACTATTAAATTAGAACTTTGTTTGAAAGGATTGTAGCAAGTGGGAAGCTTAAATTAGCGAGTATCAAATTGCTTTAGCATTATGTATTTCTTGCTTTCCGTCGGTTTTTCTGGTCATAGTCATCATGATGAACTCAATAAATGAAGTTGTCTGCTCAGGAGTAAATAGTCTTCTTTAAGTTCAAAATATTAGCACAGATTTTATAAAATATTTAAAGAGTGCAAGGTTTAAGTCTCCAATGTCATGGAACGAAAATTGAAATTTTATAAAAAAATACAAAAATGCAAAAAACAAAATTCATTTCACATAAAGAAATATAAATAAAATATGTATAATATAAATCCGAGTTTAACTTATTAAATTGAACAAATTAGAATTCATTAAATTAAGTATTTATGAAATTACCAATGTACACAATTCAATCTGAAGCACTCACAATTTATTTGCTTTAAAATGATTGGAAATATTATTTATATTATAAAAATTAGCGATGAGTTGTCACTAAATCAACTTACGTAAATCACGCTAATTATTTTGTTCGTTGACTTTGAATGTGTTTTCAAAAGAAAAGAAGAAATTAATTATAAGTTATAAGAATAAAGTAGGAGGGAGTAGGTTATACTCGAATATTGAAATACCCTCTACCAAAAGATTAAAATGTAAAAACAACTGTATGAGAGGGAAGTTGATTAAGTGTTTCATTTTCATGGCTTTCATGCAAGAAATACTGTTCTTATACCTTATACCTTTGGATTATTAACTTGGAATTTTTAAAATAAATGAGATTATAAACTTAAAATAAAAAACAGGAAAGAAACTACGAGGATTGAGGCATTTTTTGTGACAGGCTAAGACTCACAAGAAACTATAGTGACAAATGATAATCCAAGTGGATTCTGATACAGAATTAATTAAATTAAATTAATTAAAATACCTAAATTCTACACATAACTCCGAAAGAGAAGCTTTATTATGTTTTCTTTAATTTTCATTTTCCAATTTCGCTTAAAAAATAAGAAAAATGTGGCATGAAACAAATTTGTTCTGGTCAGGAATTGATGCTAAATTTCTGTCTCTAGTTCTCGATAAATCAATTACCGGTTGATATATTTCCTTTTTAGATGTTTCATACTTACTGTTACTGTTATACACTCTTTCTTCACTCCCTGTGACTATAATAAACTCGTATAAAATAATAAATATATAAAAATATTTATCGATAATTATATTTATTTGTATTTTATTGCATTTGCTCAATAAGTAGTTTTCCTATTAAATAGAAACTCACTCGACTGTTTAACATATAAAATGTATTACATATCACGTTTCGCCACATTTTATTGCTGCATTCATTGACATTGAATGATAAGAAAATTCATTAGAAATAAAAATAAAAATAGACGATAATTTGCACAAGGGTTTCCATGGGTAAAATTATCAGTTTGAGAATGAAAAATAACAATAACTAAAAAGAACAACAACGTAAAGACTCATTAAAATGAAAATAAATATATCCATTAGTTACGCGAAGCCCCTTTGAGGCTCGTTCCACTAATGTTTAAAATAATAAATTTTGTAATTAATTCGCCTTTTTATAGCAAAATAAAATAATAAATAGCAGAGAGCAACAACAAAACAAAAAAAGAAATCAATTGTGAAAAAAGAAAACAAAAAAAAAAATGTGTATTTATAAATAAATAAAGGAAAAAGATACACTTGAGTGCAATAAATCAACTGAGGAAGCTAAAATATCAATGAAAAAGAGAATACCAAGAAAAAACTGATACTGAAACAAGAGTGGAAAACGATATCATCATCATACATAAATGGTAAGTTTTATTTCGTAATATTTATTATAATAGAATAAAATGAAATCAATAAAAACGCGATTAGATGATACACATTAATGTAAAGCCCACGCATGAGTTTTGTTATAAATTGTTGGTATTTTCATTACCAACAGCTGATTGTATGATTGCCAAAAGGCAACAAAATGTTGCTGCCCAACCTTGAAAAACCGAGAAAGCGACGAACCCAATCAAACCAATCGACTAGAAAATGGTGTCAGCCACCCCCAAATTATGTTTTTTTTTTTTTTTTTGGATTTGGCTAAAAGCGTTCTCCTTCCATCCTAATTTCCTTTTATCATATCCTTTGTTATTACATACATATGTTGGTGGTGTTGTTATCCTGAAAAACATAGGCAACGTGCCCCATGGCATTTTGGTTGTTCCTAAATGTTGTTTATTCTAGATAGATAGAAACTTTAATTGTGAGTCCTTCTAAGGTTTATCTGTTTTGTTTATATATTTTATTCTTTTTTTACTTTAGTCACAGCGAAGTTTATGTAATGTATGTATGCCTATGTTATTGTATTGTTGTTGTTGTTTGTTGTGCTACATGAGCTTAAGAACCACTGTATTGGAACAAAACTTTATCAAACTTTTCTTATAATCATTTTTAGTGTGTATATTTGCCCGTGTAAGCGTCTTTTATTGAGCTTTCCTTTAATGTGCTTCCTTCTAATTCTCTGTAGTCATTGTCCTTGTATGTGTGTATCTTTACATTTAGTTTGTATCTATCTGTCTGATTATTTGTAAGTTTGTTTGTTGTACTCGTATAATTTGATGTTATTTTGTTAGTTTGACTTTTGCACTAATGATGACATTTGTTTGTTGCTTGCGTTGTTGCTGTTACTTGTTACTGTTGCTAGTTTTGAGTGGGCGCGCCTCAAGTGGCATATATGTACATATGTATCTATATAAGTGTTTAGTTTCATTTTCAGCCAACAACTCATCTTATTCTACACTGAGCATTACTTTTCTATTTTTAACTACACAATGCATCCAAATATAATTTTCGATTTGACCTTAAACTTGAAAAAGTTTCTATTTCTAGTTTCCTTTTAAACACACAAATACAATAGAAATATATAATAAAAATTAATATTAAAATTTCTTGCAGTGTATTTGTACTTACTGGCTCAAAATTCAGGGCAACTACTTAAAAATGAACGGCATCCCGAACAGATTGAGTTGAAGTCTTCCAAACCCAACTTAAGTACCCACTTAGCCCTCCCACATGGAGAGCAAACTTACAAAAGGAAAGGAAATCAAAACCTGGCAACACGCAGTGCAACTTGTTTACCGAAATTTTAGTTGAGTTGACATTTGCCGTTCATGCGCATTGAACTTTCTCTCGCTCTTTTACTCTTTCAAGCTCAATTCACTCTCTCAGATTCAATTTACTCTGAAGTTTCTTATCACACATGTGGCTCTTCAGGAGAAAATCCTTGTTAAAATAGTTTTGAAGCTTTCATTCTCAGCTCAGAGTTCTTCAAAAGCTTAACAGATTATTTGTTGCTTTTATAAAGCTTTCATTATTAAGTTAATTATGCTAAAGGTCAACAACAACAACAATAACAACAACAAAAACAGTATTATTAGCATGTCCTTATACTATGCTATAGAATACGTGTATTTGTGTTCAAGGATTAGACCTTGTCGTCCATCAAAATCCGAATTATCCTTTTGACATTTGCACTTTTGCTTCTCAAGCTTTTGCTTTCACATAATCTCCAGTTTTGACCAAACAACCTCTTAACATTTCTACTATATACAATACAATATACAATATTAACAACTTGTTGATCTCACCCTTGTCTTTGCATTTATCTTCATCTTTTTTATTCTTAAATTGATGATTCTTTCTTGTCTAATGTACAATAGTTTTTTTTCTTGAATGCTTAGAAAGTTCTTTAAACAAATAATTTATGCAAATTCTTTTATTAAGAAACAAAAGTATCTGATTCTGTTAATTGATGTGCTGTGGTATGTGGTATATTATAAGAATACATTCTTTCGCTATATAAATTGTACATTAATTTCGGGTTTAAAAAGATTAAATGCCCCTATATACTGAGAATAGATTCTTAATAATTTATTGGTTTGTCATATAAGAACTTATGCAGAGATTCGATTTATTTACTTTTAACTTGGATTCTTTTTATCATGTTCCCTTATTTTATAACGTTCTTAGTCATTTTTCTTTCAAATGTTCCATGAGCTTTTGTTAACGAGACGACTTTGACAAAGGATGTGAGTAATAAGAAAATATCATTAGTTTAATATGGCGTAAATACTCTCATTCTATGATATTTAATAACATTTCACATTTTGTGGATTTACTCCCCTTCTAAGGAAATTTCACTTAAAAAAAAATATTCCCAGTGCAGGACTCGAACCCCACGGCCTTGGTTTGCTTGTCCTACTCTCTAACCACTACGCCACGGAGACATTTCAATTGTATTTGCTAAATAGCTCCAATATAATAATAACATCGCCAAATTTTGATTTTCGTCACATTTAATTTTCATATTTTTTGGATTTACTCCCATTCGTTAAAGAAGTTTCACTTCAAAAAAAGACTTAAAAAAAGTTTTTGTAGCTGGTAAATTAAAGAAGATGCCTTGCAATACTTCACTCCCGATTTCACAATAATATTAAGTATATGATATACAGGAGAGAATTTAAAGAAAATAATTTATAAAAAATGAAACCTGATTTCAGAATAATATTCATCTTGTTATGCTGATTACAAATTGATAACAAGTTTCAAATGTAATTCATCATTGTAATAACACTAAGGGGGATGATGGATATAGGTAAACCAAGCAGTTTGTTGATTTCTCCATTAACATATACACACAATTATCTATTTATCTATTCTAAAATTTTTCGTATCTAATGTTGTTGCATTTCAATTTTGAACTACATATATAATTCATCAAAATTGTTCTCATGTCTCAATGATAGATTTATTTTATTAAAAATTTTACGCTAGCTTAGATGTGACGTAAGTAACGTTAGATTAGAAAGAATCTCTCTCTATGGAAATTGCAATTATATTAATTTTTTTTTTTTTTTTGTTTGTGAATGCTGTTGTTGTTATTGTTGTCTGCTTTTGATTTAACTCGCTTGGTCGAAACATTCTAAAAAGTAAAAGGTGCATGTATCTAAGCACATCTGAAAGTTGTTACCATGGAAAATTTTGTACTTATTTTCTCCTTAAATTTAAAATAAGATGAAATTTAAAATATCTTCTGATTAACTTGAGAATTCCTAAATGTATCAAAGTGTTCTATGTACAAAAAAAGTATTTGTAACTGACCTATGCCATTTGAAGTGTGCTTAGACAGAATTAATTTTTTTATTTGCCTCTATAACTCGCAAACGCCTTAAACATTAATCGTCACGTTTGTTATTCTTTTTAGTGTTTAGACATACAAACATAATCTCATACACACACACACACACTCACACACACACACACACATACATGCTAACAACACAAATGAATCACAATAATATTCCGTAATATAACAAAAATAACATTAACAGCGGCGGCGGCAGCAGCAGCAGCATTAAAGACCATGAGACTCCCAGTCTCGTACAAGATACTATTTATGTGGAGCCAATGCTCATTTCACAGCTAAAGATACAAAGATACAATAATTACAATAAGAAAACAATAACAACAAAAACAGCAAGAGCAAGAGCAATAAAAAGTTAGCAATTCGTTCACTCATTCAAATATTCATTCATTCATTTGCTTGGTTTGAAGCAGCTGTTGGCATTATAAAGTTTCTTCATAGACACTATTTCATACTATTGAATACGACACATACTCGCACACACGTGTATGAATATGGTGATTTAAGATACTCAGATACTTGCATGTAATAATATGATTCTCCGAATTTCATATTTTCCTTAAGGGCTACATTTGTGGTTTTTTTGTTTTCTTTGAATATTATAAAATGAAACGTAAATTTTCATTTAAAAACAAAGCGTGAAATAATTTTTGTAATATTTTTTTGAATCTGTGTTTCGTATCTCCTCTTAATGATGATGATGAGTGCTTTGGTGTCAGCTTGTATTGTATCTGTTTTTTTGTTGAGTTTATTGAGGCGTACTTCATCAAGATTACACAGAAAATACTATTGACAACAATAAATGTCAAATTAAACATTACGCTATCTATATTTTGTAACTTGGAGATACTTTTCTAGTTGTTGTTATCGTTGATTGAACCCTTTTGTAAATTATGCTTTGTCAGTCATTTTTCCATACACGCGTTTTGTATATTTTTTTATTTATTTTCATTTTTATAATTTTCTACATACAAAGCATATTTTTTTTGTTTATTATTAAGTAAAAATGCAATTAAGTGATTTACTTAATTTTTTTGTTTTTGCTTCTGAAATTTGTCTTTATCTGTGGCCACTCGTGAAATACTTAAATACAATACAATAAATATAGAAATAAACACATGAGTGTAAAATGAAACTTGTCACTCACTCACTCACTGAATAATGCATGCAAAGCATTTTGTCAAAAGACCCCGAAAATCATGACCCTCAATAAAAATTAATGATTATTTCGTGCTTTTTTGTGTGTTGATTTTACATTTCTACTGCTCACATTCATGTGTCCTCTAGAGCGCTTTTATGAAAAGTATAATACAAAGTTATTTTTGTAGTATTTTAATTTTTTTTTTTTTTTGGTTTTTGAAGAATGAAGAATAAAGAAAACCCATGATCTTTTCTTTAATAGAGTTTATTTTTTATACTTTACACTACACTTGCCTTCAGCAGATAGATATTCAAATAATTTGAACAATAGATTTCATTTCGATTAGGCACTACTACCTTGTATGGTTAACCGATAGTTAAAAGAAGATGTTTTTTACATTATTCTAAAGATTGATGAGGTTCGATGCATGTGGACTTTTTAAGATTCATCAGAAAAATCTCTTAAAATTCCGTAGAATTGTATTTGTCTTGCTTAATGAACATTCTTTTAAGATTCCTCAAATTTTTGAATTTATTATTATTATTAGTGTCGAGTCATTATTCATACAGCATATCAACATTGAGACCGAAATTTTTGTTTGGGAGTTATGCGATCCAGTAATCCTACCATCCTGCCATCGCACTTAAAACTTAGTTCGTAATAGTCCAAATTGGAAGAATGTGGAAGAAATTTTTTGGATAATCCAGGGCGGGAAGGTGTGCATTGTTGTATACTTGGTAAGTGACGGGAATTATGTATTTGTATATGTCTATTCATTTGTCCAAAATTAAGGGTAGCGTGGGAAGCAATAATGAAATACCAGAAATGTAACTCAAATTATTAATACTACTGAAAGTGATAATCATCGGATTGAGAAGAGAGAGAGAGAGAGAGAGGGGGAATCCCGTCAACGCCCCATTGCGAAACTTTACGCGCCACTGAACACGTGTGCAAGCAACACACGCCTTGTGACGACTTATCTTCGTTTCGTAGACTTGATTAAAAAATTGAATATCACGCTAATGCGCGGCGAGCTTCTTCACGTGCAAACCGCACTGATAACCAGCGATCGACGGATAATGAAAAAGCGCGTATTGGCATATCCGAATTAATTAAGTTCATCGGGTCAACCAATCAGTAACCACAACGTCTGCCCCGATTTCTAGTTCATTTATAATTTTATTCTAAATATAGTAAAATTCTACCTCTCCTTCCACGTGCCAAAAATCAAACTTTTATCCATTTACTTCACAAAGCTTTCACAAGATGGCACTGCTCAAATATCCTTATTTTTAAGCAAAAGCTTCATAGCCGGTTAAAGATTTAAAGAAGCTTTTTACACCTGTTGCGTATCTTTATATCAGAAAGGGAAATTTTTATATCAGTTCAAGAAGTTTCGCTTATTACTTACTTCAGAAGTATAATAATTTCTGGAATTTCTTCACTGTCTTCTTTATTTTATTCTTTTGTTGTCACTCAATAAAAGAAATATGTTAACATAAGTAATTAAAGAAACTCAAAGTTGAATGAATTCAAATTGCTCTACTTTAAGACTATTTTAATGTAGGTTTTTGTTTTGTTAAGATTTTTTTATTAAAAATACTTTGTTTCTGGGTCAATGTTTTCGTTAAATAGAATAAAGAAAACAGAAATAAAAAATGTAAATAAAAACATTTTATCTATTCTTTTCAAATAAAATTTTGATATGAATTTGTTAGATTATGTTACATTTACTACTTCAACTACTTACTACAGATGACATGAACTTACTTGTATACATTGAAAATTTAACTTACTTTTAATCACATAAATTGCAATCTTTGAGATTAAATCGTGTTTTGCGCTTTAGAAATAAAAGTGAACGTGTGAAATTTACTCAGCTTCCCGCTTAAGACATGAAAATCGTGATGAAATATAATAAAAATAAAACTAAAACAATAATAATATTGTACATGAATTATTTTTCTTAGTTTATTAGAAACATATAATACTAAGTTTATCTGCACATCTGTGTGGTTGGTGGGTGCTAGAAAAGGAAACTTATTCAAACTTTAAGATATGAGAAAATGTCACGTTTATGTAATGCGACAGATTTAAATTGGTAAAACAACAATAAACAATAGCAACAAATATAATTGAATTCCTTTTTGTTTCTCATGACTCAATAATTATATTATTTGTATCTTCAGTTGCACCAAAACAAATCTGAAAAAGAAGCGCAACTAAAGAAAGCAAAGAAATGAGATTGAAAGAGAAGGGGGAAAAAAAAAATCAAGTTTTGATAAGAAAACATAACAAAAGACAAGTTGAGTTGAGTTCAATAACATCGAATTGAATAACAGATACTAATACAGCAACCTAATAATCATTTGTCTTAATGTATCGCATAACACACGCATTCACAATTCACACAATTCTATCGTAGCATATCGTTTTTTATTTTGTTTTAACTTGAATTTGTGCATAAATACTAATAAAAAAAATAAAAGTATGTCATTAAGAATTTTATAGAAGATACAAACAACACTTACAGATTGTTGTTAGTCATGCTTTATAAGTGAGTAGCTAAATCTAAAGAAGTGCCAAATATCATTTCATATTTAAAAAAATTTTAAACAAATGTTTTTGTTGTATAAAAACTAGTCAAACTTGTGATGCCTCGCACCATTGTTGATCCATCGATCAAGTATCTATGGTATTTGGTATAAAAGCTAAAAATATACAAACATTTTTGTTACATGCTTTTGATGATCATTTAAAAATTTCTTTAATATGCAAAACACATATGAGGAAGCGCATTAAAAAAAAAAATATATATAAATAAATGAAGTTGGCAGCAATTGTGGTGGGGTGTGGTCTGGTGAGTATTCAAAAAAACGGGGCAAAGACGGCAGATGAACAATCGAAATGAACAACAAGAGTGTTTACCGCAACAGGTTATTTTTCTTAACTATTAAATCTTATTAACTTAAACCAGTCTGACTGACTGTCCCACTGTTCTGACTGACTGTCTCTGGTCGAAAATAAGTACAAGTATAGGAAGATACATTATTCGTAGTGTAGTGAAAGAGTTAATACTTAACTTTTACCAAGCTCAAAACCGTTAAGAAAACAAGAAAATATAATTAATGGACTCAAGCCAATAACCAGAAGTAATGAATAAATGAACGAATGTACGAATGAGAAAAGAATAAAGGAGGAAACCCTTTCTTCTTTAGAGCTTTCTACTATATGCACTCCGTTCAATGAACTTTACTTAATTTATGTCCATTTGTTTGTTTGCTTGTTTGTCTGTCTATTGGTTTGTTTGTTCATATGGTTTTGTATCCCGATACAAATGTGATCAAATGTTAAGGAAATTGCATTGCCACCCAGACTTGTGGGAGAGAAATCAATCTAACAAATTGAACATACACATAATAATAATAAAAATCATCATAATAATATTAAAATAATAAGAATTTTTTTTAACAATAGCAGATAGAACAACAACATAGTCACAACCTTAATAAATGGAACAATCTTTTAAGGTGTGTTCCTGCTGGGTGTTGCAACTCTGTGTATCTCTTTGTGTTCCTCTTTTTAGTATACTACTAGTGAGTAATCATCATTATAAGCAATTGATGATCATTAATGTGTTATGTGGTTGTTTTGTTGTCCTCATCATCATCATCATTAACACGCATGATTAATCAAAAAAATAAAAAGAATGAAAGAAAAAGTGATCAAGAGCATGAAAATGTATTATTTTTTTGATTTATTTATTGTAGATATTGAACAGTTGATATTAAGATACTTTACGCCGTTCATCATTAACAAAAAGAGGGCAGAAATTGCTGATATTGATGTGCCTTAGCCCAATAAATTTATAATTTAAATGAATCGAAATTTAAAGATCTCAACACATTTGCTATACATTTTTTTATTCTCTTCAATTTGCTTTTATTTCTATAAACTTCAGTTATAAATTTAATAGTTTTTTTTATCAACTAAAATTTTCCACTCGATTTCCTTCCTTTCCTTCGTTTTTAGTACTTTATTTTATTCTCATTGCACCTATGCTTATCTGTGTGTTGATGCTACTTCTTTTGAAGTTTAATGAGCTTGAAATATTGTGGATTTTTACATCATGCTGCACTATGAATATTTTCCCAGTTACTTTGCCATGGTTTTTGGGGTCACATCTTAAGATGCTTTGCTTTCGAGGCGTTAACTATTTTAGTACTTTCCCTGACTTTATACGCTCGAGATACAAATACATATATGCATAACTGTCGCAGTTCTGTTCAGTTACACTTTCGAAGCATGACTTGCTTTGCCTTAATTGAAGTGAACATTTCAATTTTATTTCCCTCTTAAAAAATATCTAAAATGAAAATTTTAAAGTATTAAAGAATAAGATTTAAATCGTGTTAAAGAGCAACAAAAGCGAACTTAATTCTCTTCGTCATAATAGTCAACAACATCATCATTATCATCATCATCACCATCATCGTCGATTCAGCAGACCAAGAAATTGTGTCAAACCGTTTAAAGAACCAAAAATAAAGAAAAACCAAAACACCAAAAAATAAGAAACAAAAACAATAATAAAAAATGCAAACTAAAAGCAAAAACGAAGAAAATAAACATTAAATAAAAGGAGAAGTAGAAGTAGAAGTAGAGGAAGAAAAGGTTAGAATAAGTTACGAAAAAAAAAAAAAATTAAATAAAAATTATAAGCGAAGCTAAGTACAACTAGTAACTGTTCTTTCTTTATTTCATTTTATTTTTAAATTATATTTTGTTGTTGTTGTTGTTGTTGTTGTTTGATGGCATTACCCCCACAAAAAGAATGAGGTTAAACCGGAGCAAAGTATATAACTAAGTAAGATCGCAAAGTCGGCAATTAAACCTTACTAGCAACAGAAACAATAACAAAACATCATTAGAGACAAAAGATACAATACTCGTACAATCTTTTTGGGCATAGTACACAAAACTGTGCATTACGTGAAGTGGAACACAACATTAAGAAGCTATAGAAGCAGAAGAAGTTGAAGTAGATGGTAATGTTGAAGAAAAAGATATAAAAGATGCTGCTTTTGTATATAAAAAAAAAAAACTTAAAAAAGGCACAGTTTCGTTGTACCACAAAATTTGAAAAGGTTTAAGAAGCGAAAGAATACTAAATGTACGAGTGGAGTATCTTTTCTACCTAAAAAGTGAACCAACAAAATGAATGAATGAATAGATTTGAATTCGCGTAAATGTTTGTGAATTGTTCTCAAGTCTAAGCCGAACCTTAAAATGTATTTTTAATGTTGTTGCTTGCGACGGACATGTGGGCTCCGGGGTGTTAGGCACCAGGGTGTCAGGCACCGGGTATAATGAACAACGGAAGCAACGCTGCCGCTTAGTTCTTCTTAACTCAAGCATTTGTCGTTGGTCGTCGAGGTTCAACGACGTCAACTTTAGGGGCAACCACAATGTTGCTGACGCCGTTTTTAGTAACGGAAGTGAGGCTCCTACAAAATGAGATACTCACTCATTTGTTGTTTTTGTTCATTCATTCATTCGTTCGTTCATTCATTCGGTTGCTCACAGTTACAAACTGGGTCAAAGTGCGTGTGCGCTAAACATAGTAGTTCATATTCAAGTCTACGAGTATCTATCGCTTCTCTTTTCAAGTTTCATTTATTTATTATTTCTTCTTACTGTGTTTTTTTTTTTTTTGTTTCTTTTTTATTTTTTTTTTCATTCTGTTTTTGTTTTGTTTCATTTTGTTTTGGAAATGAATTTAAAAAAATAATAAAAAATTAACTTGTTGAAAATTGGTCACTGCAGTTTTGTTGTTTTTGTTCTTATGTTGTGATGACGGTGATGATGTTGATTTGTGGGTTAGTTTTTGGGGGCATTTTAAGCTGCCGCTTTTCTGGTCACGCCGTCCATTCGGTTCGATGCGCTTGATTGATTTGTTTAAATTGCACAACACAAAATGCACAATAAATAAATTCGTTGTATCTTTTTCAATTGTTTGTCACTTTTTTCATTGCAATTGGTTTTGTCTTATTTTTTCTGTACCCTTCACACATTGGTGTGAATAGATATAATCATTTTGTCGTGATGTTTGCAGCATATAGTGCTGTATAAGGAAATTCTACTTGTATTAACGGAAATGCGCAGAGTAGTGTGGAGAATCTATTTATACTGTGGAGTATCAATTTTTTTCGAGATATTGAGCTAAAATTTGATGCTGTGTAGTGTCACACAAAATTGATGTGATAACATTAGTAGAGTTCCTCAATTACTGGACTAGGTCGTTCCTATACTAAACTACAATAAAATATCATATAAATCATTGTGTATTTATGAGTTTTTGTATGAGATCCTTTTGCATTTCTTAAATAAAATATAAAACAAGAACTGTACGAAAGAATTTCGTATAATAATTAACACAATTGGTATTGTATACAATAATGAACATAATGATAAAAGAGTACTAGCTCACTAATTTAGTAGCCTGGAAATCCAAGTTACAGAGATGTGTACCAAAAACCTCCGAAGGTTTAGGGCGGTTGTTTTCAATTATGCCCAAAATGTTTGTAGGTGTGCCTGCGCTTAGGGCGATACCATTTTTCGAACTATGATGTTTAAATGAACAGCTGATTGAAGAGTGTTTGCAATTCAAGTCATGTTCCCACATAAAACAGAAATAGAACCAGATTTCAGTACATTTGCGACTGATTCCATTGTTGCTTCTGGAGCAAATGTTTTTGTTTCTGTTTTATGAGGCAACACCCAAAAAAAGCAGAATCAGTAAACGAACCAGAACTGTGTGCTGAGTAATTTCACATCAGGGTGAACTTACCCAAATCGCCTTTAAAAAATTGAGAGATTTTAAAACAACCTAAAGAGATTTCTGGCAATTGGGTTGGAATTTGGTTAAAACAAAATTTTTCCCGCATATTTTTCTGCATATATACAATGGAATATCCAAGATGACAAATTATAAGTGAAATATTTACATCTTTTATAGTAGAATTTTAAACACGAACTCTAGAAATTCCCAGAAGAGGAAAGTATTTAAATTTATTTTATTGTTTATTTCCATTGTTCGTCAGAAAATCGATGTTATATCGGGACATAAAAATGCCAACAGTACTTGAGCAAATCATTTCTTTAGCACTTGTTATAAGAATCATCTGCTTCAATATACAACAGAACTCCCTGACGGATAAAACCGCTTCAATCCTCCGAAAGGAGGGATATCACTTTCTTCTAAGCACGCTTGACTATTCACAAAACTGATGATTCTAATATTTAAAAACCTTTTGGAGAATTTGACATTGTTTTTAATTTTTAATTAAAGTTAAGAAAAAAAGTTAATGTTTATTTAATTATGTAATAGAAAATATTCCTACGGAAAGTATTATTGTTTTTAATTCTCATTTGAAAACAGTTTCCTATTCTACATGCCTATTACTTTTGATGAAAACTTGTGTTCCAGGCCTTGTAATACATTTGGCAATCTTTTATTAATCAACAGTTTAGGTCGATAACTCAAAAACTGGGGTATAAATTTAATGTTAAAATGTATTTATGTATTACTAATATGGTTTAAAAATATTTATGCAAACTTTGAGCTTGATATCTCCCAAGAAAATTGATGAACCATGCTTTTATAGATTACAAATATAATGTGATTTTGATATTGTATGATTTTCATAAATAGAGTCACCTGCAATGATTAGCGAAAATTATAAATTTTGCATTACTAAAATTCAATAAGCAATTTTTTTACCAAATGGTTTTTTAGGAAATTAATAATTATACACAAAATTTTAAAAGAATTTCTTTAAATAAAATAAAATAAAATGTTTCGCTAAAACAAAAATAGCTAGATAATAAAATAAATTATTTGAAAGTTTTGCCTCTTTTGTTTTTAATTTTTTTTCTTCCATTTATCGTTTTTATTAAGTTGTTAATTTGTTGTTTTTCCTTTTTGTTTACGATTTGTAGTTAATTTCGTATTGATTAGTAGGAAAAATCTGTGAATTTACTGCTTGAGTAAGGCCCAGAAAATAATGAATGAATAACAACAAAATTTTGCTTTTGTATATTTTTAATTTGGATTTTGCTATTTTTTCTCACGTTGGCGTTTTGTTTCTATTTTGCATTTTTATTGTCAGTATTCATTAGAAATCGTTTTTAAATACCTGTTCATGAATAATACGATTATTATTATTATGTATATATGAGTATAGATAGTATTGTTGTAGTGTATTTTGTAGTTTGCTGAATGCAGTCAATGTCAAATAATAAAGTCGAAATGTGCGAAAAATACTGTGATAATTTTTAATTACAATATACATATAATAAAATAATATGTCTTAGAGGGCATTTACTAAGTTAATGATACAATTTTTTATGAGTTATTTTTCTGTTTGTTTTTATCGATTTATGGTACTAATAAAATAGTCATAGAGAACAACCTAAATTACTCTGTGAGACACGATTTCGATACGTGAAATAATGATTGTTATTATAGTTTTCTATTAGTTACAGTATTTAATGAAAAATTTTCGGAAAGCAATGGATGAAAATAACAAAGGACTTTTATATTTAAAGTTTATTTGTCTAAAATTAAGTGACACAAAATTAACTAATGAGATTTCCATAAGGGTCCACAAATACACCTAATAATGAAATTTCGATTATAAACTAAGTGACAAAGGACTATGTGCATGGACTTCGTTAAAAGCAGTGGTAGAAGTTTTCTCAAGTAATTTCAAAGCCGATTACAATAGTTGTCGGATCTCATTAAAAATTCATTTTCTCCATTCCCATTTCTCTTTTTTCCTTACTAATCTTGGAGCTGTGAGTATGTTGTAGAAAGATCTGAAGAACGGTTTCAAGTTCGTTGGGACGCAGCTATGTTAGAATATTATTGCTGGCATGTAAAGCGAGATTATACTTTCCAACATAAATTTTATTTGTTATATGGTTGCGTCTCTTAGCCTCCAACAATATTACTGTGAAGCGGGACTCCTTATCTAGTTGAAGAGATATTACCATTCTACATTTTAAAACTATTGAGCCTATTCAGTTAAGCAACAGTGTTAATTTTTAAGTGATGTCGATCTTACATTAGACTTTAAAATGAAATGGTTCTGTGTTTCACCCTATGTATCTTATGAGCAATTTGAGTACCTTCATGGTTTCCTGTTTTTGTCAAAATTTTGCAAATTGGTTGGCCCTTGCATTATTATCATTTAGCTTAACTCGATCTACAATCTCCTAACCGAATTTGTTATAAAATTCAGACGTTTTGTATGTGTATTACACAACTTACGGAAAGTCTCCAAAAGAAATCTGCAAGTCAGATCTTTCGTCGAATCTTTAAGTTTACAGAAGCTGAGAAATCATGGTAGAAGGAACACTAATTGGAAAAAAACTCGCTAGTTAGATTGATTTGAATTCTTACATTTTGAACTCACCCTGTACCCATAGTTGAAGGAAATTAAAAGTGCATAGAAGAGTTTTCTTGTTTATCTCATCATAAGAAATGTGACAGTACGAATATACATTCTTTCATTAAGATGACCTAACAAATATGATATGCTTTATTTTAATCGCTCTAAAATTCGAATGATTGATTGCTTTGATTGAAATTAGTCAGCTGTAACAAACAACTGCCATACAAGAATGATGACGACATTGACTTTATTCAAAACTTATATAGTACAGTTTGGTAATATCATATGTTAATGTTGATGTCGTCATGTCAAAATCGATTCTGTCGACACGAGTATAGACTTATTCAAAACGATTGATATCTCATAAGTATTCAATTCAACTTTTATCTGAAATGCTTATTTGGTTGGAAGTTCCAGACATTTGGTTGCGTGCTAGCAATTGTTATAATTATATAATATAATTATCATTAATTAGCAATCCAACTGGGTACATTTGCCTTCATTTTTAAATACATCTACATTCATTTGCCTTATTTTTATTTCTATTAAATGTGATTGTCAATAAAAATTGAACATAAAATAAAAAAAAGGAAGGAACAAAAAAAAAAAAAAACTTTTAGATTTTGATTGTATTTTTATTGTACTTTATAGATTGTATCTACAATATACAATAATATGGTAAATGCGCTGAATGAAATACAAAATATAAATATACTCGTATAGAAAAATAATAGAAGAACGCAATAAAATTTCAAATTAGATTATTGCGAATCGCTCGAGCGAAGCGAAACAAATGAATGAACATAAATTTTGTTCGTTCAACGTTGAATGAAAAATACAATAAAATTTTGTTTTTCCTTTTGATAAATAGACAAAATATTACATTTTCATTGCATTTCTAAGGAAATACAAATTTTCACTTAAGTATTGGACATTCAGCAATCAAAACAAAATGAAAATAAACTATTACTTATTTAAATATGCACGAATGGATTTTATTTAGAATTTTCTTTACTTTTTTTTGTAAATTCATTGTGATTTTATAAAAATATATCAACAATGAAATAAATTAAATTATTATTTATTATTATGCAATAATAAAAATATAATAGAATTTTTATGCTGAACAACATTTATGATGTTGATCAATTGGAAAATATTTTATTTATAAATAATAAATACTAAACAATACGAGCAAAACAAAACAATACAATAAAAACAAAACAATTAAAGATAAAAAGATGAAAATGATTTCAAATTGGAATAAAATCAAAAATAAGATATATATATTGAGTAAAGTAATCGGATCAGTTCAATAAAATAATGGAAATTTGATTACATCAGTCTACTAGTTTTAAAAGAATTTGTGGAACTGGTTTGCTTAATGTAGAATACGAGGTGTGACAATTAAGTAACGGGACTGGTCTGTAAAACATACTTTATTGAAAACTTATTACAAATAACAATTAATCTCCTTCAACATACTCCCCTTCCCTATCTATACACCGCTACATGCGAGTTTTCCACTGGTTAAAGCAGTGCTGAAAGTCACTAAGTGTTAGACTCCTTAGCAGGTCTGCCGTTTTTGCTTTTACCTCTTCAACCGACTCAAAACGTGTTCCCTTCAACGAACTTTTGATTTTGGGGAACAGGTAGAAGTCGCAGGGAGCGAGATCTGGTGAATACGGTGGGTGTTCGAGCACGGTAATTGATTTTTTCGCTAAGAACTGCTTCACAGAGAGTGCATTGTGCGCTGGCGCGTTGTCCTGATGCAGAATCCAGGATTTGTTGTTCCACAGGTCTGGTCTTTTCTTTCGCACTTTTTCTCTCAGCTTCTCTAGGACCTCAATGTAGTATTTCCGAACAATTTCATTAATTTTTTGAACGTTTTCTGCAATTCTTGATGTCACAGGGCGTCCAGTCCGTTCCTCATCATCAACTTCTTCCCGGCCCTCAGAAAATCGTTTGTGCCATTCGAAAATTCTAGTACGTGACATGCAGTCATCACCAAACACATTTTTTAGCAATTGAAAACACTCACTTGGAGGTTTTTTTAATTTTACGAGAAATTTTAAATTAATTCGCTGCTCGATTTTTAAACTAATCATTTTTCCGGCACTTCTATTACACAACACTTTACTCAAACTAGGTTTAAAAGCAAACTAGACTAGACAGAGAGGCGGGATCAAGTGGATTCTGCGCAGTAGGAATCAAGGTCACTCACCATCCATCCCCACTCTTAAAGCTAAAGACAGACGACTGTGGTATACTCAGTCCAGTCAAATACAAGATGGGAAATTCCTTTGGAAATTTCTGTCTCTTTTAAAATCTTGTTTTGTTAAGTTCCTTAGTTCCTTGTAAGCAATAGGATGATTGAGTCCAGCAGTAGCAACTTTGGTTCAATTGTAGATGAAAAGTTGAATTTGGTATTTGACAATTTTTACAAAATTTATATAATTTTTTTAGACTGATCCCTGACTGTCCAACACTCAGTTTGAAGTGGAAGCTCTCATTATTCTTTTGATCTTTATTATGCACCCTTTAGACATTTATAAACCAACTGCCTTACATAGATACATTTAAAATATGATGAAATTTCGACAACAGATGCCTTTTAAGTATATTTCAACAAATTTTTATTTGAATTCCACTTAAATTTTGTAATACTGGACATACGCAATATTGTATGTAATATTTCTTGTTTTTTTATTTACGATATTCTGATTCTGTTATTGTTGTTTTCTGATATAATCAAAATAAATCTTTAGTGTTATTGTTTATATGCAATACCAAATAAAAATTGTAATTGAAAACAAGAGAGAACAATTAGTACTTTGATTCACCGAATTTTATACACCTTTCACACTTGCGGAACTTGGTATTAAGTTTTGTATATCAGGTAAATAGTTTTGTGAATTTTCCATTGAATGTCTTAACAAATGTAATCTCTTTCTTAATTCAAAAAACTCACTGTGCTTTGTCAAATTATATTAATTTTTAAAAATAATTAAAACCCTTAATAATTTTAATATTTTAATACTGTTTATTTTCATCTTTGTATGGGAATTATAATAGTTCTTGTAATAACCATGGAATTTAGCCTGGAAAGTGTCTATTCTAAATTTCAGTTTTATTCCTCTGATAGATTAGATGCATAGACATAGAAAAACGAACAAACAATGTTTGAAGGTGCATTTGTTTCCTTGTGAGATGTTGTTTATGTTATGTGAAGACTCCATTTCAGGATTTTATATATACAATAGCAAAATTTATGGAAAACTTAGTGGTAATACTGTAGTGAATGTCCCTACATAATATGAAATTTATAAAATTGAATTTAATGAAAAAATACTGAGAGAATTATGAAGTGGGCCAAATGTCTATTTTCAAAAAAAATCAAAAAGCAAAATATTGAAATAAAAAATAAAATAAAAATTATGTTTACTTTTAATTATAAACTCATGGTGAAATGTTTATTGTTGTTGTTGTTGTTGTTGTTGTTATTATTATTATTGTGCATATATTTATCTGTTTTCAATATTGTTGACCTTTTGCCGTTTGTATGTTTAATACAATTTTATTTTACTGGCAGTTCTTTTTTATTGAATTACTTTTGGGTTCCCTTGTTGCCTCCACGTCTTTTTTTTTTCTTTTGAATTTTTTCGTTGTTTGTTTTCCTCAGAAGAATTCTCACTTTTTTCCCCAACTTGGTTGTCCATTTTTCCTCGCATATTTTTTTTTTTTTTTTGGTTTACATTCAATTTCGGTTGCGGTTACGACGTGCTTTTTGTGTTTGTTTAATCAAATCGCTGCTAAAAGTAAGCAAAGGTTTTTCCTTAGCGGCCCCTAAAGAAACAAATTAGAAGGGAACTTGGATAAGTGAGTGATACAGAGGGTTGGTAGGAGTAGGGTATGTAAGAATGTTTGATGGTAAATAAACACACACACACACAGACACACACACTTTATGTACTTGTATTTACTCCCAGGCGACACCTCTGAATTTAGTTAAATAATAAACAAATATTTGCATAAGAACTGAACCAAACAAACAACACGCAACCAAGGGATCCCTTATGGTATGGGAATATTGAAAATATACATGAATGAAAGTCATTATTTAGTATAGAGTATAGTAATAAAGATAAGAATTGTAAAATAATAGAAAATATAGGTATGCATTCTACTAGTACTATGAATAAGAGAATTAAGTAGATAATGAATCTATATTCTCTTTCCCTAACAACATGAGTTTGATCTAAAAAATTAATTAACATTTAATAAATCTATGCAGCATTAATATATTAAAGTTTAGTTAATTGTATATAGTGTGAACATACAAACTCACCAACATCTAATAATATTGAAAAAAGAAAAGTGACAGAAACTTCTACTGAAAATTTTCTACATGATATTATGTCGGTAATTGGAAATGTCGATCATGATTTAGAAAAAAATCTGGAAGGGTTAGTAACGAAAGATGACAAATAGAATCAGAATCAGGGATCAGTGGTTGGATCAGTAATCACTCTACTCTTCAACAAAATTGACATGTGAGGCATAGATGCTATATAAGAGAAATAATATTACATATGTGAGTTGAAGCAGATTTAGAATCCAATGAGATGGCAATCGATATCTTGAAAAATACCAAAATAATCTCATGTCTTCAATATTTACATATACATATTAAGTTTATTAATAGCCCATAACTTAATCTAATTAATTGTAAATTCTAGTATCATACGATATTTATTGATATGATTGAGATGATGACTTATCACTACATATAAACTTACTTCAAAAATTAAATATTTAATCGAATATAAATTTTGTGGTTTTCTAAATTTTCTTAATTTCTTTTTCTTACAATTAAACTTTTTCTGTATCTTTAAGTTTTCCAATAAATAAACTTACATATCTTTATAACTGTGGATGGCAAATGAAATTAATTTAAAATAGACAACAACTACAACAATATCCATATTTAAACGGATAAGAATTTTAATTGAATTACTGCAAATTGTAATGAAGAGAAAACAACAAAACACTTTCTCATTTAAATACTTAATACATACACATATGTACTGGCAAACTGACATAGATGGATACATTCACAGATGACCTCAGGCGAGTTTTCTTTACAAATAATATACATAGTATAGACGGAGTAGTGTGCAATACAATCAACTGAAACTAAAATAAGTTAAAAGAAGGTTAACTTCGACTATGCCGAGGTTGATATACTCTTCACGCACAATTAGAAAACGTTTTTGTCTCCGCTCCTGTGATATAGCAAATGATCCAGTAGTCCCAGGATCTTGAAATTTACACGTTCGGTAGAAATTTGTTAGAATCTTGTAGTGCCCAAAATAATTTTAATGGGTGGTTTGTATGGATAATAAAAAACAAAATTGGTGCAAAATTCTGTTTTGTAGCTAAAAAACCTGGGGACTAGTTTGGCCTACATACAGAATGACAGACAGACATGGCTTAATCAACTCGTCTCATCGTGCTGAACAAGAATGTATATACTTTATCGTGTCTCTTTTGTCTTCTTCTGCCTGTTATAAACGTCATGACAAAATTATAATACCATTCTCCGCCTGAAGATTACAATAAACTCTCACAAATCACCACCTCTCTGCCATTGATTCTTTGAGGTGCATTTGGTCAAAATGAGTCATTTCGTTCGTCGTTGATCTCTTCGTTCGTTCACTTGTTCGTTCATTCGTTGGTTCGTTCATTTGAACGTTTTGCACTTAACCCAATTAGATGAATGATTCGCATCGATAAAATAATTTCATTTAATTCCATCGTATTTGATTGAAGTGCAACCAGAAGCAGCAGCAACAAGCAACCAATAGTGTTGGCCATTGATGAAACAAGGAGGACACGAGGCCAACGACGTTCGAGATATAAATGGTATAAGTATATTGTTTGCCGTTAAATGCTGCATTTTCGATTGCAATTGCAAATGCGTTTTACTCATTTTACTTTCTTCTAAGAATTTTTTTCTTTCTATTATATGTGTGTGTGTGTGTGTGTGTTTGCATTGCCCTCATTGAGTTTCGCTCTAATGAAAGTTCAATTAGCATCGAAAATGCATAGAACATTCTATGCTGCTGCTGCTGCTGCTGCTGCTGTTCTTGTGATTTTCATTCATTCATTCATCGTTTTCAAAATATCGTTCTTTTGTGTCAGAACACATTTTTCTTTCCCTTACTTTTCTTTTGTTTTCATTTTTTATTCACGTTACCTTTTTTTTTGTTTGTTTTACTATGCTTTCTTTGTTTGCATTTAAATTCAAATGTTGCACTAAAATGTGTTAATCGGTTTTCCGCAGAAAGTATTTAGAACGCGAACAAGCCAAAAGTGCCGACGAGTTACACAAAAGTTATGTTTGCACATTTATATTGCACAAAGTTGTTTTTCTGTTGTGTTTTTTCGTGTTTATTTTTGCCAGTTAAAAACGTAACTTTTTTGTATGAAGCAGAAGATTCATGAGGAAATCATCTTTTAGACGCAAACAGCAAAGCTCTGTTTTACCGCTTTGTAGCTTTCCTGAATAACTTCAAAATCCCTTTGTTTTGAGTGCCACATAATTCTGAAAAAGCACTTTATCAAGGTAGATTTGGGTTAGGACAAACTTACAACCAAGCGACTGGTGAATAGAAGTTTTAGAGCTTAAAGGATATTTGATGATGCAGTACATCGGTACATCAGAAGTTTGGAAATAATGAAGATAGGGACATGAAAAACATACCACTCGTCTTGAAGTCGAGTTAAAGCAAGGATCCATTGTGTTGTCTGAAAGGGAGATAAAGGGAGTCTTAGCTGTAGGTATATTCTATTGAATACAAATTTGAAGCGCTCAAAGGTAAAATACAGTTGACCCGGAGGTCTTGGCTTGTTCTTATCTCTTCTTCATCTGCACAGTTTTGAAGAGAAGCAATGCCCAACTTATCATTTTCCCTTTCCTGTTCTTACTAAGTTGTCGCAAGGAAATGACAGTGTAAGTCAGTGACCTATCTGACTGTCAGCTCCTAATTTTCACTACCATGGTCGATCTAATGGCGTGCACCATCTTCTTATATACAATTCCACAAAGACCATAGTGTTCTTAGGGAATTAGGAATTTGAAAATACATAGAATTTGAAAATACAATTATTGTTACAGAATAACTCAATAATCTTAATTGATAGATTATCATAAACAATCGTAGTTTCTAGTTTATTGTAGGCATATTCACTATCATCTTAGTTAAGAATTGTCTCTAAAGAAACCCATTTATGGCATTTCTTTGATGGGGCAATATTTTTTTTTAGTAAAATATAATAAAAACAATTTCGATTTAAACGAAAATATATACGCTTCTCTTATTTTTGTATATGTACAAATAATGGCGACTTTTTCAATTAGTGGAAAAAAAAGTTATTGTGCAGTTCAATTTTTTTATCGTTTGAACCGACTTTTTGGGTATTAAAACAATTAAAATTATTTTATTTTTTCAATCGGAAAAAATAAAACTGGGCACCAATGACACAGCAATTTCAGATGAACTTAAAAATTGGTGGAAATAAAAACTGTATAAATAAATATAGTAAAATGGAATGAAATGTCCCAGTCGCGAGCACTCGACCTCTTGAGCTTTTGGTGTTAACATTTGAAGTTATCAGATCTCAAATATAAAAATTAATATTTGTTTCTTTGTTTATAGCGCAGCCATGCCTTTCATCTGATGGCTCTATAATAATATTGATGATCAGGCCAGGGAAATGTGTGCATTGTTGTTCATTAAAATTGATTAGAATTTTTGTTTTGTCTTTCCGTTTGTCCAAAATAAAGGTCAGCGGAAAGGAAGAAGGAAATACCAGAAAAGTAATTCAACTATAGCCATGGGGCAAATTCGTATTTAAAGGTGACCCAATTGCGTTCAACTGAAAGTGAAAAACATCCCGGTTGGCAGTGGGACAACGGACCGGGTACTTTAGTATACAAGTATAATAAAGCATGAAAAATAGAGGTTAACTCCTTCTATTCCGATGTTGTTGTACTCTTGCCTACGCTACTGTGATCTATCATACAAAGTCATTACATTTACAACATTTCAACACTCAGATCGAAATATTTGTATAGAAGCTTCACGATCCAGAAATCCTATGAGCAGAGTCTTGTGAAAAGAAACTCGTGCTGATCGAGAATATACCTTATGTGGTCTCCAATGTCTCCTTCATGACAAACTTATAAATATAAAATAAAAATTCAAAATAATCGACATTTTTATGATCTCATTAAAATATATGACAGAACTTTTCATTAATTCGGTCTATGTTTTTATTGTGTAAAGATGTTAATACCTCAAAACAATAAGGAAAGAGAATATAAAAATATTAAAAATAAATTTTTATTTTTTTGCAATTTTTTATATTTTGTTTGTTGAAAATAACCAAAAAGTATTAAACTCTGTCAAAATCTTTACCTTTGTTGAAGTTAAAAACAATATTTCAATGAATTTTTTTTTACACCAATCACACTTAATTTGAATGGAATTGTAATTTCTCATTGTTATTTGTAACACAGTCATACGCATAAACAAACTTATTTTAACGCATCCATCAATTTCTTTTTGCATCAGCATCTTAGTTATCGAGATACTGCGCTTATATTTTTACAAACTTTTTGTTCTCTTAGTATATACAGGAAGTATAGAAGTTCTTAAATTAGTAGAAGACATTTTTGTATACAACACTAAAGGTTGACATTAATATCTTTTGTAATTAAATTAGGTTTTCACATTTGTACATAATGATTTGCTTTATGTTAAGAAGAGGAACAGACTTTTTCATCCACGTTTATCCAATATTCCAATTTACATCCCTGAGTGCAGATAATAGCAAATGTCAGATGCACATGGATGTTTTTTTAAAGGTGATTTTAAAACGCTTTCCTAACATGGAATAACCAATTTTAGTCTACCAAAAATTTTTTGACTTAATATTCCAAATACAACCAAAGTTAAAATAGAATCAATTTGTCATATAAACGGATCTTTCTCTTCATTTCTAGTTGCGTGTATAAGATTCCCATTTATCTCAGAAAGCATCAAACTCAAGTGAAGTAGGGTATTTTAATCTATGATAGAATTAAAATTGAAGATAATGTGTACATTATTGTTGTTGTAAAGTTTTTTCATTATCAAATTAGGGTAATAATTTTTCGTGCTTACAATAAAAGGAAAGTTGTAATAAATCAATAAAAAAGGCTTTTATAGTCTTTGTTGTTGCTACTATTATTAAATCAAATTGATATAAATCGTTTGCGTTATTAAAATTTAATTAAAGTGAAAACAAAGCGCGACGTTAATAATAAAAAAGAAGCATAAATAAAAGAAAAAAAAAAAAAAAAACAAGAGCGAAAGATATTAAAAAACATATTTATCTTGTTCACTATACAAACATTCAATTTTAATTACAACAATGAAATTATAATAAAAATGTACGAGTAATAATAAATAATAATGAAACTGTAAAATGCCATTTAAGTCTTTGGTCAAATAAATTATTTATCACTTTCTACTTGTATTTCTTTATTTGTTTTACTTTAATAAAAAAAAAAAAAAACATATATCTTTAATTTTCTGAAATTACGAGTAAGATATTTTATTGTAATAAAAGTATTATTGTATATATAAGAAACTAGCGACCCGTCCTGCATCGCACGGTGGGATATGAAGAAAGTGTAGTGGTTTTGGTTAACGAATGATTTCTACTAATTTTATTTTTCTTTATAAAGAAAACAGGCCTTTAGATTCATCCTTCATATTCACCGACAACAGACAGAGTTGTAATTCATGTCATAATTCACTTTATTTGACCACACTTAAGGAGTCCTCATGGACTTTGTCTATCATTGTCATGACTAAGATGAATTTAATGTTCAACAGAGAATTCTGTAATTTTTCGCAAAGAACTCCTTGATCTTTCATTAGACATCCCGATTTCTAATTCTTCATCGGTTTTACAATTCTAAAGCAAACGATGTCTGTTTGCGTTTCTTGTTCTTTGGCATGTACATGAACGACTCCTTGGGATAATAGATTTAAATAAGTTTTTTAGTTTAATTTTAGCCGTAATTTATACAAAACAAACTTGGTAGCATATTGCGCAGCGTTTAAAAATAAAATAGTTTTAATATTGACAATATTATCTACGCACTAAGAATTATTGACTTAAAAAACGAAAAATCAAAAAGATATGTTTGATTTTAAAAAATGTCGCTAAGCCACCACATAACCAATATACAAAAACTTATTGTAATTAGAATTAGAATTGATTAGAATACATTATATATACAAAAATTTCTCTAAATGACATTGAAAATCGTATCCTTTGTGGAGTTAAGAAATTATGATTAAATTTATTAGTTTTAAATCACAGTAATAAAATATGTTTATATCGAGCAAATATTCACAATTAAAAACCCAAAAAATGAATAGTCTAAAAATTGACTTCCCTTAAGACAGCAGGTTGAGGTTGAAGCTTGGCAGTTCTATTCCGAGTTCATTATGGTTCATAGTTCATCCATCTATTAAGGAGTCATGCATATTGTATTTAGATATCGGTTGATTTTAAAGGTTAGGACTAGAACTTATACTACATGTACGAGTGACTCAATCGAATAACTTAGGCCTGCAGGGCTGACCGCTTTAATTTAATTTCATGCTTCATCATTTGCATTTTCTGTCTAAAAATCTCGACAAACGCTACTGACTGACTTACAATCTCACTTAATGGACAATAAGTAAACATATCAATCAATTCAGGAAATTAATTGCCAATAGAAGGAACTAATTTAAATTGGCATTGGGTAACTACGCGTATGTCGTGTGTCGTGCGACTGCTAACGGTTTAAAGACATTATGTCAGGAGCCTTAATCTATAGATTTTATATTTTATTGTCATAATATCTTATCGATTATTATAATTATTTCACTTTTATTATACATTCAAACAAAATTAAGTAACTATCTATCTATCTATGTACGATTTAGGGCACCTTCTCTAGAGGTTTGTACTAAGCCATTAGTTACATCTTTTCTCTTTCGGACCACAAGATCGCATTTATTGAGTAGAGATTGTATCTAAAATGTATTTATATAAGCTTATTCGCTTATATTTATTGAATTGGTTGTTTTTTTATTTAGTTACAAAAAAAAAAATCGATGAATTTTTTGATCTGGAAAAAGTGTGTGTGGTTTGCCTAGTTAAATTTGTCACTTTATTATGTATGTCACACTTACTAATCACCACAAATGCATTAATATTTAAACCGCATGCGGCAAGTATCTGCCACCGAAAACAACAACATCAGCAGCGACGACAAGAAAATTTAAATTACATTTCTCCATTAATTATGTTAATTTGTCTATTGGGAATCATTTGGTGCGGTCTTTGTGGTCGAGTTCACATTTCGTGGTCGTTAATTTTCTAAAATTATTTAATGAGTGAATATTTTTGCATATAAAGTGTGATTTTATTCTAATCCAACTTAATCTAAACTAATCTAACCTTAGTCTCAATGGTCAAGTACAGCTAAGTCTAAGGCAAATTAAGTACTTAACTGATAATAAATTGTACAATGTCTTGTTGATTTATAAGTTGTTATTTATTTCATGTTTTCCTATGTTGTTGGAGTTTATTGTTGGCTATTTTATTGAGTTTTAATTACTTAATGAAACAATCCAAGCAACAAAGAGAGTAAGTACATTCAATTTTTGTAATGAAAGACGAACAACAATTAAAAGTTCATTAAAAAAAAAAAAAAAAAAAAACGTCAGCTGCCAACAGCAAAAGCAAAATAGCAAATAAATGAAAATAATGACGAAAAGTCGTTGCCATTGTTGCCAAGACTTTAAATTTGTGAAAATTGGGAAACACTTTTAAATAAATAAACTAAACAAAAATGTCTTGAAAAGTAAAAAAGAAGCCAAGTTTTACTTTGTTCAATGCAATATTGCAGTTGATTGTTTGCTCGCTCAGTGAGTGCTGCAACCCTTCAGTGTACTAAGTTTGAGTATTTCTTGCTGCAGTTTGTTGCGCTTTTATTGCGCTTCTAATTGAATTAGCGTCTAAGCAGCTTAACCTCAAATGGGCAGAGTCGAGATACTTATAAAATACAGAAATTAAATGAAAGAAAACTTGCCTTTGAATAGCCCGCGCAGCCATTTATGTTGCAGCTTGCACACAATTTTAACACAATTTTAACTCAATTAAGCTGTAATTACATACTACATGATGATATACTAATACTATATTTATAAAGAATTTCTACACAAACTAATTTCTCATTCATATATTTTTTTTTTTTTGTTTTTTTGTTGTGATGAAAAGCTATAAAATTCTATGATTGTAGATATTAACATAAAAAAGTAACATGAAAGCAAACGTTTAAGTCACGTCCATTTGTTGTTTCTACTGTAAAAAGATAAAAGAGGAATACATAATATTAAAGTACGATTAAACTCAATTTATAATGCATTACTATTACTACTTAGAGTTATGATACAAAAGATATATATATATATATATACACGTATTGTAATAGAATAAAAAGAGTTCATTACACTGCAATTTCATCAGAAAAAAGTTAATGTTAGAAACAAGTTTTATACTTTGATTAAAATATAAATTAAATAATTTAGAATATGAGATGGGATTCCCTAGGGAGATAGGGGAGAGGGTCCGATATGGTCCAATTGAGCTTGTCTTCATCCTCTTAAACTAAAGAATGGGATAGAATAACACGTAATCAAAGAAATTGCTTATTGCTTCATTTTGTTCTACTACATCATAATCTAATAGTCTATTAGTAATAGAGCGGTTCTTAAACTTTTGTCCTCAGTCTCATTACCGGAATCCTCGAACCACATCACTAAATCCTTAGGATTTGAATAGAGAGCAGGCTGGACATATGCTCGCCTGATCTTTATCACATAAATGCTGCCAAATTGGCGGAAGAGGTAGGAATAAACCTCGCTCCAGCTTCGTGAGGAAGCTGTACCCATTAGTATAGCTTTATACTGTGCCATCTGTGGGCTAACAACCTGCATGCTATTCCAGAGAGCTATGTTCTAATTTGGGCACCTAACCCATGAACTTTTTGGAGTTCGAATTTGGTAGTACCTCGGGTGCGAAGTCTGACCCGAGGCTATTTTCTGGTACCACGGGTGGTCAGGAGCCCACGGAACTTGTTGCCGTCCTGGCCAGCGGGTACGGCCCCCTTGTGAGAGTATCGTGGTGGCTGTGGTTTGATACCCAAATGCGGGTAGAGTAATAACTCGACGTGGAGTTGCGTTATACAACCGGGTGCTGTGGCCCAGAGAGCAGCAGAGGTTTAAGATGGGCCTCGCTACCCACCAAGGAGAGAGTCATATTTATCAAAATAAATATCAATATTATCAAAATAAATATGACTTAAATTTGGGACCTGAGGATATATATCCAAGGGGACGTTGATTGCCGTTTATCAATCCATGTGCTTGGCACCGTGTTCTTGAGTCTTTTTACAGATAGGTGAGCACGTAAAACACTGGTACTTCATTGTAAATAAGCTGAAAAACCTCTGATATTAACTTTAGAAAAAGTGAATATAAGCTAAACGAAATAAAAGAAATAATCTACTTAGATTCACAAGTTATTTTATAGAATTAGTGGTCTTAATGTCTTTGTGACCATCATTTTGTGTTTTTGAAATCTAAAATTCTATTGTTTAATTTATAAATTGCACAAATATTAAAACAAGGATCATTAACAAATATTAAATTAAATAATAATATTAAATTAAAAATATTACTTTATAAGATTGGATGCTTCCAAAGTCTACAAATTTGGAATTTAATCAATCCAAAAGTTAGTCGAGTTCAAAACGCAATATCAAGGCACATACATGCAATATCCTTTTTTGTTGTCAATTGAAGCTTTTGGGAATTGCTATGGAATTTGGAATCCTGAACTCTTTTGTCGACAATCTTGAAATTAATTAAACTTATAAATTCTCATTTGCAAAATATTTTCTCTTAATTTTGGTACACATTTGGGTTGATTTTCCACTTGTTTGGTTTATTTATTTGCTATTAATCTTATGTTGTTTGAACTTAACTTCTTTAAACCGGTTCCTGATTTTTCCAATTTCCACACACACACACACTTTACCGAGTATATAAAAAAAAAAAAAAATAAAAATTTCCCACTTTTGCCATTGAGTCAAGTGCTTGTTGATCTTGTCGCTTGACTCTGTCTATACTCGTATATATTTAGTTTGTTGCAGTTGTGCTGATTTTGTTGTTTGCCTTTGCGTCATACACATTTTCATTGCCCGCTAATCTGCATTTGAAAAGAGTTTTATTTTTTGTTGTATATTTCGAATGATGTATGATTTTCTTCGTAGTCGATAAAGATACAAATTTGTGCTACATTTCTATGTCGCTGTGCGACATTGTGAGTCACAATGATTTGCTTTGCTCTGCAAATGCGTGAACTGGTTTCGTTAAGTTTCGTAGGCGGAAGTGTTTTCTTATTTGGGTTAAGAGTTTAATCAACATGACAAGTGCAAGCATGCTAATAAATGATTTTATTTTTATTCGCTTCTTTGCAGGTCACTACTACAATACATAATATGGAACTTTTGAAAATTTTACACAGACTTCAGTTCATTTGAGAAATGTAAGTACTATGAATATATTAACTTAAAGATGCTACAATATTTCAGATTCATTTGTCTGGTTGCGAAAGACAGCAAAATGTTGTTTATTGTTTTAAGATTCGCTCTGCAACTTGAAAAGTTATGCAAATGTCTTCAGTACAATTGAGATTTTGCTATTTCTCTTCATCAACAGCATCATGTACTCGTATACTTTTGCCTTTGGCTTCATAACTCATAGTCATCAGTATCAGTATCTTCTTCACCATCATCATCATCATCATGTTTATCACTTTCATCACCGTCATTGTTGTCAACACTTTTTGATGAATGCTTGTCTAAAATTATCAACGAGTACATGTCGTTTTGTAAATATATCTTTGTTTTTTTGATTGTCTCTATGTTAGTACTATGTACACATATCTAAAAAACTATCTTAAGATTGTTAAGTTATTTCAATTCTAATAATGTATGACAACTGATGTATCTTTTCATCTGTCCGTTGTCAGTTACAATGTTCCTTAATGAAAAAAAAGAAAAAATATATTAGGTTGGACCAAAAAGAAGACTTATCAGAGGAACCTATTTTCCAAGACACAACTGGACCCCCACAAGTCAAATTGCTCGACTGGCCTATCCCAAAATTACCCTATATACAATAGTATTTGTACTATTGTAATATTTATGTAAATGAAGACATGATAATAAATCATTTGCGTAGCGGAAAATATAGAAATAATTGAAATTGTAATACGTAAAGATAATTTTGATGCTTATTTACAATCAAAACAATGACTTTTAAGATAATTTAAAAATTTAAGATATGAATTTTGGTTTTCATTAAAGCAAATAAGTTTTGCTTTTTTAGAGGTTCCGAAAGTGAAGAAAACATCGCCAGGTTCAGCATTAACTACAAACTATATTAAATCTAAGTAGCAATCAATCTCTTAGATACCAGTTGCAACATGAGAAGAATGAAAAGCTATTAGCCTTTCGACTTACCATACAATTTTCCCTGAGCAAATTTAAGAATTGTCTCACCGCTGCACAGTTTTTTTGAATAAAATTTAAATGAAAATGAATAGACAATTAGACTAACTTAACATTGTTCCAGGTCAAACAAACTATACTACAAATAATAATAATTCTGGTCTACCTTAATTCATTTAAAGCTTAAGTCGCTTGTTACTTATAACATCACTCACTCATTAAGTCTCCGGTCTAACTAGATAAATATTTTTTTTTTTTAGAAATTCGATTTTACTCATGTACAAACTGTCTCTCAATAGTGATACATTTACTTCAACCAACCTTTAACTTTTCATAGAGCGATTTGTCTTTGCTCTGAAAATAGTCCTCAGTTTTGCCAATCACATCTTCATTAGAGTGTACTTTATTCAAATTATTATTATTATCAAGTTCTTCCACTTGCGACACAGGGCATTGTCTTGATGGAACTTTTTCTTGATTTCTAAACTCAATCAATCTTATAATGACATGTAATTTTCGTTATTGATAGTTCTAACGTTTCAGGAAAGTCGATGAACAAAATACTATGCGTGTTTCAAAATAAGGATGACATAAGCTTGTCAGCTGACTTTTGAGTTTTTGGTCGTTTTGGACGACCTTCACTGATTGACAATCTCTTTTTCATTCAGGATCCATGTTTCACACATTGTATATACCAATGTAAGAAATCAGTTTTATATCGCTTGCAAACTTGTAAATACTTTGTATTCTGAAAAACAAAAACATGATTTAATTCTTGCATAGCAATAAAAGAATATTAGTATTTAATAGAAATCATTTTAACTCATACTATTCGTCTTACTACTTAGAAGTTGAGATACTGAGTTGAATTGTTCAATTAATGAAAATGGGATTCTTAGTTTTCCTATCAGTATACTTCCTTCATTCATCAACCATAAAACTATCCATAACAAATTAATAATATGTAAGTCAATATTTGTAATCATTATGTTATATTGCTCTGAGGTCTGGGGAGAATGTACAAACCAATCTAAATTGCAAACCGAAGACATGATTTAATTCTTACATAGCAATAAAAGAATATTAGTATTTAATAGAAATCATTTTAACTCATACTATTCGTCGTACTTCTTAGAAATTGAGATACTGAGTTGAATTGTTTAATTAATGAAAATGGGATTCTTAGTTTTCCTATCAGTATACTTCCTTCATTCATCAACCATAAAACTATCCATAACAAATTAATAATATGTAAGTCAATATTTGTATTCATTATGTTATATTGCTCTGAGGTCTGGGCAGAAAGTACAAACCAATCTAAATTGCAAACCGCTCAAAGCAAGCTTTTAAAAATGATTCTAGATCTAAGTAGTTTTCTATTTCCTAACATATTTATTCCATGATGTAACGTGTGTTAAGATAATCAGTAAGAAAATCACTTTAGCACAATTTGCTTTTATATTAGAAATTTTTATTCTGCACTAAACTTGTGCTGTCCAGTACTTTTCTACATTAGATTCTACGTTAGTATAATCAAGTACCGGCTTATTAGTCTATAAGTTTGTTAGTTTTATCTTTTACCTCTTGAGAGTTTTCCTTATTCCGCTAATTTTAAATAATTTTAAATAAATATGAAGTATTAGAGAATTTTTAGCTGTGAAATTATGTCACCCTAAATAAATACTTATAATTTGGTTAATAAAGCACAAGAAAATAAATAAATTTCACTATGCCTAATCTTTCTACATCTTTGAAGGGTGTATAACTTACGTTGTCAGATGCTGATTTGACTTTTTTTTTTTTGGCACATGTCTCAATATGCGAGTTAAATACAATATACCATTTTGTTTTCACAGTTTAGTTTTGTTGCATTATGCAACGAATATTTAAATATTTTTATAGAAACATCATTTATGAATCCACAAAGAATTCATCAACGAGCTATTTGTTAAATGTTGAATTTGCATATGTAGGAATAGTTTAAGTTAAATAAAATGAAATTAAAATAAATATATATATATATATATATATTTTATTAAATGCGTGATTAGAATATTAGAGTTCAAGGAATTGCTTTGATTTACCTAATCGTTGTGTCTCCACGATTTCAGACTTCTCAAATGAATCGAACTAGTATTTAAGTTACCAACGTCATTTATTATCTGACATCGATTGATGCATGACGACAACAGAATAAAAAACAAGAAGAAACAATATTAAAGTAAAAATTACCAAAACAAAAAGACGAAAATAAAAATCTTGATGAGTTGTCAGTTTCAGCAATCGATTTTCGGAAACTGGAATTAAAAAAACAAAATCTACTAAATTGATGAAATGAAGAAAAGCAAATTTTGCATTTTTTTGTTTTGGCAAAGTTAGATTGATAATTTATCTAATGAATCTTCTATAATAGAATAGTAAGTTGCTCTGAAGAGACCTCAAAACTGTGGCTTTAAGCAAATTGCTTTGAACCAAAAAAGGCAGAAAATCAAACAAAAATGAAAAAATATGTAAAAAAACCAGAAGCATGAAGTGTAAATAAATGATTAATCAATGTCAGCAATCTTGTCAACAGAATAATTTTGTCGCTTCCAAAATATTAATAATAAATAAATTATTATGTATCTACGACAAAAGAGAATCGGAAGAGGAAATAATCGAGTGAGCAAAGAATGTGGATTGTTTTTCGACTACACAAAACACTGGATAAAGTAGTAATTGTATTGTAGTAGAAATCTTTGTGGTAAATACTTATTTAATTTTGACTTTTGTTGTTAGCATAAGAAGAAAATCAACAATCAGAAATGATAGAAGAACTAAATGCGTCAGTTGACTTTAGGCTTTGAGCTTGTGACATTGATAACGACTATAAAACACTTTAGTATTAAATTGTCACCGGATCTTACACTAACTTTAACAATTTTAAAAGAAATTCATATGAAATTAAATAATAAAATGTGAATTAAAAACTTTCACTGAAACTAAAACAAAGTATGTAATGTAAAACAATTGCAATTGCAATTGCAATTTAATTAATTTTTAAAAAATGCCGCAAATATCAATAGAAATCAATGCAAAAATGGAATTATTTGTTTATGGAAACACACAAAGATATTTAAAAATAAAATATTTGCTAAAATTGCCACGTATTTATTTACAATGTTCAATGAAATTACGCATACGTCATGTTGACCAAAGTGAAAAAGAAAATTGTTGGTGGTATGTGATGATGCAACATCAACAAGAGCAAATATAAATCAAAATCAACTCATTTGCCAAAATTTCAAACTATCAAATAAAACAATAGATACAAATTTATGGTTTTTTTTTTTTTTTTTTTTTGTTATTGCGACAATTCTGGATTTTATTTGTTACTAATTTTAATGTTGTTGCTCGATTATGAAAACCAAAATTGCATTTCAATGTTGTTAATTAGAATCGAGGGGTATATGACGGACAAATTGCCATCATCATCATCATCGACATTTGACATTTATTATTATTATTATTGTTATCATACCAAATGCAGAAGCAAAATTATTATTATTATTGTATTTATTATGTTTATTATTTCTAAATTAAAATCATAATTTTTGAACAACAATTTCCAATTTGCTGTCAATATTATCATTATGTTGCTTCATTAATTCAATGACAATGACATCGGCAACGGCGGCGGAATAGTATCAGTAACAATGATGATAATAAAAACAAAAATCAAAGATACATATTTAATAAATCGGAATTGTAAACTATGAAATTTCAATGAAAAAATGAATTACAATACTTCAAAACATTGAACATTCTTTCATCTTTTCGTTTGATATCACAAAACAGAATAACTGCCTTAGGAAAAATCATAAAAATTGCAAAAACTAAGTAAAGAAATTTTTATTTGGGCTTACCGACTCTTACATCCTTTTCACACAATCCTAAAAAATCTTGAGACAAAGATTTTTAGATAACATTAAACTTAGTGATTCTATGGTGATGGCAAGACAAATTGTCAATGGAAATTGATCTTTAGATTTCCAGCAATCAAAATAATTCAGATACAAAACTATAATCTTCGTTAACTTAAAGGCATTTTCTGTGTTGTTCATAATACTTTTTGAATCTTAAAGTTAAGCTTAACTAACCATTCAAATGATCTAATGCAGCCATATGATGATTTATTTGGGGGTACCTATTTAGGTCCCTGTATATATTATTATTACGAATATACACCAATGATTTTTCATTTCCCTTTAGCTTTGGTATGAATTTGGTTCCACATTTTCCTTTCAAAAGTTTATTTTGATCTCTTGCCATCTAATGAGTATTTTAAAGTTTAGTTTAGTCTCATATGTGATGTTTCTTTTCTAACATTTTGTCACTATTCGTATAATTGTAAAGTAGTAAACATGTGTATATTTGCAACGACCCTAATCATGTTCATAAACGTCCGTGTGCCATCCGGTGTCCCTTTTAATATGTTACAAACATGACAACAAAGTAATATACCATTCATTTTATTCATGTATTGAGAAAAAAAAGAGGTTTATATAAAAGAAAAGCAAGGAATAGTAGAAAACTTCATGTGGTGCCAACTGGCGGCGGAAAAAGTTTTAAAATTGAAAACGTGTTTGTGAAAAAAAAATAGAAAAATAAAAATACTAATAAGAATGAAAGAAAAAGGGCAAACTACAAAGTGTACTTTTCTAATAAAAAAAAAAAAAAAAAACTTTATACTTCTACTATTGTAAGTATATTCATAATATCATAATATTGAAAATGTGCATTTCCTTTTTGCCTTAAGAACTACAATAGAAACACTTTAAAACTTTAGACAGAGAGATTTTGTTAAATTTCTTTTTTTTGCAAAATAAAATTTATAAAAGACAAGAAAAAGAAAGAAATAATTAAATGTCAAGAATTATAAGAAATATAAAAATACAATTTAAGAAAATGCTGGATTGGAAAAATCTAATGTGAAAATACTGGAGAAAGAGAGAGAATAGAAAAAAATATTAATATTAAAAAATTAAAACAACAAGTGAATAGTATTAAAATAAAAGTGAAAAGTGAAACAAATTAAGGCTGATTGTGTTGCAAATTATGCAAATGAAGGTTTCAACAAACAACACTGGCAACAACATCAACACAAGCATCATAATTAAGCCGCCAGGCGCAGAGCTAAATAAAAAAAAAAAAAAAAAAAAAAAGAAAGAAAGAAAAAAAGGAGAGAGAAATATTAAAGAAAAACAGCAATTAGCAAACGTTGCTCTCCAGGCAACATCATTCCCATCAAAAAGAGCAACTGACCAACTGACCAACCCCATTCCAACCCACAATTATAAAGACGCATCCAAGAGAGGTGCCAACATCACTGTATGCACTGTATAAGAAAAATTGGATATAATTTTGTTTTTTCTTCTCTTTGAGTTTTTCTTTAATTTTTGTATTTGTTTACAAACAAATCAAAAAAAAAAGAAAAAAATTTGAAATTTATAAATAGTATGCAAATCTTCTGGTGGTTTGACATTGAAATGTGTTCATAATTGTCGTTGAAGTTAATGTTGGCTATTTAAATTCTTTTGTTTCTTTCTGTTCTTGTTTATTTAAATTTTTATTATAATTTTTGTTTAAGGTTGACTTCTATTTTGGGGGCGTGAGAAGCTTTTTTCTCATTTGATGTAATTTTGTCTTTTATTTTATTTATTGTTAAAAAAAACTAATCTTTTGTTGAATTTCAAGGTGAAAATTAATCACTTGACACAAGGTTAACAAGCTTTTTCTTTATAAATCGCACTTATCTATGTGTATGGTACTTCTTTTGTGTTTGATCTTAGTTTGTGCATTTAATAGTTAATTTAGTGAGTAAAATTTTGTATGATTTTGCATTTGAAGAAGCTTAAGTTACTTATACTACTACTTACTTATATCTTTCCTAAATGTTGTTTTTGTAAATATTGTCGGCTTCATGTGATTATCCTTCTGTGCCTTCGTTTTGGTCAAGTGTGCTCACAACTGTCATAAAGTGGCTATAATACAACAATGTCGATAACATTTTTACTGAATTTTTGTTGACTCAACAGACAGACATAGAAACAGATACATAGACTCAAGCAACACATTAAGTAGCCACAGTTACCAACACATGGAATGTGTCGTCAGAAAAAATAAGAAAGTTAACGAAGACCATAGACATAGACATTGATAGCGAGACTTGATGATGGCACGAATGGTGGCAATGATGACGATGATGATGATGATGAAGGCGGCGATGGTGATGATAACAATAACATCAAAAAAAGAACAAAAAATTCATAAAAATCATCATAAGTTCTAATGTTATATACACATTGTGCCTGTCAGATTTGATAGACTGGTCTATATTTCTATACTTCATTGTTGTTAAGTTTGTTGGCCTTTTATGTAGTCTTCTGAAATTTCAATAGCCCCAGTCAGTATTCTCCTTAAAAAAGCCCATTGAGTGTTGAATGTTAGCCAGCTTCAAGTTATGAATGTCTGCTGACGCTGATAAATTATAGATTTTATGTCTAGCTTAAGTTACATCCACATCCACGTCTACCAACACATCGTTTGTAAAAATGTTTACGCTAAGATAGAACATATGGGACATGCCATGGCATGCCGAGTTGTCTGTTTTGACTGCTTGCCCCAAAGAGTTAAGTTTGGGGGAAATATGAGCACTACCCACTTGCCTCCTCCAATTATTTATTAAGCATCGTTGTGGAAGCATAAAATAATCAAATAATTTTTTAATTAAATTTTATCATAACCTTGGACACATATAGGCACAAACTGGGTGTGTTTGACCTTTATGCCAGAGACTCACTTAGACACAAAACACATTATCATAAAATACTCTCGTAGGCACAACTAGTTTTATCCTTGTGCGACTATATTCGCACTATTTATAAAGAAGAGTAATGAAAAATTGGAATGTTTGTTAGATAGTTTGTTTGTTAAATGTTAATTATAGTAGAGACTAGCTGAATTTTCTGGGTATGTGTAGTGTTAAGTGTTGGATCCCATTTATAAAATTAAAATAAAATCTGAAAAGGATTTCTTATAAATTTTCTGTAAGAAAACATTGAATTTATCTTTTGTATTCCATGAAAAAGGAATTTAGAATAAGCAAAAAGGCTTTTTATTCAAATCATCTTTAAAGTTATACTTCAAAATTGCGAAATTAAATATAACCTTCGGGTATTATGAATGCGAGAGCAGTTAGATAAGTTTGCGAATTTGTGAATATTCAAGAGAAATTCTTTGTTTATCCCTTCCAAATAATACATTCTCTCAAAGTCCTTAAAGTAAGTAATTGTTTCATTTAAGCCAAATTTCTTACCGGCCAGACATTTCATCAGGTTTGGAATCACGAAATACTCGCTGGGGGGAATATGCTGGATGGGGTAACAGTTCGTAGTCCATTTTATGGATTATTGCCATAGCGACAACACACGTATGCACCATGGTGGAAAAGCACTTTTTTCTTCACCAAATGCGGAGGTTTTTTCTTTAAATCAATCGAAACTGTCCACCAGTTCTGAATAATATTCGTAGATGATTGTTTTACATTTTTTAAGGTATTTGATGTGAAGGACCCCGCGTACATAAAAGAAAACTATCTCCATAGTAGGTGGCCGACAAACTTACCTTGGGCTTCTTTATTGTACAGTCACCCGGAAAAGTCCACTGCTTTGACTTTTCTTTGGACTCTAGTGTATATTGATGGATCAATATTTTATCTACGGCGCAAAAACTTGTTCAGAATGCAGTTGATTATCGCCAAATAGTCCTTTGAAGTGGCGGATTTGCTTATGGCCGAGTATGAGCAATCGCGGTATCTATCACGGCTTAAAATTCATATAAAATGTGATGCCTGCAGCCTCAGCCACCTCACGCACTTTAAATCTCCGATTGTCCAAAATTATTCCATGGATTTTATCAACGATTTTTAGTGGGACGACCTCTATAAATGACTACTATCGAACTCAGTTAATCACTTTTTATTGCTATTGATGATGCTGAGTCCCCACAGTATTTATCATGCCTCTCCTTGGTTTCGGTAATGGTGTTTTAACCGAGGTTGTTTGCTGATAAATACAAACTTAATGACGCAACTTGTTCAAAATTTGACAATAGTCTATTAATAAATAGGAGTTGATAGAATCAGTGTTTCATTTAAAGAATAAAGACTGTGATAAATTTCAGCTGTATTTACTTATAGTCCGCAAATTGTGATATTTCCTAAAAAACACGTATACCACAAGTTTAAATATGTACATGTTATTGTTAACAATTATGTTAACTAAAACGCATTAGGCATTGGCATAATGGTATGACGGATCATTAATTGTAAAAAACTAGACAGCATCACTGAGGTCTGACTTTTTGGTCTAAATTATATTGTATTGTATTTAAGTCATTTCAATTCAAACTAGGCAGTTCAACCAAGTACGTATATATGTATCTCACCTGGGTAAAGAAAGTGGTAATATCAAAAGGAAAATATATTGTAAAATATAAGTAGTTTTTAAAAATGAAGGATAAGTAATACATACAATAATATATGGACAAGGGTATTTCCAGAAGTACCTGTTTTTTTTCGATATTCTTTCTCTACATCTTCAATAGTTTCGATATGCTGTTAAAGTGGGAATCGTCGAGCTTTAAAAAACAGCCTTTATCCACAGGTTCTACTTCTTTCATTGTTGGTATATTTTTTACCACCGAACCATAAAATAATACAAGGGGGCTAATACAAATATATCACTGTAATAAGTTCGCATATTACTAGCTGTTAAATTTTTTCCTTTCTTCAGATAAATAACAGAAATTATCACAATTATTTCAAATGTCCAGAAGAAGAATTTCGAGGGTCTATTGTGATTTCAATATATATCTATTGTTACTATTGTAGTTAAGCTACATAGAATTATACGGAGCATGTTATCGCAAGTTCTAAAAAAAATAAAAAAATAAAAATGTTTTTCCTATATAAATTAGTAATCTATGATCTATAGATAGGATTTACAGTTTTTGTAAGAGAAATATATCTATATTTAAAATTGGAGCAAATTATCATGGAAAGCACTTACACTTGAGTAATTTTCTTTTTAGATAAGAGATGATATGATATGATAGGGTCAAGGGTCAGTAGTAACTAAACAATTTCCTTTAAGTTCTCATTCAAAAGATGTAGTCTTATTTGTTGACAATAATTGAATGTTGCTACTTAAATAAAGTAGAGAAATTGGAATTGAAAGTAAAATTCTTGCACGCTTAAAATATTACAAAAAACGAGTATAAAAGGAAACAGTATCTCACATAAAAAACATTTAGAATAAACTAGATCAATTCAATGTATGTGAATGCTTAAGAGTATTTCCGATATCGTCGTTCGTGCGTTACAAACATTCAAAATTCAGGAGAAGGGTTTAAATCCCAAATAAAACTTGTCATAAAAGAAAGAAAAGAACTACAAAAAGCGAACGAAATGAAAGCAAGTAAAGAAAATAAACACAAAAAAAAAAAAAAAAAATTATAATAATTTCGGTTCTTTGAAAAATGCAAAACCCAAAAAAAAAAAAGAAAAAGAAATTTAGCAAAGAAAATGAAATGACTAAAAAGGATACAATTTAGGTACAAATGGCAACATGTTCCTTTTGGATTTTTTTTTTTTGTCAAATGGTCCGCTTCTTTTCTTATTTGTTTGAATGTTTTGAAAGGATGTCTGTGTGTATGTGTGCTTGTGTTTTACGCGTTTCGGGTTACTTTGCGGTCAATACATTGACAAATGTAAATTTCTCCCCCACACACACACGCACACAGATTCCTTATCCTGTTTATCCTGTTTTTGCTATTTCCATTCGCAATGAGTGTTTGTGTTGAATGGATATCTAGCTGAGTTCATGAGCATTTGTATATGTTACACAAACACTTACATAAACCCAAATTGTGGAGGTTTCATAAGTTTCTTAACTAGGAGAGGATAAAATAAATTTTAATAAATAAAGTAATGCATTTGGTCCAACGTCGGTACAACTTATTCGATTAGTAAGTTTCAAATTTCTATAATATTTCCTCATTTGTTGTGCCACTTCTTCATATCTGTAAACAGATAGAAATCATTGGGCCCAAATTTAAAAAATAAGGCTTAAATAAAGCAACTTGTAGCACTATTCGATCCAAGAGGAAAATAACAATGAACATGATCTTTCTACAATACATATGCTTCTATCAGAGTACTAGAGGAAGCTTCTATCAACTGTTGTGACTAATCTCTACTATCAGATGTGTAGGTATTTTTTTATCAACGGTTATGCTGAAGTTCCTTTGGATTTCTTTTTTTCGTGTTCTGTTGTTTATTATTGACCTATGTATAAAACATCTAAATGCTATTTAACAGAAATCTGATTCACTTGGAACTTACAATTTCCCTATGCGATAACGGCGCTGAAGGATTTCAGGGCGGCAATACCACGTTCGCAGAAAGTTACGAAGAATTAAGGCATAAGGGGAAACGGCAGAAAAATTCTATCTTTGAAACCAGGGATATCCAACTCGCGGCCCAAGGCAAGTATCAGTGCGGTTCAATGCGGCTCTCCAACTTAAACTGAACATTTCTTTTTGCTCTCCAAGTTAAACCGATGATAGCTCAAAGTGGGCGGCACTCAAAATAAGTTTGGAAACCTATGATCTAATTAAATGTGGTAAATGTCAGCTATCCTGTACTTTCATGAAGTCATGGATATTTTGTACCATTTTATTTTTTTTTTTGGAACTTTTGTTTCTTTGTGCTGCAGCAGTGCGGGATGGTTACGCATACATGCCTAGAACTATATAAAATCCTTTCTGAAATCTTTTATTTCATTTCTATTTAACATAAAAGTGTTTGATGACAACACGAATTTTAATTCCTCTTTTGTTTTCTAATAGAAGAATGCCGCAATGAATTTAAATGGGACTCTGAAAGCTGCTGCACATATGAATGCATTTATATTCTGATACTGACACAGTTTATATTCTAATGGCGCCACCATTTTTAGTCACTCAAAAAAACATATCTGACCTCCCTCGTTCATATGAACATAAACAAGGATGTCATTTATTCTTTCGTTTGTCCATTTACCACAATTGTCGCTTTTTCTCTTTTGTAGGTTAGTTCGTTTTGGCTTGTCCGATTATCCTAGCGAGTGAGTCCCTTTTGTAAATGTATCTATATATATATATATATATATTTATGTGTGTGTGTGTGTGAGTACACATTATGAATGTGCGTATTTTATGAGTTGCGTGTCTGTCTGTAGGTCAGTCAGTCCGTCGATATTTATGTCTCTTTGTCTGTAGATATATATTTTGTGTCCATGTCCAGTTCTTGTAGTAGCTCAATGGTCATTCGCCATTCTCGCTGCTGCTTGGTTCAATTTAATGGAAAATAATCGAATTTCATATACATTACGTTGACATTCTATAAAATTATGCAAATTGAAATTCAATTGATTGGAAAATTCGATGTTTTTAGTAAGTATTTTCTATAGACACCCAAGCACACACATATACACAATGCGTCCAAGTTAAACATATTGGACATAATAAGTTTGAGGGTATGTGAATTTGGGTATGTGGTGTATTTTGTAAAGTCCTTTTCAATGTGTCTGATAGTCTGTCTGTCTGACTGTCTGTCCTTTCTTTATTATGTAATTCGTGCATATGAATGCAAATTTGATTTTCATAAATTTTTAATAGTTGCCTTTGTATGGAAAACATTTATATTTGGCTATCAATGGGCAAATAAATATATCCAAATTGATGTTAAGGATTTGCGAATGGCTTAGGATTATTTAAGTAAGTTTATATATTTGAAAATGTGTGTGTTTGTTTTCCATTTGGAATTATTGTAGAATAAAGGCAGCTAAAAAAAAATATATGCAGTAAAATACCGAAATGGATTTTAAATCAACTTTCGCATCCACATTCTCTGACCTCAAAGGGAATTTCACAGTTTGAGTTTTAGGGTCAGTGAAAATTTCTAAAGTGATTAGTTACAAATATAAAGTAAATATTGTACAATATTTTTTACTTTATTTACAATGTTTGTTATGTCTTTTGTATGATAAATTTGTATTTATTTGCTATTGGTCTTTTCTTTCTGTGATCCTTTAATTTTTTTTTTTAAGAATTTTATGTAAATTAATGTAAATATTGATAGAGCCAACACCCGGACACCTAGTCACTCATTCTATTCTATCATTTAGCAAATAAATCATTAATTTGGAAGGGACGAATGCGCAAAAGTGGAAACCGTTTTAGTTGCTAACCAAATAAATGTTGAAATGAACGAACATTTCCAGATGAATTGATACAATTAAGAAAGAAACGAGAGCACTGAACGCTGCAATGTATGCAAAGAAAAGCCACAAACGAAAGTAGATAGAATACATACATACATAGTAGAATGCGGACAGACCACAAAAATTCTGTCAAAAAAAAAGAAAGAAACAATAAAAAAAGTCAACGAGAGACAAAAAGATAAAAAGCCAAAAAAAGAAAAAAACAAATGAAGAAATAAAAACACCCGCAGATAGAAAATGAAATTTATTTGATGGTGTCGTCACACTTTCTGATGTCCTTGTCGTTGTTGTTGTTGTTATTATTGTATCTGTTAATGACAGCCGCCAAATGTTTTTCTTTGCGATTACAATTTATTAACGCGTACTGAAGCTGCTGTTGACAAAAATTCCCTCATCAATTATGCGCATGTTTGACAGGATCAAAAGGATAAAGCCGAAATGGATAGGCAGACAGACACAACAGAGGTGTTTTGGCACAGTATGTCCAAGAAATATGGGCAAAGATTGTGGCAATGGCGTTTTCCTATTTAATTTGGCAGCCACGCAAAATGCAAATTGCGGTAAAGTCGCATGCAAAACAATGAAATTTATTATTGTACTAAATATAAACCTTTGGTGGTCTTTTGTTATTATTATTGTTTTTTTGTTTGTTTCTTGTTTTATATTGTTTTGCTAGGCATCTGCGAGTAATGAAAGTGTGCGCGTTTTAAACCGCAAGCCATTCAATTATTTATAATTGCTACAAAACTCACAGATACTGCACATAAAAACAAAACCAGAGAAAGATACAATATATTAATAATAAAATCAGCAACAACAAACAAGGCGCTTTCACTTAAACCCTTCTCCTCCTGCATACCCTCGTCCTCCTCCTTTTATATCCTTTTGTTTGATGCAACTCTGCTTGCGTGCCATAGATTCGTTTGCGGCTTAAACGCATTTTTACTACTTGAATGAATAATTGAATATTTTTTGGCGCCGCGCCCGAATTCAAAATCGAAACCACAAAATTATAACGAAAACAGCAACAAAAAGCCAACAAAACAAACACCAAAAAGTACTTACCATTGTTTTTATTGGTTCAAATCGAATTCAATTGGAATTGAAGCCAAATTCAAATTCAAAATTAAAATTGAAATCGAAATGAAGTGAAGTGAAGCAAAGCGAAGGTAAAAGCAAAAAGCCTCAAATAGTTTTTGGTATAAAGGCAACAAGGCCAGAAGCGATGAGCGCAAACTAAAGAAGAAAAAATACAATATAAATAAGTACATATATCAAAAAATATTACTCGTATGTATGTGTATAGGTATAGTAACAAAAAAGAAGTAAAAATATTGCTCATCATTAATTTCAATTAATTTGATTTATGGTAAATACAATAGCATAACTAGTACAATATAACAAGAACAAAAACAAACCAGACCAAACCAAACCATTGGAACACCACATTCACTTACTTTAAGTTTGTTTCATATATTTCTCACTCCTATTTTGTGTGTAAGTCCCAGAGTGTTTTAAGCGAAAGCTTACTTAATCCTTTTTCCAAACGAATCTCATTCCATTCAACTAAGGCCCACTACTCCTTGTCTTAACTTGACTTTGCTCTATCAGTTATTCACTTACCCCATTTTTACAATGTTTTTCATGCTTTAAGTACTAGGAAGTAGCATGACGCATCATTTCCCGCCAATACTCAGAGAGTAAATCTCTCCCCAAATGACTCTTCGCCATCGGCATAGCAAAGTATGAACAGCGTAATATAGTACAGTAGTCCAAGCTCAAATTCTGTAATATCCTTAGAGTTTGAGAGCGATTAGTGAGTAGATTTCGTTTCTAGTTGATTTGCGCCTTTATTAATTGTTGCTATTTGCCTCGTAATGCCTGCGGTTAATTTTGGTTTTGTGGTCGTCGATCAATCTGCGTTGCGCCAAATATGCCAAATGTGCCAACTATGTGTACAACTTGACTCTAACATACTCTAACAGAGTACGGACAGGACAGACTACACTAGTCAAACCAAACCAATGAAATGGAATTTCGTTTGCCTGGTTCTTTGACCTAGGTATATACAATATATATACTTATGGTATATGGCAGTTAGTCATAACTAAGATTTAATTCAATTTAAAGCTTTTAAAGCTTAAGTTTAAGTAAATTTATTATTGTTTTTAGTACTTATATAATTTTTCTTTATTTATAGTTGAGGCTCATTGCAAGGACGATTCGTATAAGAAAATATAAGCTATAAATTTGGTAAGTTTGTTATGTACTCGTAAATTAAATATTGTAAACAAAAGTGAAGTTAAAGAAATTTCCCATTATTATAGAACTGGTTGAAATGAAGGGTGAAGAATAGGATAAGTTTGTATGGTAATAGATACTATTCTACAGGATAATAATAAAAAAAATTCTTTGATATTTTTTACTGTAGTCAAAGAATATGCAACAACTATACATAAGGTTGGGTACTGATGGGACTATCCTCAAAGAATAGTAAATTGCGATGATGATATATGTTGAAAAAAAAAAGGTTATATAATTTGTGAATGGATTATTATTCTTTAAATTAAAAAAAAAAAGTAATAGTATTATAAATTTTTTGTTCTTGAAATAAATGAATATCGTGAATAAAAGTTGGTAATTTTAAGTTTTAACAAAAGTCTCATGGTCTTGCTTTCACAATAAGTAAATAAATAATAAAAAAACAACAAATAGGTTTTAAACCAAATTTTTAGAAATCATCAAATAGTTGGTTCCAAATTTGTCGGCTTTGTTTATTTGATATCACCCAAATTTTTAACAACTTGTAGTTGAGCATACAATTTCGCAAGAATAACGATTTTTGTACTCTTCAGGCATTGAATTATCGAAGTTTTATTTCATTTGGTTTTTGTAAGCAACAGATTAACAAGTTTTAAAATGTCTCTAGCAAAATTCCGTATGAAATGCAGATGTAGCTTGAGAGTGAACAATTCTTGGATCTTAGTTTTAATCATTATCGTGATTGATTTTCTCGATGCTGTCTTCTTCCTTCTCATGATTAGATGTGTCTTCAGTATCGTCATTTCAACACTTATCAATATCATTTTCATTATAAACATCAAGATGAGTTCTTGGGGCTCAAAAGTAAGATCATCATCATCCGAATTCCATTCATCACGCAGTGAATAGTTTTAAAAGTGTGTCATGAAGTTTGTAATAGACAGAATGAGACATCGCAGACCCCATGCTTGATCAGCTGGACGAGACTAGTTGATTAATCCATTTCCGCCTCTCCGTCTGTCCCCCTGTGTATTTATATGTATGGAAAATAATCCATCAATTCTTTACTAGAGTGTCAGCAAAGACAAGGATTTTTTTTCACAAGATGCTGCACATTTGTTGGAATAAACCGAATCGGACCACTGAGGGGTTACCTCCCATAAAACCGCCATTACAATTGAGGTTTTTATTTTTTTTTTGCACTATTGAACTGAAATTTAGACGCTATAAGTTTTTGATATAGGCACTATATATCTCCAGCTTTGTCTTTCCAGCGTTTTCCAACTGTTAACTTGTATAATCACAGTAGGATAGGCAAAACCGTTATCTAGTGATGTGTAAAGAGTATGACAGTTTCGGAATAGCCAAAGTGAACCTTCGGTTTTTTGGTCTATTTTTATTTTAATTTTTTTTGCTTGGTGTATTATTGTCCATTGACCAGTTAGTGATTTTTTAGTTTAATAAATGAGTTCGCGTCGACTTGATAAGTGTATGATGCCATTAGTAAAAGTTAAAAAAAAAAAAATTAATCAAAAAATATTGATGCTGTAATGTATAAATGTGTTTTGTATGATTCAATTCTAAATTCACAAGGTCTTATTTCAAACTGCTTGTGTAATAAATAGTGTGTATCTAACCTAAAGAATTAATAATAATTTGTAAATAACAAAATTTTTCTAATTACTCATATTCATTCAATCTTATTTATTTAAATTTTCAATGCCAGAATTCATAATTGAAGTTATTCTGACATCTTACAATTTATAATAAGATTATTTCAAATTATGATTTCTCTCCTTTATCAAAAAATATCAAATTCAATTAAAAATAAATAATTTATGTATAAATAAGTACGAGTATGTATTAATTTGTTGGTGTACTTTTGTAAATTGTTAATTGATTTTTATTCATTTTATTGTATTCTTTGATTTGCCACATTTTGTAATAATTTCAATTCAAACATTCATCAATTTATAAAGAAAATATAAAATATGAATAATTAAATTTAATATTTTAAGCTCATTATTACTATTTTACTTTACTTATTATTAAATTTCTTTACTAATAAATTTCCATAAAATCCGATTTTCTGGCAGTTTTAATTCATGATTTTATAAGTTTTTGCAATTACTTCTTTTACTTTTATTTTGTTTAACTAAAGTGCAGCAATTTTCTAAGTTTTTTTCTAAGCTGATAATTTGTTGAAGGTGCTACACCATTATTACTATCATCATCAGCATGATGATGATGTTCAAATGTTGTTGTTGTTGTTGTTCATGATTATTAGGTGCAAATTCATACAACATTTTCGTCATCAATTCAACAAAGAAACAAATTGCAAAATGCAAACAAAATGCAAGCCTAATTTTCTTAACTACAGCAACGACGACGACGATGGCGACGAGAAAAAATGGCAATTACTTAAAGAAGACAACAATTGTTGCTGCCAGGAGAGGCGGTATGAAAGACCCTCAAATGAAACGATGAATTGAGGGGGGTGTTTGGTGAAAAAGAAAACCAAAGTTTTCATGTTGAAGTTTGTAAGAAAATAGCAACACAAAAAATAAATAATTTGTTTGCACAAGCAATGAACTTTTGAACTTTGCCATGGAGCTTGCAACGCTTTTGCTGTCGCTACTGCAATGCAGCAACAATGAAATTGCAACGATTGCAATAATGGCAACATCGACGACGATAACATGCGCCCGAAAAACAAATACATCCAAAGTTGTGGACTGTTTTCGGTTATAAACTGGAGTATGTACAAACTGAATGAACTGGATGAAATTAAATATTGTTGTTGTTGGTGATGGTCGGACTCCCTTGGCGGTCGGTTCGTTGATCGCTATTCAACGCTTAAAGGCAACGTTTAACCATTTTGTTGTTACCATTATTTGTTGCCTTTGTTGCTGTTGTTGTTGTTGTTGTTATGTGGCATGTCGCTGTTTGTTTTACCTTTCCTTGTCGCGTTCATTTATTCATCATTTACTTCTCCATTTTCTCATCGTTCAACTTGACGTTGATATTCGCTCGCTGTGACTTGGTCTTCCTGATTTAATTCTGTTTTGTTGTATTTTGTTTTGTTTCGATTTTGTTTTTGTTCATGCATATTGCGGCGCCAATGTTCACATTTGCCAAAGTTCCAAAGTACCTATTTCTTCCACCCAGTGTCCCGCCACCCCCCTCAGTGTCCTTTTGGTTGGTAGGCAAGAAGGCGTACATGACAGTTGACAGCTGAAGCTAGTCTAAAACAAACAAATTGACAGATGACCTGACAATTGATTTTGGTGCAAAACTGTTTTGCCATTTGTTAGTGCTACGTATAGAAACAATAGAAGGAAACAAAGAAATAGAAGAAAGACTCTCTGGATAGGATATGTATTTAAATGGAAATAACATGATGAAGTGCCAGCCAGGTTAATGAAGCTTTACAAAATTGGAAATTCTTAAAATTTTTCATTTTACTTTCCATTTTGTTTTTTTTTTTTGTTTTGAAAAATTTAAATAATGAATTCATGAACTTTGTAAAATATTGTATTATATGGTTCGTTTAGTTCAACTTTTTCTGTTTACATACATTGATTCAATCGAATCCAATAAGGCAACGAGTTTACATAACAAACTACCCTTGTATTGGGTCAATGAATAGATAGATGCTTCAAAACTTTGAAGATAGAGGGAGGGCATATTGTTTGTTCTATAACTTTAAAATTTTGACAATTTGTTATCGACAAATTGTGATATTATTTTACAAATAATTTAAATTTGTTAGTTTTGAGATCATCATGCATGATAATGTAGTATTTTGACGATTTTTAGAAATGAATTTCTTCGATTGTTAATGAATTAATTTAAATTGAAATGGAAATGGAATAATGGAATGAATAAAGAAATTACTACAAAATATTGATATCTTATCGTACATTGACTACGTCTATTTAATTTCTATTCTATTAATTGATTTATTACCACGTTTTTTTATGAATCACATTTATTTTTTTAGAATGGTTGCTAATTGAAAAGTTTTGCTATGAAAACGCAATTTTAAATATAGAAATATTGTATAATCAAAGTTAAGTTGTTAAGATATTTTCTCGGATATGGGATTTTGGTTAGAGAACTTTACTGATAACAACATTTTGGTTAAGTCTTTTTGGTTGAACTTATTATCGGTTTAGGGTGATCGATAAGAAGACACAATGAATATTTATTGATTAAGAAAATAAAAATTACAATTTATATTGAATAATAATAAACCATTATAATAATTATATATTTATGTAAGATTTTATTTACATTTATTAGTTTAATTCACTTTAATGCTAGTAGTACTTATGTGGGAAGTTAAATATATTTATATAGTTTCTTTTATTAACATCACTATATAATCAATATGAGTGCACGCGGGCGACTGCGTCCTCACTCAAACAACGAACGTGAGCGACTAACTGACCCTCACGATCACCAGTCACTCTCGCACGATCATTCGTTCTTATACTATAGCGTTACCATGTAGGACAATCCGCTCCTAGTCTCCTTGCCAGATCTTACATTTATATAATAAATAAACTATATAAGACGTCTGTTCAAAAAGTATCGCGGTCTACGTAATATGTGAATAGAGAATCTTATATACAAGAAGCAATTTTCAAAGCTTGTTTCGGCTTTTGTATGGAGACTAACTCTACCTAAAATCTGAACAATGTGATTTTAAATTTCGATGCTAAGATGTGTCTATACATTATTTCAGGTCAATAGCTCAAAATCTAAGAGAAATAGGCAAACGGACGAATGTCTCAGGCCTAATCGATTCTCCAAGTTATGACAAAGTTTTATATGCTAATGTAAAAGGTTTCGATTTTGATTTCTTAAATTTATTTATAACTGAAATTTACATACATACGATAGGATAATATTTATCAAACTATATTCCTCTTTTCTTGTCTCTTTCACAAATTAGTTTGATATCTGATATGTGCGAGAGATATAAGATGTAAAAGATTACATGTAATAACTCAATTTCTTTTTTAATATATCATTATTATTATATGTAATTAAGTAGTATTTTTTCCCCTTGACTTGACATCACTGACACATTCAAGATTCTTAATGTGATTTTGGCACGCAAGATTATCGTTAGATCCTTTGATAATATTTTGTAAGGATATTTTCTGACTTCGTATAAGAAAATATAATAATTTAATAATAATGTATAAATTTTCTTTGAGAAAATAAGTAACAATATCCAATAAGATATAATTCATAAATGAATCAATTTAATGTGAATAGATTTGAAGCAGTTAAATTAAATAAAATTGTTAAATGAAAATCTCTATAATTCTACAAATGAATAAAAGAAACATCTTACAAATAGTAATTTTCGTTACAAAAAAAAGCCACATTGAAATGCACAAAGCGTCAATCGACACAATAATCATGCCTGATTTGAGTGCCCCGGAGACATGACACGAAATGAAAATGAAATAGAAAAACTTGGGAAAATATAAAACTAAATAAAAATATTCAAATTTTCTATTTTTTGTTTTGATGATGAACGATATTTTATGCACGACGCAGACCTCCTTAGTCAAACGACATCGAAATCGGTACCGAAAGTGGGAGCGAGTTAGTGAGCCTGTTATAGCCTCAGACGACAACTACAACAACAACAACAATTCTATATACATATCTCGATTTATAGTTGTTATTTTTGTTGCTGTTGTTGCAATTTGTTGGTGTTGCTGTTAGTTTGCCCTTTACTTGTTCAACTCGCTCGTAGCCATTCAATATAACAATTTCAATTTCGCGTATCGAAGCGAATTGTAGCGTAAATTCAAATTTGTAAAAGAAACGAAAGCTTGAGGCTAATCTTGACAGACAACAAAACCGAAAAAAAAAAAAAAAGGAGAAAATATTACAAAATCATGTAGCAAAGTACGATGACAAAGTTGCAACAAGACTGTTGTAACCCTCCATTCAATCATTCACCTCTTCATCCATGCAACTATCCATATCGAACCACCCACGCAAATCACGCTTTGATAAAATGTGAATGCATTCAACAAAAGAGAAATATTATTATATATTAGAAAAAAAAGAGAGTTTGGATGTGAAAGTGTTGAGAGAAGTTAGAGTCGCAGCGTTATCAGCCAACATCACCGTCACCACATTTTCACGCGTTCAAATCATAAGTTTACAATGCCTCCCTCAAGGCGCTTGATCATTCAATACTGCAAGGATAGCGAGATGCTTTAAAGGAATGCAAAAGGTGGATGGATGGGCGTTTCAGACAAAATAAATGAATATTAGTTTCTTGTTGTCTTAATGACAACAAATCAATATTATGACAAAAGCGTGCCTATCTAATGAGATACAACAACAAAAAAGACATTGCAAAAAATTTTGAATCGTGAAAGTAAACAGCAGCTCAACAATATAATTTCAAATCATATCTTTTTTTTCTATCTCTACTAACTGATTGCTCTATGGATCATGTACTCGTATATTGTCATCTTTGTGTTTATTGTTGTCAATGGTTTTACTATTGTAGGTTGCTTTATTCTAGTTGATGACAATAAAAAATGATAAAACCAAAGTGTCAAACATGATAATAATGATGAAGTTGATGATAAAATAAGCTCAAAAAGAGTCACTTTTGTATACAAAAGAATATAGAAATCAAAGAGAACAAGGAGCTAAAAATAAACAGAAAATAGTCTAACATTTCTGTGACATTTAGTATTAGTAATTTTAAATTTACTTTTCAATTACAAATATACGTTAATAATCATTGAACCAAATAAGGAATTATATGAACACAAATAAGTAATAATAATAATAATTATAAATGGAAGGCTGGTAAGAATGAAGGCTTGCAAGAATTTGAACTTATGTTAAAGGTATAGAACGCTTAAATATGGATCTAGTGTTGTAGAGTATTGATATGGTGGTATCACAAGAGGTCTCAATAAGACCTAAGTGTGCTACTTTGGCAGCCGTTTCCGTTTCAAATATTCATGGTATCAAGAAATTAATATTAGCGTCATATATTCATTTTTCAGTTTCAACAAAAGTTTAATTTAGTTTAGTTTTTATTTATCTAAGATTTCCCAATAATGGATCGTACTTATTTTTTATTATAAACTTATTCATTAAAGTGCATATTCTGTGATAGAATTGCTGCAGCTTAGTTAAGATGTTTTGCGATATTCACAGTGTAGTCTAGACCTTGTGCATTCAGAGTCAATGAATGAAAAGATATGGGCTATTGGAAACATTAAAAGTTTCTTGAACATAAAGATATAAAGTTTAATGAAAGCGGTAATGGAAGTTGGTCAAATGATGGCGGAAAGGTCTTCGAATAAAACGGAAAAGGCAGAATACTGAATAAACCAAATGACTTCTGATAATCGAATCAGGCATAAATATGTAATTCATATTACATACTTGTTTGTAATATTTTGAAGAGTAAAGATGTTAATACACATCAGCATTATGTAACTCCATAATAATCACAGTATATAATGACAAAAGTACTTGGGGTTTTTTTTTTGTTGTTATCAGAATACAGTCATTCACTTACTCAAACGCTCAATCATACACTGTTTTGATCATAAAGTTGCATCTTTTTGCTTTTGTATCTGATTGTTGTTGTTTTTATTGTTGGTATTATTCATTCATTGATTCATTCATTGTTTTATTTGTTGTTATTACTAAGTATTGCGTTGCCACATCTGTTTGTTATTTATTGTCATTTAATTAAGTTGTTGGTTTTTTCACATTTTATTTGACAAATTTCTCGCTTCAAAAAACTTGATGCTATCAATTAAAATGAAGTTTTTATTTTAAATATTTTTTAATAATATAATATCATTATTTGTTTGTTAATTCTTTTTAATAAATTCTATTGTTTTTATGTAATAAACAAATTTTTTTTTTTGTTTTTGCGTTATGATTAATTTTTCTAGCAATATTTTTTTTAAATATTCGTACTCATTTGTTATGATATTTTGTAGCTTAAAGATACACATTTTGTATTTCAAATAAAGTTATATCATCTTGACTTTGTTAAATTGCAAGATTTTCAGCTTTTTCTTTTCATATTTTGTCATTTGGCTTTGCCTTTTTGACCTGTTTTTAGTAGCTAAACGCTGACAAAGTGACAAAAGAAAGTAGGCAAAGTTGTTGAATTTTTTTTTTATTCAATCACTTTTTCTCTGTTAACTGGTAGCCGTTTATGTAATAAAGATGTCAAAGTTTAATTGTTTTAACTTCATCAAATGCATCACGTGACTTATGATGAATTACGTAATTTTTTTTTTTATCTCTACCAACTTCAATATATAAATTCACTTTGTTTTTTAATTAATAATTTTTTATATAAAGTATTTAAGTTCTTTGTTGCTATTTGTTATGAATTTGTTTAAAAGAAAGAAAAGTAAATAAAATTGCATTACAAATGCAATACATAGTTTCCATTGTTTGCTGTTAAGAAAAATTCAAGAAGAAACAGAAAAGAGTTAAATATTGTATATTTTTTATAAGAAAAAAAAAAGTGTGTAAAGAAAAACACTTAAGCTTAGTAGTTTTGTCTGTGAAGCTGAAGTTTGCGACATTTGTTTGTTTTAAAATTTTCTATGGACATTTACTTCATTTTCTATTTGCAACTCTTTTAAGTTGCAAGCATCGCATAACAAATAAAGATGAGAAAAATAATAAAAACAACAGCAAAAAGAAGAAAAGCAAAGACAACACAAATATCTACCCATACATAATATTGTATACATAAGTTGGAGTTGAAGTTGAAGTTGAAGTAAGTAGAAGATATCGTCAACAAAGCTCATGACATCTATTAAAGGGGTCTTCAGGGAAGGGTCTGGGGCGACGGGAGTATTTAGTTTGTGTACCAAGAAAAGATAAATTAAAGAAGGGAGGGCGAGTGAAGAGAGAGAGAGTGAAATGTCACTTAAACCACACACATGTGTAGAAATATGAGCATTGTCAACGAACGTCCTATCATGTTCTCTGTCCCTTGCTCCATGGCATAACTGACCCTCCCCTAGCATCATTTGCAGCTTCTTTGTTGTTGAGTATGTATTGTGTGTTTTTGTGTGTGTATGTGAACATGTTGCATGCTGCAATGTTGTTGCAATGTTGCTGCTGCCTGTAATTGATGTCGTTTGTTATTGTTGCTCTTGCTGTTGCTAGTTTTTCCTAAGGTACAACGACAATCATTTTACTAACGACGACAATGCAACAAAGCAATGTTATTGCTGTTGTTGTGTCGTCACTCGCTTAGTGGCATGCATCATGTTGCAAGCAATCTAACAAAGCAACGAACGAATGAACGAACGAGCGATGGAGTGAGTATTAGCAACTTGAAAGTGAAATTTTTTCTTCTTCTGTTGCACATTGACTGACTTCCGGCTCGTGTTGCACACGCTCAACTAACTTGGCTCTTCTTAATGCTCCTGTTACTATTGTCAGTGTTGCTGCTCGATTCACATACGTGGCACGTTGAAGGTTTATTGTTACCTTTAAAATGGATTTTTTTTTTTTTTAAAACTCCTATCGTATCACATCTGATGAAGATATGTCGTGATGAAAAGTGAAATTGTTGTTGGCACTTTTCTTTTTTTTTGTTTTTTTTTTTTTGTTTTGTTCATCATTATCATCATTTTCATCATTATTGTGGATGTTGTTGCTGCTGCTCATTTATTTCGTTAAGCAGCAATTGTTACTAATTGTTATTTTCTGCTGTCTCTGATTTAGCTTACTTTGTGCTTGAACTTTACTCCTAAAATGGAGAGTTTTTCTCTACCCTAAAATCACATTTAGAAAAATATACATGCGATTTTCCCAAAATAATTGTACTTAACGTAACAATGTTGTCTTTATCTTTGATTTAATATAATTTCCTTTATTAATGCAATCATGAAATAGAAGTCAATCGTGACAATATGCAATTAAATGATAAAAACAAAACAAAATAGCATTTTAATAGAAAAACTTGCCCTTCAAATGAAATTTATTTTATATCTGAAAAAATGATTTTCGTAATTGGCATAAGTTTGTCATAGAAGATTTTAATCGCCTCTAACCTATTTGTATCAGCTTTGTCATATTCAAACTTTTATTCAAGTTGCACAAGTCCAGAAGATTTGTTATCAATTTGTTGCTACTAGTAGCAGTTTGTGGTTAAATACAATTATCAACAATAAATCCAAAACCAAATATTTGTGGTCGTTCTTTGGTTAAATTAAAAAAAAAAAAAGAAAAAAGGAACAAACAGGGTATCGCACCATCGATAGAAGGTACCTTGTGATGTTAAAACAGACAACAATAAGGCATCGACATGATAAACACACACATATCCCAATCATGTGCTTAATTTCTCCGTTGAGAGCAATTATGTTGGAAATAGCGGAAGGACTCCATTGGTAATGGTGATGGTGATTTTGATGGTAATGGCGATGGTGATGATGGCAATTATGATGATGATCAGTAGGAGTACATTGGGATTCGTTGTTGTAAACTGAGGCTGAAGCTGATGCGCTTGAATCAACAGTAGCAATTGTCAGTCGCTAAAGTATACTTTGTGTATATAAATGGCGGTTTTCACTGACTTTCACTGTAGCAATTTTTGCATTTCCATTTGAGTTTATGGGCCGACGACCATCGCGAGTTCACTTGTCAATTACTCGGCAGCCTTTTTTAATGGACACACACGCTCAGATACACAGAGAATCGACCATAATTTTTACATCGTTAATGTTATTTAAATGGTCCTTCCTTGCCGGGTGGATTGTTCCGCGGTTCTCGCGTATCCTATTAATGTCGCACACACGTTGAACGCCATCATCGTGCCATAGAGAAGGCTTCTGCTGTTCCATTGCGTTCCATTCTTATTTCGCTTACTTCATTATTCTGGAGTTAAGGCGCTTAAAGCCATGTTTATGGCCAGTTTCGTTTTATTTCGTTTGCGTTTTGTTCCTTTACCAATTCTGCTCATTTCATTTTACCTGTAATTTTTATCTTAAATATCCTGCTGCTTCCAGTGTTTTTGTTACTACTGTCATATCCTTCGTTTGTTGCGTTGACAGAATTCATCATTAAATTTACTTTATAAAAAGTGTCCAATTGTAAATTTTTTCATTTTCATTTTTTTTTGGTTTTGTTTTTTTTTTTTTTTGTCTTTCCTCAAGCTTTATGTACTCATCTAGTTTTCTTTACTTCCGCTTATTTTGTTCACTCACTCACTTCCTTCCTGACTTCCGTTAAAGCTTTCTTTTATGCATGTGTGAGTGCATATATCTGTATGTGTGTGTGTTTAAATTATATTTTATTTATACAATCAGTACAAAATTTAAAAAAAAAAAACGGAAAAAAAAACAGAAAAGAAGATGAAAAATAAGTAAATAAATTGGGTCGCTTGTTACAAGTTTGCTGCATCAACTGAAATTTTTCTTGCAGGACCTCAAGCCAGAATACCTGTCTCCTGTATGTATGTTTACTTACATTTATTTACTTTAGCGCTTCACGATATTGTCGCCGTCACCATCAGAGTCACCCAACGCGTGTAGTTGCTTCGCGTTTGTTAATTTGATTTTTATCTTGCAATTTTTTGTTCATTTTGTTTAATTTTTTCTTTTTTTTTTTGTGCTCTTTATTATTCCCTTTTTTATAAGCTGGACACAGAAGCTCCGCAAGGGTTCTTTCGCTCATTTGCACTTCGTGGATTCTGACATTTTTGTGTTGTTTCGTTTGTGAGTGAGTGTCCTTTGCGTCTATTAGAATGACAATTCCACGCAAGGAAACTCAACTGAACTCAACTCAACTCATCTTATCTTATAGTTCAGTTTAGCTGAGTGTGACTTTTGAAAATGTTGACAAAATATAATTTTGTTGTTGCTGCAACTATGTTGTACATTTTGCATTTTTTCGTTTACTCATTGCATAATTTATGCAACATTTTTGTTTTTGTCCTTTTAAGAAAAAAAAAAATGCACATTTTTGCATAGTAAAATTAGGTAAAAATTGGGTTTTTATGTATGAGACATCGTTAGGACGTTTGACTTCAGGCATTTAACTATTAGTAAGAATAAAAAAAATGAAGTTGTTTGATATAAATAAGTAAGTAGTATGAGTGATTATTAGAAATGTTACACTTTCTTATTTACTTCAACTGACTAAAATTACAATTTTAGTTTGAAATAATAGGTTTGAAATTAATGATGATATTATTATTAACTGTGTTCCTGAATTCAAAACTTTAGATCGTTATTGATATAGATATGTTAATTAATTTGCGACATTGACTGTCACTTTTGAATTCCGAGTGTACTAAAGTCATTTAATCTGAACTAATGGAACATCTTGCAATGGTAGCTTTATTGTACCTAGGTATGTCTTCATAATTTTTGATCATTAAGAAGTCCTTCGGATTAGCAAGCTTTATTTGTGATGCCAATGCTTCCCTTTTATCGTATTTAGGAGACAAATAAAGTAAACAAATATTTATTATAATTCTATCAATGATAGGTTTGTGATATGAAATTACAGGAAACATCGAGATTTCTGGTAAAAGTTAAATAAATACTGGTATTGCCTAGCGTAGGTTAAAGAAAATTCGATGTAAAATAAATTAAATGAAATTCGCAGGAAATCGGGCAATGAGATATGAACATTAAAGTCATCGACCATTATGATTGGTGTATTTATTCCAATATATACATACATACATTGCAGTTTGATAAATTCGTTATAGGAGGGTTATTTCATATGACTATTCGATGTAGAACTCCAATGCAGACTTGTACATATGTATATTTGTATTTAATCTTAATGAGATCTCACGATTGAGAGACAAACAAACGTCGTATCTTCTCTACTTCTTCTTCATGTAAAAATCTTAAATTTATACAGCCAACTGCCATGCATCACAGTCCTCACTTGAACAATTCTTTCATTTAAAATGGATCCCTTTAATTGTATTGTACTTCGAGACTTATGCGCGGTCACTGTTCTGATTGTAATGAAATTTTGTGTATGTGTATGGTTGGTTCCAGCCTTGGATATAGGGAATTTTTGGATCCGATATGTGACGCTTTTGTCGAGAAATTGGTGGATCTTATTTTGCATATAATACTTAAACCCATGTTTTAAAAATCATGATGACAAGGCTATGGAATTGTGCAGTGTTGTTTATTTGGTGACTGGAACTTTTTATGTCTCTGTTCTACTGAAAATGAAGAACTTCTCTTTTTGATTTCTTTTCATATATGATCGTACTGATCATACGAGTTCTAGCAATTTGGTTGTACGTGCGACTGGACTGGGACTTTATTATGTGTAAAAAAAAATTTCAGAAACGTATATCTTTGTTATTTGTTCGTATTTGTAAGATATCGAAAAGTGTTTATTCGTTAATGTTGCGACAGTAGCAAGAGCCTACAATATTCCAATAAGAAATACCAACTACGAATATATTTGAATTACAATTGTGTTTTATTTCTCTTATTTATACAGTTTGAATTTTGAATGTGATCTAAAAATACATACATACTAAATTACAATCAATAACTTTGGTGGCCTTAAGCTTAATTACCTGCTTATATTTGTAGATTAGTTGTCATTGAAAATTTCAGTTTAATATTAAGATTTCATAATAAAAACGAATATTTATACAATAGTAGATTATTTCCTTCTTTCTGGTGATGCCCTAATGGCGGGAAATACTGTGTTGAAAAAAAAAAAACCCACATGTGAACTTAATTAAATAGTCAAAAAGGTTTCGAACCTTCGCTGTCTTCGTTTAGTTTAAAACAGAATATTTGATCAAAGTATAAGTAAAAATGTTTAATTAAATAACATTTACCTTAATATTATCTTCATGTTGACAAATTTAAAAGATGTTGGTACACAAAGCTATGAAGTTTAGTTAACGGAAGCAACTTAGAAGAAGACAAAGCACCCATTTCACACCTTTCGATTCAATAAGTTTTAATTACACAACTTTGGTCCATTTCTTCTTTCATTTTCGTTTTCTGTTGCTGCAAAGAAAATTCAATTTAAAAACAGATTTTCAATGCTCAATTTGCTTAGGAAGAATTTTGTTTTCTTTCTTGGAAAGGAGCATATTTTATTATAACAAAAAAGCAAGCACCCAAACAACCTTTTGGTCAATATGTTCTATTCTATTTTGTTATTCTTTTCTTCTTTTCATACACTCAATTTGTATCTTTGAAATAGTTTTCGTTTCTGTTTTCATTTGAGATGAAGAAAAAAGGCGGTAAGAAACGTTGAAAAGAAAAAAAAAAATAACCAATTATGCGCTTTACTCTCTAATTGCTTCCTGATACTAACTTGCCAACTTTGTTGCCTTTTGTTGTCATTTACTACTTTCTTTACACTTTCTTTACATTTTTCTGTGCCACTTTTTCATCCCACTTTGATTCAGATAATAATGTGACCGGATTTTTTAAGGAAAATTCCGTTCTTAAGATGTTTCTATTTAACTAGTAACTAAAGAAACTAATATGCCAAAAGGGGAAAATGGTATGGCGCATCTACTATCTGAAATAAAATTATTTTTGAACCCTAATGATATCCGTTGGTTTCCCGGTCAATGCGGTGCGTATGATGAATGCAATATATATGATATTTTATTTTCACAAAAGTATGGGAGAAATGAGATCATGTTTCGTGTCATAGAAAACTTGGTACAATGCACCGCCCTGAACGATTTCATCATATAAATTTAAATTATTTTATTTTTATAAATATAAAATTAACTTATTTTCTTCTGTTTTGTAATCAATATGATTTCCGGTCGACAAAATTATTGAAAATGAAATTGTATTTAATTTGAATCGGATTTAGTAATTTGAAGTTCATAAATATACAGAAAAAAAAAAGAAACTAATAATTTGAATTGTATTGAATAGAAAAGAAATAAAATTAAATAAAAATGCATAACAAAAGGAAATAAATAAAATATTTTAAAATATAAAATTGTTCAATTATAAACATTCAATGAAAACTAACCGGCAGTAAAAATTCAATTCAATTCAATTCAATTCAGTTCAACATGAACAAGTTTCCATAAAGTTAGCTAGTCAGTGAGTGAATTAGTGAATAAGTGAGTCCGAGAGTGACTGGGTCAAAGAGAGAGAGAGAGAGGGAGAGGGAGAGAAGGGTAAAAGAAACAATAGAAATTCACATGCAAAAGGCAAATTACGTTAATATATATGTTATGAATGAATGACTGAATGAAGTACAAGTTAGTATCTAACGACGATGATCAAAACTAGTTTTTCTCGTTGCTCTTCCATCTTCTTTGTCTTTTGTTTCAACCGACAGTTTCCCAGTCTCAGACTGCAACTAAAGTAACAAATAATAAAATTTTAAAAAGAAAAATTATAAAAAAAAAAAAATATATTTTTCTAGTTTTTAACCTAAAATGTAACAATAAAAACTAAAAAAAAACAATAACAATGCGATTCAATGCAACTGCAGACAATAATAATATCAACAACATGCAATAGCAAAAAGGAAAAACAACATACATATGAATAAACAAAACAAAATATTGCCGTGTGAATTTTTATTTGATTTTTTCAATTTTTTTCAATTATTTTTATTTGTAATTTTTTGTACAATTTTTCCTATTTTTTTGTTTTTTGTTTTTTTTCAATATTTCACGCATATATGAACAATGCAACCGCCACCACCACCATCACCATCACCATCACCATCACCCTCACATGTTTCTAATATCTATGAGTATCTATTATGAGTATCTTTAAAGTCTGTTGGGTTCTTGTATGAAGTGTTGTGTTTTGCAAAATGTTCAGTCTAATGGAAAATTGCAAACAATTTCAGAAACACACTTTTTTCACTTTGTATACCTACGCCCTCTCATTACCCACTCACACACATACACACACAAACACACTTACTCCCTCTTTCTCTATTTGCTGTTGTACAACATAGCTGAGTAACATACAATATTTTAACGCAACCCAACGCAACTTCACCACACAACTCACACTTTGGTTTTTCTTGCTGCCTGGATGATTGTTGGATTTTGTTCGTTAGGCTTCGCATAGCAGAAAATTATGAGTTAATGGATTCTGTTAAATATTTCAGTATTGCAATTATCTCATTAGCAGTTGCAACAATAACAACACCAACAACAACAACAACAACAATAGCAAATAGCAACAAAAACAATTACAATAATTTACTAACATTGTTATTTGTTGACAAAAATGTTGTTATGTATTTATTGTTGCTGTTGTTGTTGTTGTTGTTGACCAAATTTAGACCAAATTATGCGGGCATGAAACAATTTTCATTTGTTTTATATTCTTTATTATATATATTGTTTTTATTTTTAATATTGTTAACACTTTTGTCGCATACATTGAATTGTTTTATCATAATCAACACTCTTTTGTCATTAAATAACAAAAACAAAATCAACAATTGTTCTAAGATTTGAAATAATATACAGAACTAGGGTATCCTGCCCGACGTCGTACGGCCAATCGGATTCCTTAAACTTCACTTTCAGTAGAACGCAAGTGGATTGGGCCATACCTACAGTTGCGGTTTCGCACCATCGCTATTAATAAGTTGAATTGCAATTCTGGTATTTCATTTTTGCTTCCCGCTGCACTTTAATTTGGCTAAATGGATAGTCAGTCACATTAATAATTCCAGTGACTTACCAAATCCACAACAATGCACAGCTCCCTGGTCTTGCCTTAAGTGTTATTGTATTATTGAGTCCTTTAATTTATTCAAACCTAACTGTAGTACATTGCGCAGAATCAGACAAATCAAATGCAGTATTTGATCCACCAATTTCTCGACAACAGCGTCACATATCGAATCCAAAAGTACTCTGTTATGTTCAAGGCTAAAACCAACCATGCACGCATTCACAAAATGTCATTGCAATCAGATGAACGAACGGTATAGCCGCGCATAAGACTCAATATGAACACACATATATGTATATTGTGAATCTAAATAATTCTCAGATCCCCTTGAACACACACAAGAAATTTCATCAAAATCGGTCCAGTCGTTTAAGAGAAGTTCAGTGACATACACACTCACAGAAGAATTATATATATAAAGATGATCATTGGTTTCATGGCTTAAAGGGCTTATAGGCCATAATTATAGGGTATAATTGAAGGAAAAAATAACTTTTGCCTATACCAGATATCGTGTTTATTTGTCTCATCAGTGCAATGTTGAAGTTCAAGAAAAATGAAAGTGAGGAAACAGTTTAAAAACCGATTTTGTTTTGATGAACTTCCACTGAAATTATTTATTTGTGTATGGTAATAAAAAGGACTTAAACCCTACAGTTTGTAAATGATAATAATTTTGTTTAGGTTAGGTATAAGTGTAAACCGTTTATAAGACTGCCTAATTTATATAATATTGGACCCATTATGATAACACAAGTACATTGAAACCACCCCAAATTGTTAAAGAATTAAAGTTCTGACGTCTATAATTGCTTTCCATGAGCATAGTTGCCCCACGTCATTCGTGGACTCTCAATCCTGTTCTGTCGGATGACCTAAGACGAATCGATTTCCCTGCTACAATAATGTGAAACATATAAAATTTAAACATAGAACTTAATAATCATAATAATCAAAGCTAAGTAAAGTATTTAAGTTAATTTTTGAGTTGAATTACCATTACCGCCTTATAAGTTGAATGAAAGTCACGACTTCACTTGCCAAATTCTAGCAATTGTGGTCATAAATTTCACAACTCTACGCAGACTGCGCCCATTCCAATGTTGCCATGGGTGCTGCATCCATTTTCGATGCTGTATCCATTTTTGATGCATCATTCATGTCTACAAAAATAACTCCTCAATGTGCTTATATTCCCTGTTGGTGGATGCAGCAGCATCTCTATGTAAATAGGCTATTAGTGATCTTAAGGAGATGATAAGTCAAGTGATTTTTACAAAAAGACATGGGATACACTCATACATTAGTTATGTTGAACGTTATCAACTGAAAGAAGTTCTAATAATTGCTTATGCAGCAAGATACTGAACTTAGAAATACATAGTACTTATATTTCCTTGCAATATTCGCCTATAATAATAAATACACAGAAGCAAATGCGCAAAAATATATTTCTTGAAAAAAGTATTGATTAATTATTATGGTTAACAATGAAAAGATCTTCTCTATTCTTATAACATACTCGTACATAAGCAGATTCTTGCTTTGAAAATAGAAAGATATTTGAAGTTATAAAAAGCTTCAAAATTTTCAAAAATTCTAGATCCCTTGGTTTTGTGTTCACATTAAATCACTAGCAAAACCTCTAACAAAATCATCAATAAATCCAAGTACAAATTAATTGACAAATCGTAAATAAATGATAATTAAATGAGTATGACAAAGGGATATTTTAAAGCAAAATAATCGTTGTATGACAAGGAATAGGAGAGAAAGATGTAAATCTTCAATCAATAAATTGCTATACATTTTGTCTTATTGGGTTTGTGGGATTTTGGGGAAAAGGAAAATAGAAAATTAACCGATTCGAACGCTTCATTAACGCGATGGGTTTATTAAATTTTGCTTAACATGTGTAATCAAAGCAATTATATTACGAGGAAATTGATGGTGAAAATTTGCCAAAATTATTTTTGCATTTAACTCAGCGCAACTCGATGAGATGCAAAGTATCGCAACGCAACGCAGCGCGACTCCACTCGATTCGATTGGTTTGGTTGGGTTGCCATTGGGATGAATCTCAGGCCCCATGATATTTCATTAAAAGCTGTTGGTTTCATTTGTAGGTTGGTTGGCTGGTGTCTGTTGCTTGGTGGAGCGAAAGAAGAGCACGAAAATTAGGTGTTTAGGTAGATGGGTTGGATTGGTTTGGTTAGATGTAATAGTCAGACAGACAGACAGACAGACAGACATCAGACCAGACAAATTGTTAGACGCTCGCTCGCGTTGGGAGCGTGTGCTACTCATACTCCAACACATACGAGTATAACATGCTATGGATTCCTAAATAGATACACACTCGCAATTATTTAGCGTAATTGCTTTAAATACGAAAATGTTGCAACCACATAATTAGAAAATTGGAAAATAAATGCATTTTCACAAACACAGAGACTCAAACACACAGTCTCAGATCCAAAAGCTCGCATGCTCGCGTCTATATTCGTGACTATGAGAGTTTCCAAAACTCCAATAGGAAAATAACTTTAAATTTTTTTGTTTTCTATTTTAAGTGGCGTTTTTTGGCAATTTATTGTTGTTTTATTATAAAAGGGACTAAGAAGAGGGAAAACCACAATCTATTTACTATTTAATTGCTTCAAATTTGTTGAAGTTTTCGCACTCATGAGCTTTTGAAGAAATTTATTTCACAAAACTGTTAATGTTATTAGTGTTTAATTAGAAAACAAATACAAGCATGTTTATTAATTCTAATCTAACAATAACGAAATCGAGAGTCACGGGAATTTATTATGTGTCTGACCTTTTGTCTGTGAATCAAAAATGATATTTCAGAAATGAAATTCACTTTACTAATAACGACGGAATGATCCCGTAACAGCAGATATATGGCCCAATTGCGTTTTACAGAAGGTCAAAAACATCTCATTTTAAGTTTTTTCTTATCCATGATACATGATCACACGAGTTTAACCATTTCGGTTGGCCGTGCGACGCCGGGCCGGAAATACATACATACATCAGCATACTGACTTCATTTGTAATCAGAATTTTGTTGAAAACAAATTTAATTGTATTCAATTATATATTCCCCTCTGGGAAATTCTTCTGGAGGTCTTTTAGTCTTGTTGCCTAGAACTCATATTCCTGGAGGGAACATTATTTTCATTTATAATTTGTGATCCAGGTCTCTCAGATTCTCTATAAATGGAATTTCATGGCTACGACATGAATGAAAACAATATGGGCCACCAACCCATAAACTTTTTGGAGTTCGAATTTGGTAGCACCTCGGGTGCGAAGTCTGACCAGAGGCTATTTTCTAGTACCACGGGTGGTCAGGAGCCCACGGAACTTGTTTCCGTCCTGGCCAGCGGGTACGGCCCCCTTGTGGGAGTATCGTGGTGGATGTGGTTTAATACCCAAATGCGGGTAGAGTAATAACTCGACGTGGAGTTGCGTTATACAACCGGGTGCTGTGACCTAGAGAGCAGCAGAGGTTTAAGATAGGCCTCGCTCCCCACCAAGGAGGGAGTCATATTCCAAATTTAATATGACTCTAAATTGGTACCTGCGGATATTTATCCAAGGGGACGTTGATTGACGTTTATCAATCCATGTGCTTGGCACCGTGTTCTTAAGTCTTCACAGATAGGTGAGCACGTAAAACACTGGTATTAATTATATTGATATTATATTCCCAATTTAACCAATACAAATTATAAATAAAATGTATTATTTTACCATTCAGATTTAAAGTAGATTGAAAATATTTATTAAAAGAACTTTGCAAATAGAATTTGTTTGGTATAATACACCACATTCTTATAATTTTTAAATAGAAAAAATTCGGTTGAAAGTAATTGCTAGATACTTTTCTGAACGAATAGCTTTTTCTACCAAGAATTGGCGAACAATAAGATGAAGCAGCTCATTGAGTGACATGACTTCAGTATTACATAGTATGATTTTCTAGTTTGGGAGGACTTTATGTGTGAGGAATCTTCTTAATAGACTTAAGTACTTTGTTTCGTTTTTCCTTAATTTATGTGCTACTGTGTATTTCGAGATCAAATCGAAGCTTATTTGGGTCTGCTTAACGTCAAGTAAAAAGAAACTAGTAGCAAACAGTTTTGTGGTTATCTTGAGAAAGAAGAAGCCGATGAACTCGCCAGAAAAGGATCTGCCCGCGTCCTGATTGGACTAGCACCATTCTGAAGGCTTCCTTGAAATTTCACAAAACTTAAATTACGACGATGGCTAAATGGTACAATTGCACCAATATTGGTTGAACACAAAATTTATTTGAGTAGCGAAAATCTTCATGCCTTCTAGCTCTAGCAAGATGTACTCTGAAATGCCTCAGGCTTTTTTACAAGACATTGTAGAGTTATAAAACATTTGCATTTAATAATTCTTTACTAAAAATAAAATACAAAATGAATTAGAGGAAACAGCAGACTATTTACTATGCCACTGTGAGAGCATAATTTGAACCAGGCTCCGATTTCTATGTAGGTAAACAGATTACAAAATTCAACTGAAATTGCAGATTTACCTGCGAAGAACATCTTGGAACCAGAATCTCGGTGACTGTAATAATGGGTTTTGTCACAATAGGCCCAATCGCGGCCGCAGTGAATACATTCTATCCTTTTCCTAATCTAATATGATCTAATCTAATCTAATGACTGCCAAAAAAAAAATAAAGTAGAAATTCAACTTATTTTATGTTGAAAAGCAGTTTTAAATTTATAATGCAAAATCAAAATTAAAATTTAACATAAAATTGTCTTGTTAACTTAACTACTTCCACTTGTATGTACAATACAAAGCAAAACATGGGACGAAAAGCATTTGTAAGACATTCAATAATTAACCTGTGTAGGCAAAAATGACCTAGACATGTGTTCTAGAATTTAATGACATAATACTAACAGCCAATTAGTTTAAATTTCTAATTGTTTATTGTTCATGTAATATGCATTAAAAGGTATCACCTAAATCAGAGGGTTGTTCTCACATTATGGCACAGTTTGACAACTAAGCTACAAATTTTATACGTAGGTTACAAGTCTATTGAATGAAAAGTATTTTCGATCTCAATGATAGGTTCCCAAATTATTTCTTCCAACGCCCAATTTGAGCTTTAAATAAAATTCTAGTGAACCCTGAAATTTTCAATTTTTTTGTATAATTTATTGTATTTAGAAGACTGTCGTAATGCCCCCTTATTTGCTCTGAGATTTTTTCAATTTTAAGATTGATCAGCATTATTTATATTATATAATACTTGGGTACATTTTTCATTTTCATAAAGAATTATTATCCTTCAACTTAAAATAACAGATTTATATATTTAAATTTTAGTTGTCAAACGTGTAGCGTATTGAAATTTCTATGATATTTCGAATTAAATGTTAAATGGAAGACTCGTATTTTTCCTTTACTTATGTATACCAATATTTATTTTTTGTTTTGTAATTTTTTTGTATAAAAATACAATATTTGAATTCGAATTTGCCCATTGAAATATGAGTTATTATTGACCACTTTGGTAAGATGCGGCGATGTGTGAGTTTTTATTTATTTAAGTGTAAATTTATGCGGTCGATTTGTTGTTATTATTGTTATTTTTATTTTTTTATCACATAATAGTAAAGCGTGAGTCTATGAAAAAATGAAGAATTAAAAATATGATTTAAATAATAAAATAAATAAATGCAAATATAAACAAAGGTAATAAAACAAATTAAGCTGACATCTGCTGTGGTTAACGCGATACATTTATGCATTTTGTTTCATGTTTTATGCATTTTTCTCTTTAAATTTCATTTTACTTTACAAAGATCAAACTTTCTTTATGCCTTTATTAGAGACTTTTACTATGTAAAAAACTAATAGGAATAGATATATATTTTATTATTAGCTATAATTTACAGTTAAATTGGTGCTTTACTGATTCCATCCTATCTCACACGATTTCAATGCAACTGAAACGTTTTAAAGTTAGGAAAAATCTTTGGGCAGAGGCTTTTCCATTTGCCATTGTTCATTTAACTCGATTTGGCTACTTACCTATGTTGATGTGGCTTCAATAGACTTTGACTTTGTGGCTGCTTGATTGTGATACATATGTACATAGTACGAGTAGATGCTACTACAGTAATACTACTTACTTCCTGGATTTTGTAAATGAAATTGATATGATATTTGATTAGAGGTTTGCTTATTTACTACATACCCACTATCGAAGGTAAGTTAAGATGTTGGGATGGTCGGGGAAAGGAAACTGCGCCTGAGTGCGCAAAATAATTACATAGAAATTTTCCCTTTTGAAATCAATCAAACGTGCAACATTATGTTGCAGTTACAGTGCAAACAGCAACAACAACAACAACAACAACAACAACAATTGTTGCTTGTAGATGTTTGCTGCTATTGCTTTTACCTAAAGTGAGTTAAGTTTGCCTCACGACCATAATTATTGTATTGTGGCTTGTTGTTTGAGCAGTCAATTTTCACTGACTTCAGGTAGCCAATATAACAATTTACTGCCTTCGTGAATCGAAGGCATGAATTTGTTTAAAATCGAAAACAAAACATAATTTGATTGACTTGAAATGGGATAATTGATGCGTAACTATACTCGTAAGTTAAGGTAAGGTCGTTTTGAGGTTTCATCATTATTATTCGGATAATCTGAAGGAGTCCCATCAACAATATCAACTTAAACTGTGGTTTCAATACTTAACTGACAGACATCATCAATTGAAGCATAACATTTCATTGTTTTATTAAATCAATCGATTGTTTTACCTTACAACTCGTCATAGCCATCATGAGTTTTTGTTTATGGGTGGATTTGAACAACAAAAGCAATTGTCATCTTCAATATTATTCACATCATCCACATACATATATCATCAGCATAATCATTATTGTAATCATCATCAATATTGTTTAGCAAATAATACGCAATTAAATTGCATTCATCATCAATATATTATTATTACCATCATCATAATCATAATCATCATCATCATCATCATCTTCATCTTCATTAGTAGTAACAATCGAACTGAAAATGAAATGCAATGCAATTATGTAGAATGAAATCAATTGAATTGAACTGAATTGAATTCAACTTAACTCAAATCGAATCGCATTTCATTGGATTGCATTTCATCAGATGGGATCAATAATTTGGAGGAAATCCAAGTGGCTGAGGGTGAATTATACACGGAACACAATCAATTGTTCGTTACTTGTTCGGTTTCGGTTTCGGTTTTGAGTTTGATTTCAATTAGTTGCAGATAAAGCTACTTTTTCATCCATCCAATACATTTATACTCTGCCTCATTGGGCTCTTTTCTTTCCATCTTATTCAATAAATCATTTACTCATCATAATGATAATAATGAGTAAGAATAATGATGATGATGGTGGTGCTTATTGAGGAGAATTGATAAAGTTGTAAACACGAATTCATTACGTATTATTACGCATTTTTGTTATTACTTCTTCAGTTACTATAAATTCATAAATGCAACGAGAGAAGATACTTCAATAAGTAACTTAGTTCACATTGCAGTTAATGAAAGCCACAACAAGATACATCACAAATAGATAGACAGACAGACAGACAGACAGACAAATAAATAGACATTGTTGTTCTAGAACGATCCTTGGGGTTGCTTTAAAAATCATTTTTAATGGCTTTCGAGGTTTTCCCAATGTTTGTAAATTACTTTTCTCATTCATTATACGCATGAATATGCAATAGCAAGTAAGAGAATAAGAAATGAAATAGAAGGAATAGAATATCTAGTCACTTCTTGCATCTATCTATCTATAGTATCTTGTGTTTGAGATAGTTGAAATATTTCAGAATTAGATAGTAGAGAATAGTATAGTAGTATAGTGGGTAAGAGTGTTGGCTTAGTGTATCTTTGCATAATGTTTAGTTAAAGTTTTACTTATGCAGTAAAGTTTTTCTCTTTTTTTTTTTTTGTTTTCTTTACTTCCTTATTTCATTTCTCTTCCTTGCTTTTTATTTCTTTTAATACTATTTTGTCAAGCTCAGCATTGCATTAATTTTAAGAATATTTTGGAGAGTGAGTTTGAGTGAGTTTCCTTGCAGAATAGAATAGTATTTGCATATTTTACTAAACGAGAGCTGAGTTAGTTAAGCTACTAATTTAACAAGGCAACATCAACAAGAGCATCAGGAAAGGTTAGAAAACTATGATAATGATGATAATCACCATCATCATGATGTATTACATGCACTTCTTCTCACCACTTGCCAGTATTTATGTAGTCTCCAAAGAAATGATAACATTTCTTTTGCAAATTATTTCTTATGAAAATTAAGGGAAGGAGTTTGAAAATGTTTTTCAAAAGAAAAATAAACTTACATTTTTAAATTGAATTTCTTATATTTATCAAATTGATATTGCAAATACAAGTATAATTAGTATTAAGAGAAAATATGTATATCATTTTAATTGATAATTTTTTTTATCATTTAATTAAAGTTTTATATAATAAATTTTTCTCTTTTTTTTCACTGATGCACTTTACATTTTTTTTAAGTGTTCTCTCACTTAAGAACAATGCTTAAAATGTAGAAAAAGGATCAATATCACAATGAAAATGAGTCTAGTGAATACTGAGCCATTCTCAATTGTTAACTAAAAACTTTCCTTTTCAAATCAATTATTGTAGTTCTTTGGTATCTGAAATATCTAGCTGACAAAAGCCTTTAAATTCAGTTCACTTATGATTGGTAAAAATGCTGCATTGCTTCCGTATGTGTCTTATGTTTCTACTTCACTTCACTTCTGACTTCACTTGAAAAACAAAAAAAAATAAGAAGAACGCCGATAAGATTGGATATAAATCAATTCGACTATGTTCTGACTTTATTCATCCTTATGATATGAAACTAGATTTTATAATCGGACACTGCTTTTACAATATTTTCTTGACTTTCCTATTGACGCCTTACACTTGAATTACTTTAAATTTGATTTTATTCAATATAATCTTCAAATACCGATTGTGATTATTCTTATATGTATTATGGAAATATTAAATTTAATTTAAATTTATTTCATTTTCTCATTTTAGATTGTTGAATAACTTTAAAATATATTTTGCATCCTTGAAAAAGGAAAAGTTGGTAAGTTCAAATCTTGTTTTTTACACTTTTGATCTGTTTTTCATTATTGTTAAAATGCCCTAAAAATGTCATCAACCAAAACATTTTATCATCCATTCAAAAACTGAAACTAACTAATCACATAAAAATTATAATAGAAAACGAATGCAACAAAACAAAATAGAATATAGAAAGAGTCAACAAAAATCTATTTAAAAATGCAAAGTTGCATATTTCATTTTATTTAGATATAAATTTCCGTAAAATGTTTTTTTTTTATATATTTTAGTTTTGTTACACCTTTCTCGGTACTAGGGCTTATAGGGTATATAATTTTTTGGTGATGTTTGTAGTGCTGATCTAGAACTATGTATTCAGGGAGCCTCTCATAAAATAAATTTAGAAATAATCATGAGAATCAATTTCTCCTTGTCTATTCCTCGAACTGAGAGATATGTTTTATTGATAGGGAAAAATGTTCGACTAGAAGTTTAAAATTACTAAAAATGATTGTTCTTCTATACAAAAAAAAAAAAAAAACAAATTTAATATCACGTCAAATTTCTTATTTTATTTTTTCAAACAAATAAAGTTTCATATTTTCAACTATATGAGGCCTTAAAAATTAAAATTCAGTAAGGAATAATCAATCCATAAGGTACATAAGTTTCGGTGTGGAACTGAACTATATCTCCAATTTGTTGATATATTTGTTTTTCACTCTGTTATTGTTGTTGTTTCTGTTTTAGTTAGATTTCATGTTTTATGGTTTTTTGGTCGTTAAATGCGTGACGCAAATTTCATTTTGTGTTATTAGAATTTAAAAAATAGCAAGAAGTTAACATTTAAAATGACAGTTTATTTGTTTATTTGAACAAAACAAGAAGAAAAACAAAAAACACAGAATAAAAACTAAAAATAAATGAGAATAAATGAGAGCTTGAGAGAGATACAAATAAAGAGATCTAACTAACTTTGTTTACAATATAATACAATACAATATTTTTCATGTTGTTCTTATTAGCAGATTGAAAGCCAGTTGAAATGATGAAATACAATATTTAAAAATAAGTTTCACGTTTTCAAAATGAACTTGTCTGGGTTAAGTTAAATTGAATTGAATTACGTTGAGTTGAGTTAATTTTATTGTATGTTTTTGTTTACAATATTTGTGAAATGCTTTAAAATATTGAAACATTTTGAATTGTGACATGCATTGCTCAGAAAATTATGCAACCAGACTATCAACATCAATGACAACTTCAGACATCAGACAATGGGGGAGGGTCTGAGTGAGCGTGAATCGCAGTTCTTACACTCTGTTCGCGTGAACTGCATAATAAATTTATGTGTTTTTAATATTCTTCTTTAAATCGTTTCAAAGTTTATGTATAATAAAATGGGCGTAACTGACGCGATATTTGTGTTACAGTTGTTGTTCAATCGGAATATGTCGCGTATACTTAATTTAAATACAAAGGGGGGACATTACGCATGCGACATGTTGACACATATTTTTATGCCTTCTGCGAAATAATGTCATATTTGATGCAAAGGCAGCTTTGTGTTAGTTTTTAGAAGTCTTAGATGTCAAAGTTCAAAGCACTTTCTGATAGTTGTTAATATATTTAGAAATTACTACTTATTTCTTTTACTTAAAAAGTTTAACGATACTTATTTCTTGATTTGTTTCTTAAGACACTCATAATCCTCATCAGTAGTTTCCATGCAGGTTATAAATCTTCTGTAGTTTCCAATGATACAATTTTTTGTACGTTTCATCTTCATTTGCATTTCAGTCCCAAAATAATTCAATCTTTTTTGCAATGCAAAAAGTATTGAAAATGGTTTCGATCTCAGTCGTTTACATCATTCGTTCTACTTAGCAATAAAGCATTATTACTTTATATTTGTCGGATCAAGTAGAAACAACAACATCAACAACAACAACAACAACAACAAAAACAGCAAAAACAACAATAATATAATAGAATAAATAGTAAAGACGACGATGACGACAAAGACGATGACAATGACAACAACATTTATCTCAATTTATATGGTTTACACGTTTAATATATCTATCTATTCAGTATACTTTTTTGTATATATGAGTACAGTCTCACATCCATCTATCCATCTAACTATTTGAGCGATCTTTTCTTTTGTGTGCCTTGCTGTGGGATAAGAGATAAGAAAGCAAGTGAGGGAGCAGGCAACGCTTCGACACGAAATAACAAAAGCTTTTCACAGTAGGTGAAATGAATGCGCGGCATGCATCCTTTACTTGCAAATGCCAATTCTTTGGATTCGTAAATGCATCTTCAAGAAGCAGAAGCATCATTGGTCTCAGCAGTAGAAGCAGCTGTCAGTCTCATGCACTTCAGAACAAATAATTTTACTTGACATGCAATTTTTTGTGTGTTTCGCTTCGTTTCGTTTCGCTTCGCTTTTATTTCTTCTTTGGTTGTTACTTAAGCTTCGTAAGTTGAATTGAAAGTATCTGGAAACCACAAAAAACCAAGCAAGCAGGCAAGCAAGCAAGGAAACAACAAAACAAACAAGCAAAACAAACAGTTATGGTGTAGGAAGAAAGTGAGCACAGGAAAAAACCAATGAACAAATAGACAATAGAAATACAAATATACGAGTACACATGCAGATACAAATGCAGATAAATAGATAGATAGCAGAACATCGAATCACATTCGTTGAAGAATCCGTCGTTGCAGAAAGAGTAAAGTTAAGCAATGCTAGAGAAGAAAATATTTGCAGCATACAACCTGGGGCCATATACAACTCAATGTGGCACATAGATATTACGAGTATATCTTGTCAGCTAGGTTAGGTTAGGAAGCTACCAGGTTGATTGGAATGTATGGGTGGGTGGAAGACTGGGAGCAGTTGTATCTTTTCATAGTTTAGCATGTTAACAAGAAAAATGGCTGCCAAGCAAAAATGCAGCAAAAATCTTTCTCCATTTTTTACAATTTTTGTTTCATTTCGTTTCTTGTACTTTTTTTTTTTGTGTTTCTTTTTATCTTTTGTCCTTTTGAAGAGAATAAACTCTCAAAGCTTAGAGGATTTAGTTGCAGTGCGCTTTTAAATGATGTGTTCAGTATGTGGTGTTTTTTAGTACTCTGTTTTTTCAGTTTTTCAGTTTTTTGTTTTTTTGTATATATTTTAGTGTTACTGAGTGTGTGTGTGTTCATATAGGTATAAACTGTTTAAATGCATTTCCGTAGAAATCTTAAGCTAGGAACCTTGGACAATGAATGAATGAACTGATTTCAATGTGCTCACCCTCATTCGCTTGCCCACCTCTTCGCATCATTGTTCATTTCGTTTCTCATCTTCTGAAGTTCTGTTCTTTATTCATTTTAATGTATTTCGATTCTTTCGTGAAATCATCCGCTTATGTTAATCTGTTTTATAAATTCCTTTTTTTTTCAATTTTTTATGTTTATTGTGTCATGTCCATTTTACAGATTATACTGATTTCTTGGGTCTAAGATTTAAAAGTGACGTGGTCCAAAAGCTTTGGGCAAATCATTGCACTCTGCTCCATGTCATTTAGTTCTTCAAGGATATCACAAGGATATCACAGTGCGTGTAATAGCATAGTAAGTAGCATTTCCGTTTCCGTTTTCGTTTCCGCTTTTGCTCGTTTTTTCATTTGTTCATTTGTTTATTCGCTCGTTTGTTTTTTATTTCTTGTTATTGTTCTTATTCTTTTACTTTTTTTTTTTTTTTTTACTTATCCCACTTACGTTTTAATGCGATTCTGCTGCAGATGGCGATGATGAAAAATGTATATGATGACAATAATAGTGAAAAATATCTTTTGGTAACAGCAATCAGTAAAAATGGTGAGAAAATCCGAAATAGATTTGTTCGATCATGTCGTCAATGGCATCTTCGTGTGTTTCCTGTGATGCGTTGATGACGTGATCTAACTGCAATATCTTAAACTTTGTTGCACGTAGCATGGGGAAACGTGGCATCCGAGTTTCTCTGTTTTTCCATTTAAAATTCCTTTTATAAAAAAATTTCCTACTAAAATAAAGAATTAATTGTATTCAGTTACGTTCTAAGAAAATAAAACTAACCCCTCTCTCAATTGAGTTCATGTTTGATTCAGAAAGGTTAACAAAATGCACGAATTTGCTTTTACGCGTTACCAATTCCAAGAAATTAACACAAAGCAAATTATTAAAGAAATTCAAAATTATAAAGACAATGACAAACTAAAATTCAATTAAAAATTATGCAAAAATTGAAACTATTTAGATTTGGCAAAGCAGAAATGGAGCGAAAGACGTCAGCGGATGCCGCAGCGACAGCAAAACGTTACGAGAATCTTCGGATGTTATTTGCTTCAACAAAGTCTACGAAGAAATCAACCAAAGAAAAGAGTCAAAGTAGCACGTGTCTGCTGCAAAATGGTGGCATAGTTAACGGTTTGGACATTGATGGCAGGGAGCATGGATTGAGCAGAGGCTCCAATGGGCAAATTGCCAGCTCAGCCTATGCTAACGATGATTGCTATATGAACGACAAGAAATGCGGGATGATAACGCGAAGCGTTGCTAGCAATTGGGAGCAAAACGAACGTGTTGGTCCTACTGCTCCTGATTACAAGAAGCCTAGACGAAATAGTAGCAGCAGTAGTAGCAGCAACATACGACGATGGCATGTTGTGGCACCAATGAATTCAATAAGAAAGAATGATATTCCTTTGGGAACAAATCAATTGGCAACGTCGGAAAATCAATCAACAATAAAACAATGGAATAGCGACAACGAGAACGACATTGCAATATGGCCAACATACGCATGGGGAACCAAAACGAATGCGACTAAGGATGAAAAGTACAATGAAAGAAGCGACAATAAGCTAAATCAAAGCAATTTGGAATTGGCAAAGGACCAAGCAATGACAAGGACAAGTGCACGCAGTCCCTCCTTGTTTTGGTATGACCGCAAGCAATGGCATAGTGGCAGTGGCAGTGGCAATGGCAATGGTAACAATGTTGCAACAACATCTCTTGAGTTGACTAAAGAAAGAACAACTCCAACAACTCCAGATGCTGTTGAGCCCTATGGACTTTGGCAAACAAGAGTTAACATTGCGGAAAATTATATTAACAGCAGCAGCAGCAATAACAACGACTGCAACTACAAGTGCAATGGTGATGACAATGATGTAGACGATGTAGCAGATGACTTTCTACATGATGATAATGATGATGATGAAGATGATGATGTTGAGGATGATGGTGTCGTGCGGTACTCTGTTGACATAAGCAATGAAATGACCTCAGGCAAATGCAAAATAGCAAATGCAGAAGCAAAGCCAGTAACATCATCATCATTGGTTGCTGGAAAATCAAAACCATGGAATCACCTGTTCAGCAGCAATAGTAGCAACAGCAGGAGTCGCAGTGGCAGTGTATCTGAACTCTTTAGATTACGTCTGAATCGGAATCGGAATTTGAATCAGAATTCGACTGTGAATGAGAATACGAAATCTAAGGAAAACATTGCAGCTGTTGCTGCTGCCGCTTGGCAAACGAAGAACGCCAGTAACAACTATCAGGATTCACGTGGATATAAACTAAAATTCGCAGAAGGAAATCACTCGTTAGCTTCTGCAGCTCCTTCTGTTGTTGATGCTGTTGATGATAATGATGACAACGACAATCTTTTTCTTGCACACTCTTTAGCATCATCAAGTGTTTGTCCTGAAACTGCTAATACTAAATATGCTAGAAGTGATGGTGTTGGTGTTTCAATTTCGAATAGATGCAGCTATAATGATGATGATGATGATGATGATGACGATGAAAATGTTGTTGCAAGCAATCAGCAACGCGAGATTTCGCATAATGAAAGGTAAATTGGCAAAACTAAAAAACAAAACAAAACAAAGCAAAAAGCGAAAAATTCCAACTGTGAAAATTAAATAAAAGCAAAAAAAGCAAAACTAACTAAAATCCAATTTAAGCTTATGCAGCAATTTATCTATACTATATATATACTTACTAATATATAATATATATCCCAGCAAAGGCAACAACAATGGGAACAACAACCACAACAATAATGAGAACAACGTTAATGTGCTGTCCTTGCACCAGTTTAATGAACTAGAAATGGAATGAATAAATGAATGAATATAGAAAATGAAGAAAAAGTCAAATTACAAATACGAGGTGTGGGTAGAAAATAATATACTTTATGCAGGTAGACAATTCACATGGCCTTTATAATTGGTCTAGAAACCGGAATATATTCACTTATGGTCTAAGAAAGTAAAAATAAAAGAAACAGTTCATTTTTAAAAATCTGTCAGACTTTCACATGAAGAGTTCTGCACCATCGTACAAGATATAAAAGAAAAACAACAATTGAGTTTCTCTGCTGGCACTATCCCCTCTAAATTGACAATTACCTTTGAGTAACAGAGCACACCCTGCCAACGCTACAAAATAGCGTCGTTTCGTAACTGTGCTGTGCGTTTCTTGTTTGGGAACTCCCTTAATTTTTAGGGTTCCGGACGCAAAGGGTACCAAGAGGAACCCTATTGCAGAGACTTTGTTGTCCGTCCGTCATAATATAAACCGCTATAGTGTTGAAATCCATCCAACATCAGCAACAAATACTAAAACAAAAATATTTTCTAAAATTTAAAGGGGTCCCCAACACATTTTAGTTTGTATGGCAGCTATACGATCCAGTGATCCCACGATCTTGAAATTAGGATGGTTGGTGGTCATACATCAGAAACTTAGTATAAGTCGATTTCAGATTGATCGGACTACTTGGGAGGGTACCTCCCATACAAAACCACATGAAAATTCAAGTTCTTATTAGAAAAACTTGTTTGTTTATTGTTTTTTCGAACTGAAATTTAGACACTATAAGGTTTTGGTATAGGCGCTGCACATCTGCTGGAATCAGCCAAATCGGCCAACTAGGAAGGGTACCTCCCATACAAACCCACCATTAAAACTCAGGTTCTTATTCGAAAAACTTTTTTATTTTTTGGACTATTGAGCTGAAATTTAGTCACTATAAGTTTCTGATATAGGCGCGGTACATTTGTTGGAGTCAGTAAAATCGGAGAACTAGGGGGAGTACCTCCCATACAAACCCCAAATTGGTACGGAACCCTCCGTGTTTAGTCTGAGTCGCCTTGGGCCATTTATTTATTTAACTTTAAACTAGTTTTTGTATTTGTTGTTATAGTCACAATAGAACTACACATTCTATGAAAATTTCAACTGTCTACTTCCTACGGTTCATGAGATACAGCCCAAGGACCAATGGAAGGACAGCGGAGGCAGAGTAATAGGGTTCCGTTTAGTAACTTTTGGGTGTGGAACCCTGAAAAAGAAAATCAACAAATTTTCTTGTTGAAGGACCCACATAGCAGAATGTTAAATATCTAATTTTTACTTGTCTATGTCGTCGCTTTCGTTCTCTTAGGGAAGGTGTTTCTTACAATATTTAAATAAATTTAGCACCTGCGGCCTACTATTTTAGAGTCAGTTTATAGTATACAGTCTGACTTCTTCATAAAGAAGACATTGCAACCGGTTAATCATTTCGCTATGAAGAAGTCTTCGCTTTAGAGGAGTTCAGTCTTATTTATAATAGAGTCTTTGGGATCGGTTAACCTCTTCTCTCTATAATAGTCTTCGTTATAAAAGAGTTCGAACGTATTTTCTATCTAATGGAATATTTCACTGTATTTTATAATTTTCAGTTACTATTCTGCTTAATTAATTTAATTATATTGTATTGCCCTCCTCTTTGCCTACAATTGTCCAAGGAAATTTTACATCATTGAAGCAGCTTCATAGACCTTTTTGTCTGAGCTCCTACATGACGTATGCTGCTTTTTCTTTCACAGCTCTCTTGGTCCGATAAATGTCTCGTTAAATGAAGATTTCAGCTCGAATCACAGATAAAACTCATATGCTAAAAAGTTGTTATGTAAAATTTGACTTAAGCATGTTTTGTGAATTGCTTAAGCAGTGGCATGAATAGTTTATCGATGGCCAGTCAGAAGTCCATTATCTTCATTGTCTTAACTGTCATCTCGGAAACTCTTCATGGTCAACATTCATCGCCATACAGTTCATTAATAAATGATAGGTTTCAGTAGTGGGTTTTCTATGAACAGACACAGCAATATATCTACAAACACGGAAGGCGCAACTTTGTTATTTTATAATCACACCTCGTATAACACAAACTAATAAGAATAACCTTGACATGTTCATTTTCTTTTCTTATCAAACAAATACAGCAGCGATGTCAGCAACAACAATAGCAACATAAAGCGTGTTATATAATGATGGAAATATAGAATTTCCAATTGTCTGATATTCTTGTGTTTGTTATTATTGTTGTTTCTGTATCTATTGTAAACACATTTGTAAATTGCATTTGTTGTTGCTGCTGTCGTCGTTGCTATTGATGTTGCTGGTTTTAATTTAAGCAGCTCAAGTGCAACCACTTCAATGAAGTGAAGCCAAATGCAAGCAACGAAATAGCGGCGATGACAGCAACAACAACAAATGAAATTGAATAAAAAGAAAAAAAAAAAAACAAAACACAAACAAAGAAAATGGAAAAGTTACCATAACAGAAGAGAAAAAATCGAAAGTGAATGAAAACCAAAATAAAAAAGAAAATCGTAAAAAATGCGAACTTCGCATTACATTGGAATTTGCTTAAACGTAAACAAAGTAAATCGGAGCAAATCAGAAAAACAAATGATAAAAATCAATGAAAGAAATTATATATTTTTTTTCTTTTCTTTAATAAGTTTTCGCATAACAACAAGAAACATACTAATAATAAATATAAGAAAAGTTGTTGTTGGCTATGACAATTGCAATAATGGAAATTCTTAAATTGCACTGATGCGTTACAACACAAATCATAAAGCGTATCTTTTTGGTTACTTTTGATGATTGTGCAATCATCGATCGGTCGATATACTATGGTACAACCAACAAGTCATACAAATCGATTCGATATAGAGTTGAGCGTCATGTTTACGCCCAGCAGTACCGTTTCTGTTGCTAGAAGCAGTTTGTATTTTTGTTTGTTTTATGGCAACCTGCCCAATCATGCGTAGCTTATATAGTCTACCTATATGTCTTTCAGTCAGTTTGTCTGTCTATCATTTGTTTGATATTTTAATGTTGAACATAAAAAGTACAATCACTCTATCGCTTCATTTGTTATTGGATCTGATAAAGTTTATTGTCATCGGAATTACATTTAAAATGCATTGGAAGTCAACTTTAAGTACTTAAATTAATCTCTATATTGATTAACAGAAACATTAAAGGTATAAAATGCATTAAAAATTCTTTCAAATAAAAATTCGAAATGTGAGAGAATTTTATGAAGAAGTATTAACTTTCTTAAACTTTCACCTTCCATTCATATAAAATTACAGAGATTTATCAACTTTCTTAAATTAATTATTCTAAGCACTTTGATTAACATACATATATATAATAGTAAATGTTTTGCACAGATATATTGCAAATATTTTGTTAAAGTCATGAAATTTAAATGTTTCTTTGAAAAAGAAAACCTATTACAAGTATTTTCAATTACTTAAGTTAGACGTCCACGTGTGTTGATGCTTCACTATTTATATTTTTGATTTGTCTCCTTTTGTGAGATTTACCTGTCTTTTTAGGGTAGTAAAAAGAAACCCTATTACACGTTATTCGGAATTTGTTCGAATCGAACCACTAGGAACTGAAATTTGGACACTATAAATTTCTAATGTCCATCAACCATGTAAATGTCAAGACCATAAGATTAAAGGATCAAGGGGAGCTACTCCCATACAAATATTTCGGTCTTAGTGTTGAAATACTGTATGTGTACTGACTATACCCATAACAACTTAAGTCAAATTAATAGTTAAATATTTCTGAATGTTCTATCACAGAAGCCTTAGGCAAAAACGCCTATATGAACTTCGGCACAGGCAAAGCTAACCTTCTATTTACTTGTTATTGAGTCAAAACCAAAATCGATAGCAAAATCACATTCGAGATGGGAATAACGAATGTATCAAAGAGAAACAGCGGCTCATCTTAGCACATTGTTCTGGATCATTTGAATTTGCTGGACATTTATTAAGCTGGCACAAATTCTAAATATATATAGGAGTATCTTGTTTTGCTGGAAAACCATTACTTCTTTCCCCGAAGGCAATACAAATTTATGTGTGTATTTCATGTTTCATATTTTCATGTTAGCTTAACCATATGCAAACTTTACCTAATATTTTTCTATATTCAAGTATGGCATTTCTACACCGTTTATGTATAATGAAGGCTTTCGAATCCTATTGTAAGAAAAATTGATGTCTGTGCCCACCATCAATTCATTTAGCTTAGTATGCCACTCAATTGTCCAGTCGTATATATCATTTAAAGTAAAGTTCCTTTGATATATACTTAGTTTCAAAATACTGGGATTGAATTAATTAGTGTCAATCTCCGAATGAAATATGCAATGATTTCTTTTTAAAAATCGCATGAATGTGAAATGTGACTTTTATTATTGACACTTCCAAAAAGTTTAAATGCATCGGTCAGGTTTTTTTGTTTTTAATTGTGGATATCTTTTGAAGAGTACATTTACCATTATTGTTCCCAACCTAATAGGACTTCCGGTATTGACGACGATAAAACCAAAAAAAATATTTACCCTAAAATGAAAGTATCACTTACCAAAAGCCTTTAAACGATTTCTGGTAAAACTACAGATTGTACGCTTTAAAAGATTTTAATTGTTTTGATCATCTGTTGACTTAAAATCAGAAATGGATAAATTTAGCAAAGAAACATAGGCACATGTATTAAGCAATCTACAATTCCGATAAAAGCATTAGAAAAGCAATAAATTTAAAATTTCAATCATGTGGAATATTTTCTTTTTTTTTTTTTTGTTTTGAGAGACCTGAATCTCAAAATAAACGTATAAATTCTCGCATACAAAAAAAAAAGAAAAATACATTGCGAATTTCACATATTTGTGAACTTGAGTTGAGCAATTGAGTGACTTTTTTTTTCACAAAAATGCTTACTACATTCGACACTGTTCAATGGCAATAAAAAAAAAAGAGGAGAAAAATGCACCCAAGTTCAAATTGTCTCATGCTCAAACGTCCAATAAAAGTCAGCAATTTTGTTTTATATTTTGTTTCTTCTTTTATTTGAGACAAAATTGAAGGGAAATTGCTGTCACTCAGCGTCAGCAATTGTTGCATTAATACGATCGCTTGTGATGACCCCAAATAACTTATTGTTCCGCTCAATCCAATCGCCTTCGCTCACATTCACATCACAACTCCGTGACTTTATTGGAAAGTATTGGACTTGGGGGTAAAAGTTGATATCGTCGTACATCAGATTAATTTAATGCAGTGCAGCAATTTTATCACATAACAACAGCAACAACAATGATGTCATCAACAACAACTGCAATGTTGGTGATGACAATAATAACAACAACAAAGCGGCGAAAGCAATTGTTGTTAATACGATGTTGTTTTTGTTGTTGTTATTGTTTTTTCTTGGATATTCCTTCACAACTTTGTTGTTGTTGATGTTGCCGTGGTTGCTGGCGTCTTTTGGCTATTGTTGTCAATGCCGCCCTCATGTGTGTTTCTGGCGACACTTGATTGCCATTTATATCATTATAAATTCTGTTATCGTATAGCAAAATTTCTTTGCCTTTTACTCTTTACATTACCATTACATTGTCCCCGTGTGCGTTTCGTCTCTTGTTCTGTGTCACATTGCAGATTATGCCCCTATGCTTAACCCTTCTGTATTGAGCCTCTTTGTTCACAATCAACGAACCATCAAATGTCATCATTGTGTTTGTCAACGTTATCATCAAGCATATTTGTGGTGTTGTTCTATTCTATTCTAGGAATTATGTATTGATGATGTTGCTTTTGTTGTTGATTTCTATCAGAAGTTTGCCATTGCAACATTGCTAGAAATATTAAACAATTGCAATTGAAAAGCTATTTAACTTGAAGTTGGTGACACAAGACTTCCAATGAAGTGTTCCAACACAAGAAATTCAACGTTGCAATTATGCAAATATTTCTTCTTTTATATTGGTTGATGCTATTTTTTCTAATTAATTATATTTTTCCCTATTGCAAGAATAAAGCTTAATGATGCCAGATAAAAGCAATCTAAAGAAGAAAAAATCCCTTTGTGGCAATTCAAAACTTTCCAACTTGAGTATGACTGTCCCTTTAATCCTTTAAATGTTGCCTTGGCTACTGACGGGAATATGATTTAATATCTTTGCTTTGCTACACACAACCAACAACAACAACACTTAAGCCATTGACAGCAACAACAGATGAAAGAAATAAATGAAAAAAAAAAAACAGGACAAAAAAATGGTTGAAATTGAAAAAAGGGAATGCCTAACGTTGTCATGCTTAAATAACCAATGTAGTGGCTTCATGTAACAAGCTTCGTTAACTTTGACCCACCAACTCCAACATCGACTGACTCACTACAACATCATGCAAAACAAACAATAAAAAAACGCGCAACAACAACGATGAGAGCATTAATCTGTTCTCTTCTGTTACCATCTTACCATCAACCATAAACCATCCACCATCAACCATCCACCATCTACCATCTACTAGCATAGATACAATTCAAATCCTGTTGCAATGGCAACATTTACAACAGCAACACCAACAGAAACAAGACTAACAGCAACAATATAAACATCAGCAATGGCGCCTGCAACAAACAACGCAAATGTTGTCATTCTTGTTGTGCTTAATGTTGTTGCTACTGTTGTTGCATATTGTTAGTCTTCTAGTAATGTTGTTGTTGTTGTTGTTGGTGTTGCTGTTCTTACTATGTGTGCGGCTTCATGAAAAATATCAGCAAAAGAATCAGAAACAAAAACACAACAGCAACAACAACCATGAAAGTTAAGTCAGCAAGGCAGAAAAAAAAGAAAAACAACATGGCTGCCGACGAATTTCCGTCGGTTTTTTTAGCCATTACTACTACCATAAACTCAAAGGGGCCAATAAACAGTGAATGTTAATTAAATGGAATCAGATCATTACTCATAAATTATTAGAAAAGACTCCTGAGATTCTTGTAGTTTTTCGGATTACTTATTTTCTTCCCTTTTAAGGAGAGATCTATAAAATTTCAAACTCATTCATTATGGTAGATTGGGTTGTAAATGGAAGTTGACACTACTGACTATCTGATAAACAGGTGCAAAAGTTCTTGAGGCCTAATGGGCAATTAGTGTCCTGCTGCATTTCCTATTTTCTAAACAGACATTATTAATTGGGATGAAAGAGATTTGTCACCAGAGGGAAACATGAAATCATAGGTGGTTTAAGGACCTCAACATTGAATTTAAAAATAATAGACTTCTTAAAAAGGGAAATTGAGTAAAAATAATTTAAATTATTTAAAACATCCAGTCGTGGGGATTGCCGACTGAAGTCATAACTTAAAACTATAAAATAAGAGTGGCTGCATACGAAGCGTTTCAGCCCGCCGTCGGGCGCCTCTGCCATCAAAAGTTGAGCTATATTTTTAAGACCCAATAAAAGATAACCTCCAAATCAGTGACAAAGGGAAGTCTGCTTGGTGGCGTTGTTACTATCAACTACTTTATAGAGTTTTGCTAATCAAGAAGCTGACCCAATTAACGCGTGTGGTCGGCCTTGTGCCATTGACTCGTCATATGGAGTGTGGCCTTTACACTTGAAATAAGTTTATAACATGGGTTGGGTAAATAATCAAAAAGAAATTACTTGCGATATGTCAATAATATCGACATTTGTTTTGAATATATCGTTTTACATTTAGTGCCTCGATGTATCAAATCGGAATAATTATAGGTATATAGGTAGAAATGAGCATCCCTAGCATGTCGATGACGCGAACTCATAATTTCTCCCACTATCAAAAAACGCACAAGAAGCGTATAAAACTCTCACTTAAATAAAAAAATTATATAAAGAATGAGCTCTTCAACGCCCTTCATACAATACAAAGCAATATTATTATAATAAGTCGCTCTGTTGAAGCAATTGTTTCTCTAATACAAATAAAGAATACAAAAGAGAGATCATCTTCTGAGAAATAAATTTGAAAGATTCTTTCACCTGATGAAAATTATTACTAAATGGGAGTATTTGTGAACGTTGCTCTTGTGAACTCTAAAAACGTTACCCACCACGCGGTATTTTGCAAAAGATGCCAATTTGTGGAGGCAGATTCCAACTTGCTTGCAAATTGAAATCCGCGGCCTAAGAAATGTCGTACAGTCACTCTTCAAAAATGGTTCGAATTTTTCGCAGAGGATAGAAAATCATTCCTAATGCATACGGAACGCATTGAAATATTATTTTTTCATATCCTGTCTGTTGCATATCACTACGTTGCTTTCCGAAATCATGGCACATTGGAATTGAAAATTAAGTTGGGCACTGAACCATTTTTTTAATTGCCCGCCTACTACTATTGTCAATATCAACGGAAGATACTTTGAGAATAATAATGGCTCTTTTTCTCAGCACTGAGATCATTACAACACTCACAACATTTTATTTTGATTGTTACCCAATTTCTTTTCTCTAAAGTTAACAAATAAGTTGCCACATTATTTTTCATAGATGGGACAAGTCTGCACCAATAAACAAACAAACTCGGTTACAATAAGCTCGCATTGATTGTACATGTATAAACATCTAAAAAAAGTGTGTTTAGTCGATCCAAGATGATTAAATACAGAATCAGCTATCGCATAAATGAAGTAAATGTTGCTTATTTTATCAATTTCATTATGTAGTCATTTCATGATATTTTAAATATTTATCTGAAGAGGGAATTGTGAGTACTTAATGTGAACTTTTATTATAATTTTATCTGGGCAAATAGAGATAGGTTTTTGTTTAAAGACCCCATTTATATTTTTTTGGTGTCTGGTTCTATTTATCTAGTCAGAACTGTGTTAGACAACGTCGATATCAAATTGAGGCTGTGTCATCGTTGTCGCCGGTCCTCATGTACTCATCTTTGCTTGTTGGGGCTTTGTTTTGTCATGGTTATGGACGTGGATAGAAAACAAGAAAAATCACACTTATTCATATTTTTGTTAGTGTCATGGCGGCTGGATTTTTCTCGCTTGGTCACAAACTCTCCTCCACCTTCACGTAACCCATTCCTATCATGTTCATTTTATACTTCGTGAGTGAGGCTGTGTCATTTAAACTGAAAATCTCTCTATGTTTTGTTATTTATATGGCTGCATGTCCGCATCCGAGTCCGTGTCCGTGACGTGTTTCGAACAAGTTTAGAATTTATTTATCCATGCAGAATATTTCTCTCATTGTGAGTTGTTTTTGTATTTGCATTTGTATGTGGATTGAACAAGTTTTGATGACTTCCAATCAAAAAGTATTTTGTTAAAGTTTCGTTTTCAATCCCTTTGTTTGACGATACCACAAATTTTTTATTTGATTTTTAATATTCATTTCAATTTCGAATTCGGATAATTGAAGCTATTGCAAATGGTTTATTTATTTTATGGAAAAGCATAACGCATCTTGATTAGACACTCAAATTGATATTGGCAAAGTGATGACTAAATTACAAAATGAAATTGCATCAACGATTTTTATTAAATTATATTTCAATTTACAATATTACTAGATTGAATCGAGTGTACGAGTATCTTCTCATTGAAACAATTTATTCACTTGCAGATTCTATCAACATCAACAAAATTCAATTGCACCGCCACAAACAACAACAGAAACAGGGACAAAAGCTTTACTTGCTGAACGTTTGCAACGTTTTAGACGGCGTCAACAACAATTTGTAGAGTCAGAGTTCTTATCACCGAGGTCCGACTACGACGACTATAAAGACGAAAATCAAATTGTCGCTGCTGTCGACAAAGTCAACGTTTTCTATCAGAACTTATCAGCTGAAAAAACAGGCATAGAGAATTGGACAAGTGAGAACTATAATCAGCAACGGCAGCGTGCTAATTGCGATTCTGGCGCTAATGCCGGGTACACGTTGCATGACATTGGCGCAACAGCGTCCGTCGGTAACCAGGTCTCAAGCGACGACAACAAATACGACGCTAATAGTTCAAATCGACGACGCGTGATCGTCAGAAGGCGACGCGTAGTGAGAACGCAAAATTGTGATTTGCCTAAAGAGAAAGAAACTTCGAAACCGCCAAATTCAACAACAACACTGCTTGACGTCACTAAGACTCAATTAAAATCGTGGTTCCGCTTAATATTTGCCACTCAGCTATCGGCGGAATCTACACAAAGTAGTAGCGCCAAGAGTTATGAGAGCCACAACGGCGATTATGACGCAACTTTAGAAAAGTCGCCAGCAATAAAGCAAAACATTAACATTCCCAAGAAATCTGCAGTCTTAACGTCAGCAACGGCGAATATTACCACGACGACTACTACAAGTTCCTTCTCCATGATGGCAGTGTTACGTACTATGAAATTGAAGGAGCGCCTAGCGATTAGCCTAGGCGCCACGCTGATTCTACTCACACTTCTGTTGGTCGTCGATGTGCAAATGGACTTTGGCGTGGCCAATCGTCATCTGATGCAGCAGCATCAACGTTTGAGCATTCAGAATTCAGACTTAGATGGTGCGGGTCTGTTTCATGACTTTAAACGAAAGTTCCTTCAAAAGAGGTGAGTCCATGCATTTAAAAGTAACCAACTCTTGAGTCACCTCTTCCTCAATCAATACAAAACACACTCCCACAATAAAATATAACTTTATTAGCGATAGAAATTAAATACATTTCAAAGGTAGTTGGAACTGTGGACCTGGGAGGACAATTCCTACAAACTGTCATTAAATATTACACTTAAAAGAAGCCAACAAATGGAAACCGGTAGCTAATGCAGAACATTCTTTCCATTTTCATTTGCATCCCCTTCGGCAGATGATGCCTCAATGGAGCTTGCATTTCTCGTAATTCAATTTAGCTTAGGAAAAATGTAGAAAGTGTAGGAAAAATGAGGAAAGTGCATGCATAATACTGCGTTAAATAAAAATAGCAACAGTAAAACGGTAAATACGGGAAGACGATGGTGATGATGATGATGATGACGAAGAAGTAGTAAAACTCAATGGGAAAAAGACCATGAATGAGCTAGGAAACAAAACAGTTTAGGTAAATGACGGAGATGCGACGCAATGCATTTGAGGCAAGCCGACTTAGCTTGACTTCTTGACTAATATTCCAGTTCGTTTGCAGTGTTGCATGAATCTTGTTTTTTTTTTTTTTTCCTTTTAGCAACAGTTTTCCGCCTCTTGACCAGGTTGTGCTTCAATATGCTTTGCTCTACTGGGCTTAGTTGAGTTGAGTTCAGTTGAGTTGGGTTGGGTTGCGCTTTGAACGCATTTCGCCTCAAACTATGCTTGCTTTTTGTCTACATTGCTTGACTTGACTGCTTCGGTCTTGTTATTATTATTATTATTGTTGCTATGTTGCAAACGACGGAAGTCAAGTAATAATATAAAGCAAGGCCGGCAGTAAGACAGTCAGGCAGAATATTCTATTCCTACCTTAGCCTCCTCATACTCATCCAATGAATGTACCGTCTGCGTTCAACTTAAGTTGAAAGCAACATGAAAAGTCAGTGTTTAGCTCGTAAATATTTAATTAATTCATAAGTCCTTGCCACAGAATGCCTTTGAGAGCTTCAGTACAGAATACATTGTTGCAATATACACCATATTATGTAATTACATTTAATGTTCAAAATTTTTAAAGGAATTTTACAGAAAGAAAACAAGCCACTTGAAACATTTCTCCCTCAACATAAAAATTATAATATTTAAAATGCATAATTACCATTTAACTCATTCGATTAAGAATTGTATCATCATCATGGTAATGCTGTATATAGTTTTACTTATCTGAAGTGGTAGAGAGGAAACATAATTCCATGAAATGATAGAAATTTCACCATTAAATCGGTACTAAGTATACAAACCTGTAAGGCCGTGTTAACTGACAATGGCATGATATTCATCACTTTAATTTCACTCGGTTGTTGGGACTTGGCAAGCATGAAAAGCACTAAACGCTGTTGTAAAACTGTCAGATTGTACCAGTTAATATTGTAGATTTCAAAGCAAAATCTATCATTCTACAATAAATGAAAATAGTTAATAATACCGAACTGTTTTCCTTCTCCAACTTTCCTTGTTTAACTTACGCAGTATTGAATTTCCGTGCCCAAAATACAGTAAATGTACAAGCAACATATAGATAAAATCAAATAGGGTGGTGCTCCTGTCCAATCGCTGGTGAGTATCACATAAATGGTTAAAATACTTGAAATTGCGCAAGTAATAATTTGTACTGAGATGAGTCCAAAGAAGAGATCGTTGCATGTGGCCGTAAAACTATAAGTAATCAGATGGTAAATATAGTAAGAATCTACTGAGAATTTTTGTTAAACCTACAGAATCCATTACTTACTTTGTGTATTTTTGGTGCCAGCATGCAATATCGATAAGCTTTTTCATTGTCTCTATATTATTGGTGTTTTCAACATTTTCCACGGCCTTGTTGAGTTCCGTGATTTTTAGCATGAAAATATCCGTGAAAGTAAAACTTTGCATTAGCCAAACCAATGCAAAAATATCACCGGCGAACAAACCAAAACTACCAATGAGTACACAAATCATATGCGTGCCTAGAGTCACAAAGTAACCCATATCTGTGTTGACATCCAAACCGGGTATATGGAAATGCATCATCATGCCACGCTTGCCATGCAGTATAAGCGGCGGTAGCGGTGAGCTCAATAAACCTACGCTACCGATGACATAAAAAACACCCGCAATGTAGATAACTCTACGCAGCCTAGTACAGTTCGCGATCAAGACAACGTTATAGTCGTTTCCCTTCTGTGAGTATTCTTCATACATTGCCTCCAATTCAAAACGCATGACGCTCACTTTAGATGCAATCGTAATGGCAGTGATAATTTTGTTTGTGCCTTGTAAGACGCTTCCCAACATGCATGTAGCCTCAAGCAAAATCAGCCAATCTTCCTTCATTTTTTGAGCGACAGTCCAAATTGTGAAGCAGTAGTATCCAATGATGGAGACAAATACGCTGTATGTGATCGTATTAGGGCGATAATTTGGTTCAAGAATGTTAACCCCAACACATTTTGAAAAGGTAATGACAGTTTGCATTATCGCGGTAATGGATTCCTCTGATGAGACGGTTTCAAAAGCGTTTCGATTCCGTAACGACGTAAACATTGCGAACGAACGGCAGATTGAATGAAATCTTAGGCAAAAATTGCAAGCAGGACACTTTTATAGAGTTCTATGATGCGTTTTTGTGAAATGGACAGATGCATTTGACAAGGCTATGGAAAATTATTTAATTGCCTCATGGTCGGACAGATAGCAGGCAACATTTGACAGTTTCATTACCATTAAATGTGACATGTCAATGAGTTGACTATAAGACTCACTCCGTAAGTGCGATGTCACCCTGCTCCATTCCAACGGGTGTGAGCATGATACTCCCGATACGTACTCTTTGCTCTGTAAGTCTTTAGCTAGCGACTGTGGCACGTTACAAGTTGCAAGTTGAAATGCGCAAAGTTCAGCTGTTGCAAGTTTAAAGTTTAATTAAGACTGTCATTCTTGTTGCTGTTGCTGTTACTGCTGCCGTTGATGTTTCCGTTGTCATTCCAATTTCCTTCGCTTGAGCACCAGATCATTCAAGTTACTCACTCGTTCAGACTTGGCCAAATTGTGTACTTTATCCGTGGATTCGTTTCATTTCATTTCATTTCTTTTTGTCGAATTACATTTCTGCAAAATTTGTCGAATTCATTTAATACAACACGCGTAAATGGAGAGATTTGTAAACATTGCTAAAAAGTTCTTTAATACCAAACGTGTGGCAAATACAATATATACGAGAAACGTCTCTTCGCTCTCAGTCTCTCTCTACCCTTAAATACTTTTGAGATCCGAAAATCAATTTGGCCTAATAAATTTTATGCTGGTGGCAGCTTTTAATTCTTATTAGCGTATAAAATGCTTCTTTATATGGTTAAGGTCTGAAAGGATTTTTAAGTACGAGTAAGCAACAGCTTCATCTACTATAAGCAAACAATCAACCACATAATACCTACCACCGCAATAAAGAAGAACAAAACCAAGTAACCCAGAACACCAGCATCATCGCTTCCTTCCAATGCAAATTTTTAATAAGCCATTAGTAACGCTTTGCAACAAAGCGTGGGCCCAGCTACGACACCAGGCGAAGGAAGACAAGACACTTCGAAATATGGTTGGCGTTGCCAGCGACAACAGAAAATACTCTCTTATATAACCTGTATATTCAAAAGCAGGCGGTAAACGACTAAAGACATTTTGAGCGGCATGTGTTACTCTTTGGCTTGCTTCTGTTTCTGCTACTGTTTCTTCTACTTATATCCAACCTCCATTCAGCATCCCACTGTATGGATAACTGTAAAAAGTTGAAAGCATAAGGAAACTGTTAATTGAAAAAGTTTCCGGACGTAGTAGATGCGTTTTCTTACAACAATGACTTTGTCTTCGTTTAAATTCCTCCATCTGACACCGCACCATCACCTTGTTTTTGTTTTTGCCAAACATGTGTTCTTCTTCACGCACTAGTCTTTCGAAAAACCTTCCAAACAACAGTGCCTACAATCAAAAATTTAAACGACAGCATGAAAACTTTTTATAGATACACAGATACTACATGTGTACATCTTAACAATTTCCCACCTTAAAATCGACAAAATTCTTGACTTACTTCATTTTTATTTTACCAACAAAGTTTTCATTTTCATACGGAGAAGTTGTTTCTGTTTTCCTTCTGTAAGAGGTAATTTCAGTTTTTTTGGTACATAGTAAAAGTTTTATATCAATGATACCTTTATGCATGGTGCCACCACCATTGCCACAAAATCTTGAATATTATTATTGCATAACTCTCAGTGTGTGTGTGTGTGTGTGTCTGAGTAAACCAAACCAAAGTATTTCTAAACGCTTTTGCTTTCAATAGTTGGAAGTAAGTGATACCAAACTTAAAGTGTCAAAAGGTTTCAAGTAGTAAATACCTAGGTTGCGGTTTCATAACATTTGAAACTATGTACTACTTACATAAATATTTAATAGCAAAATTGTGTTGCATACTTTTGGGTATTTAAAGCGTATATCAGAAAGAATAAATTATATGGAGATAATTACAATTAAAGTTAATGATATGACGAGATAACTAAATTGAATACTCAACTTTTTATATGAAGTCATATTTTAATTAGAAGAAAACTAGAAACCAGGAAATATTATGTGTCTCAAAATCATTAAAATCATCAAACATCATTAATGAAGCACAGTTGTTTAGCTTAACACTTGCACTCCTCAATGATAACTCGAAATGATGCACTACACACCTTTGCTAGGCATAAGAAAAATGCTCATTAAAATCTATGATGATGTTGATGATGATGATGATGATGTATGTAGGAGTATGTGCCACAAACATAGGGAGCCCATAACTTAAACTTTACTCTTAGCTAGACACATTTGACAGTTATGTTTCAAGAGTTGCATGCCACAAATTGTAGCCAAACTCAAAACTTTCATGCACATTTTAAGTGCCTTCTTTACCAAAAACTTTCATTTTCCCAACAAATTGTTAAACGTCAAAGAAATGTGTGGGCAAGTATGAGTGCTTTCTCTTCTTCTGTTCAGTGTAGTTCAGTTCTGTACATTTAGTTCTTCTTCCTTAATGCAGCCAAATAAACTTGGAAGTTATGTCGAAGTACGTGATAAAAATGTCAAAAGATGATTATGAGTTGCACTCATGTCCATTTGAGGTCAATTAATTGGAAACTTTGTGTCCTTATGTGCTACGTTTTAATAAAATTGTATTTCCTAGTAATTGTCACACTTTTCTTTACCCTTTATTTTTGCAGTAATTCATCGGGTTCAAAAGAGGCTTCAACGCCACTAACAAGTCAAAGTGCTGGCATGGGTGCCGGTGCATCCAGTGGTGGTGCACAGAATACTGCTGCCGTGGCAGCAGCACAAACCACAAAAAAGCCAAAACCACATGATGCCTATAGTGATCTATATAAATTGGCGCACAGTGGTCAATACGATCATGTGATCGTAGACAATGCACCTGATGTGCGTGAGGACAATCCTACAATGGCCAAATTAATGCATCGGTCACCGAGGTAAGTTAACATTTAAATAGTATCTTTTTCAATGAATCATCATATTTGAATTCCAACTTAAAAGCTACTCGTTGCTGAAAAAAGGAAACATAAACATTAATAAACCATGAATAAATAGTTCTTAGTTTATTACAAATACACTTTGCCGATGCATAGGAAACTGCAGTTGAACTATTATTAGGTAGATTAACCTCAATATTTGAATATATTCAGAAGAGAATCTTCTTTGTATGAATTCATACAATTCGCACGGATAATATTAATGATTAATTATCGGTCAGAGAATACTAAAAGGCCTTTTAGTCGGTCAGTTCAGTCTCAGTCTCAGTCTCAGTCCATGTTATCGCTTGCTTTTACACGATCAGTTCAAATCTTAGTGTTGTCAATCGTTTCAGAGTTGTATAAGAAGAACAACACTGAACCCTGTTTGTTTACATATTGTTCATATTTACCTAATTAAAAGTGATAACATAAAAATATATATATTTCAATGAGTTCCACACTAAAATCGTGGTTCGCCATACCTGCACGCATTTTGAGAAGTCAACGACGCTTGTTGCACCTGTTGCATTTGATAACTTTTATCGATATGTCATCGTAATGGACTGACAAATAAGCTGGGCCATCAGTCCTTGTTTTGTTATCGTTTCGGTTATTACTGCTGATTTCAAGTCGATAATGGACTGAGACTGGGACTGCAGTGACCGTCGTCTAAAAGGCCCTTAAATGAAATTGTGAATATAGAAAGTTCCCATACTTATTAAGAATGCAGTATTATGAAATTTTCTAAATTGAAATTTTATTTTAAAATAGTTACATAATGAATTTGAATTTGTGTTCGGTTATTTGAACAAGTTGCCCATATTCGTATAAATTTCAATTGTATTCTTTTCATAAACGAAAACTCATCATTAAATACTTATAGACAAATCGTTAATAATTTACTTAAGACATTTTGGCAAAATGTAATGACAAATCTAATAATCTAATAGTCTGTATGTTGTATCCTACATAGTAGATAAATATATTGTAATTCACATGATGTTTAAGTATCTGTGTGTGTCTGTCGCTTTCATAGTATGACGTTGCGTGAAATTGTTAATAGCATCATTGCGATGAAAATGATGATTTCGATGACAAGAAAGCAAAGCAAGAGAAAAAATTCAATTTCCCTTAAGCGGAAAGGATAATGCTTCAGTTACTCATCCTTTTCTCCTATGTTTTGTTTCCATTTGTTTTTATCTTTCACTTACACTTCTGATTCCGTTACTACAATTCTATTGGCAACTAAGAACGTTTTTTAGCATTGGCTTTGGCTTTAGGTTTAGTTCATTTCTATTCTGTTGAAATGTTGTGTAGAGTTGAGTTCGGTTCCATTCGATTCTATTTGACTCATTGGAATTTACCTGTTCGGTTTGAGGTTTGTGGATATTGTGGCGCTTTTTGGTATCGACGAAATTGAAATGATTTTTATTGAAATTTACGCTCCATTTACGTGACACATTTACGTTTTACCTACGTTTCGTTTCGTATCATTTCGTTACGTTACGCTTCTACTTTCGTTCATTTCTATTTCTATTTTGCTGCTTTCCCCCTTGTTTCTTTCAGCATTTTGTTTTTTTTATATTTGTTGTGCTTCTTCTCAACTTGCAATTGTTGTAAATTGCTTGCCTCCTTGTGCTTCTTGGTGTTACTAGGGTTGCTGTTGTTGCTGTTCCTTCTGATGTTGGTGATGATGAGGGTCGTTGCTGATAGCGTCTTGTCTTGTCTTGTCTTGGAATCATGGACGAAGATGTGTGTGTTGTTGGTTTTTGTACTTTCTCTGTTCTGTTTTCTTATTAAATCGACTCAAGAGACATTCACTTTCTATTCGAATGCCAACATTGCGTATGCGTAATTGTAGATAAAACGCAATCAAATAAAATTGCAATAAAGAAATCAATGAGAATTGCTTTTCGATTCGTTTTTCTTCCCTTTTTTTTCTGGATTTACTTAAGAGTATTTTGTTAAATTTATTGCTTGGTAAAGTTTAAACGAATTCATTCGATTGCGATTTACAACTAACAAATGTGAAGTGTGTTACGACCCCTTTTATTGGAACGTACTATTAATTCGACTGTTAGTATTATTTCTTTGATTCAAGTTTGATTGCATGCATACAATATATTGAATGATATTGAGATGAGATAAGTTAAAATTCCTTTAACTTTTGTGGTTTCTTGTGGAAAAATAGTAAAATTACGAAAAGTTTACTCACATTAGTAAATATCAATTGGAAGATAATGTTAAAACGTTCATTCTTCAATACTCGGAGAGATAAACAGCATCACATTAATTTGGAAAAATGATATATTTAAGGCAAATTGTATAATTTCCAAAATAAAAAAAATAAAAAACACAATAATTTTAAATAGAGTACTTTTTTTTAACAATTTACTTTATCATTGCTTAAAACATAGTTATAATAAACAATATTTACATGAGCTTAGGAAGAAATTAATCTACTTCATGGAGAAGATCGTCAGTGAGTAGCCTCTTTAGTTTGCATCGTATCGCACCTTGGTAGAGAGTTGTAGCAAGTATACTTGGATGTAAATAACCGGTAAATGTAACGGCTACTGTGTGAATTGATTTAATCAGAAAATCTTTAAATCTTCATGTAGGATAGTGTTGCGGACAAAACACAAAGCTTTTATAATCCATTAAGAGCATTGCCCGAAATTTGTATTAAGTAAAGCAACATCAGGCTTATTATTTGCATATAAATAAACCAGTTTAATTTTCGTAACTGCCATGATGGATTTCACATGTGCACGACAGGTTAGTTGCTTGTCCAGGACTAGAATAAGGTACCGAATTTTCCCATCTTTAGAATGATAGATGATTCTATACATTTTTATGTATCATTTCTTAGTGTTAAACATTTCTCACTGCACGTAAACTTAAACAGTTTGAACCTTTCTTTGAAACAAACAAAAAAAAAAAATATAATATAAAATTAATAAATGTTAAGTGTAATGCAACCTCGAAATTTCCGTTTATCCTCTTCAGTTGAGCATACAATAAAGTTACTTTATATTGTACAGTAGTGCTGAGCATAAGTGATTATTAATAAAACAAATTAAAAAAAATTATATAGCAATGCTGACAACCCAATTAATCCTGTAATGTTTATGACTGACTTTATGATGATTGCATTAAATTACAAAAAAAAAAAAAAAACAACACAATAAATATTTATGATGAAAATAGAATTTCACTCCCTTCATAGTAAAGTTGACTGTCATAATGTTTTTGTTTTGAATTCATTGCTTTTAACGTAGAATTATAATTAATATCCCACATATCTCTGCTTGTACTTCTTTTTCCTTTTTGTTCCATGTAAGTAATTTTCGTTAGTCGGAATTTTAGTTTTTAGTTTTATATTGAAACCCGGGATATACAAATATGAGGTGCATTCAATACCAGAAAATGTTTATTTTTCGAGTATTGCAGATATAATTTTTTCCTAAAATTACATGACTTTTAATGATAAATGCCAACGCATTTTCAGAATAAAACTTTTGTCTTTAATTAGTTAACGGTGAAGCTCTGGAAAGAATGCAGATTTATGAACTCATAACTGAAAGCCAAGTTTTTATATGCTTTGTCAATCCATGTTAGGGAAATTTTTTGAAATATTGTAATGAAGAAGTATGTTTCTTTTCTAAACTGTTTCTTGAATTAGACTTATGCGAGAGATTTATCTAAATTCAAACATAATTCTAATTGTGGTCAAAGCAACCACGAGCAAAGAATACAACACTTCCACGATTTACATGCTAAGTAGATATGTTTCTGGCAAAATCGTGTAACAAAACTAATATATTAATAATTACAAATAAATTATATATTAATAATTACAAATTAATTATTAATTCAATAAATAAAACTAAATAAATGTCAACAAAAAAAAAAAAAAAAAAAACCAATTGAATATTTCTAGTGTAAAGTGTGTGAATTGTAAAGATATTTTTGTTCTTGTAATGCATTTTAGTCATTTTCCCTTGATACTTGATGCCATTAAAATTCGTTGTTATAGGAATTAGAAACAATTTCAATTTGTTTAAAATTGACTAGAAATACATGAATATTAAAAACTTAATGCGAAAATAATGTTTAGTTTTAAAAATCGAAGCGTGTAAAAGTAAAACTGTGTAAAAAAGTATATTATTTAAAATTGCAGTAAAAGTTGTCAAAAGTAGTAGTCTTACGCTTCACATCTCCCTCATTGAAGGATCATTCAAATTTCGCTCTTTTATTTTATAAAATCTTCAAAATATTCTCAGCATATTTCCTTTTGTGTGGAGCTTAATAAAATAAAAATTTTCCTTTAAGGTATTTTGGATATTTTATTATACTCTTCACGGAAGTGAATAATATTATAAGTTTGTTATGAAGTTTGTAACAGGCAGAAGGAGACAAAAAAAAAGAAATCACATAAAGTATATACATATATTCTTGATTAGCTCGATTAGACGAATTGATTGTCTGTCCGTCTGTCTGTCTGGCCTTATGCCCGTCTGTCCGTCTGTATGTATGCAAACTAGTCCCTCAGTTTTTGAGCTAGAGAACTGAAATTTTGCTCGATCCTCTCTTTTTACCATACAATCGGATCACTTAGGGGGGTACCTCCCATACAAATCACCCATTTGACTTCAGGTTCTTATTAGAAAAACTTTTTTTTTTTTTTGTCCTATCGAACTGAAACTTGGATACTATCAGTTTCCAAGATAGGCCCAGGACATTTGTCAGAACCAGCCGAACCGGACTCCTAGGGGGGTACCTCCCATACAGACCACTCATTTGAATACTACAATAAAACATTCACTGCGTCCCTTGAAGAGTATTTCATCTTCGGCATAGTCGAAGATAACCTTCTTTCTAGTTTTTTTGAATAAATTGCTAATGTTACTTTTTTTTTTTTTTTGTCTTTAATAAGTAGATAATTCACTTTTTATTTTCTTTACGGTAAAATGTCATATAAGCGATTTTAACTAAACCGAAAAAAATACTTTTATGCAAAGAAATCTGAAGTATACAAAAAAAGTGAAACAGAAACCAAAAACATTTATGGGCCATGAGATGTTGAAAGTCGGCAGCGGCAGCGGCAGATGATGGACGGGTACGGCCTGTGTATATTATAGTAAAGTTTAGTTCATACGCTGATATCTCATTAAAATTCTGTGCTTTTCGCTGACATTGTTAGCTAGCAGCAAGCGACATGCATGCAACATGCAATGTGCAACTTGCAATCCTAGACAATCTTACAGTTTCACCATCAGCAGCATCATCAGAACAGCCTCAGTTTCAGTCTCAGTTCGTAGTACTATTATGACCGCCTTAAGAGCATCGTTACAGTATAGTGTCGCCCCTTTCCTATAATTTCGTTTTGTTCCTCAAATGTGCATTTTCCGTTCCGCTTTTCATTCGCTTGTTTGCGTTTATTCAGCATTTTTCATAGTAGCTGCTTATGGCGAATGATGTTACTTGTTATCCTTTCTTTTATAATTTTATATGCTTGTAGTACAGCCTAAGAGAAACAGAGTATCCGAGTGAAGGAGAATGCTACCTGATAACTCAGTATACTCAGTAGCAACATACATACAAGAATATTGTATACAGTATAAAGCCACCAACTAAATATCGTATTAATGAATGCACGTCAGAGTGCCACAGTTTTGGGTTTCGGTATAAATTCATCAAATAAAGGAGAGAAGTAAGGGTTTGATAACGAGATAGAGAGTAGGTGGATGATGAGAAAAAAATGCAAATAAGCAAAATTTTAGTAGAAAAAACCAAGTAAAATGTAAAGAAAGGAAAAGAGGTATTGTTGCAATGCAAACTGAATGAAATAAAAGGAGGCAACATCAACATCAACATTGGAGGAGGCTGCAAGCAAAAGATTATCATAATAACGATGGCGACGGAGATGTCAACTAATATGATGATGACGAATACGAGATAGTGTCCTTCTATCGTTGCACATGTGGTACATCGTGACCCTCGTCCTCTCTACCTCTCGAAGCAGAGTAATTGGTTTTCTCTAGCAAGCGGTTCAACTATGTCACACTGAGTGCCCCCAATCTCTCCTACTGCAACTGTGACGGAGTGCAGCAGTGAACAGTTAATTAATATGGCAAATTTTTAATTAGTCTTGCACAATTTTAGGGTGTCCCATATTTCCTTGCTAATTGTTGTTATCATTGCACTTATTTTCCTTTAGTGTTAATAAAGCTGAGGAACGCATTTATCTTTTTTAATTGTTATATGATTTCCCTTTTTTTTTTATATTTTATTTTGTTGAGTTGAAAAACATCATCTTCGCGTTGACATTTAACTTGAAAGCAGCTGCGTTTTGAGTTAGTTGCCTTTTGCTTCTTAATGCAAAGAAAGAAAAACAAAAAATTTGAGTAAAGAAAACTTTAAATTTTGAAACTAAGAATCTCAAATGGTCGTCGTTGCCGTCATCATCATCAGTCGTTGTTATCCTTTGTGTTGCTGACCAAGTTTCTCCCTCTGCCTTTCGCACGCATAGTGCTGGTGGTGGCATGCCACAACTTTAGACGCATTGTAAACTTTTTGCTTTGGCATGGCACATATTAAAATACACTAGGTACAGAGTCAGGACTACCAGGAGTAGCAGGACTAACATTCTGACACAAGTATGTGAGACACGATGCCGGCCGCAAGTTTGCCACATGCCACGTTAAAAACGCTATGCTTAGTTCTGTGCCACGCTGATTGTGCTCAGCTGCCAGTTCTCTTTGGCTTGGTTATACCATCTTTAAACTACAAAAAAAAAAACATAAACAAAAGAATATAAAACTCCAAATAACGAAACAAGAAGAAAACCCGAGCACTGAAATTAGAGAAATTTACTTTTACTGACATTTTTCGCACGCTCGCTTTACAACAGTGTGAGTCGCGGTTCTTTACTCTATCTTTGCTTTCGTCTTTCCTTCTCCTGGTTGTCTGCATTTTCTTGCACTTCTCACTCGACTTACGGAAAGGACAACTTATTTACCATGGAAGCTAGGAAGAGAGAATGAAAGGAAGGCAGGAAGGATTTCAAATATGCTCTAGACTGTTAACACTCCCTCACTTACTCACTCACTTACTCTGCTGTCATTATTTGTTTAAAGTTTTAACGAAAATTTTCACAAATTTAATTTATGCATCGTTCGGCGTCTTATTCAAAATAAATAATTTCAATTTGAAATGAATTTAATTTCCGGTATTATTTCGACTCGAATACACAAAAATACATACCTGCAGGGAGGGACGAAGTGAAGGAAAAGATGAATGCCACATTCTGTGGCATATTGAATTACTTTCGTTTTTTCCAAAAAATAAAAAATGAAAAAATATACTCAAAATAAAATTCATTTCATTTAATTTGTTGGCGTCCGCCGCCATTTTGTCATTTGAACAGGACAAAGAATTTTACAAATGCCGTGTATCCTTCAGATAGCTCAGGACAATGCGTCTGCCTGGAAATGAGAAATGGGAACTCTAGTTTTCCGATCCTGTTGATGTTTCTGCTATTGTTGGTGGTTTTGCTGTTTTATTTTTAATGCAAAATAAGGAAAGAAAACACAAAATGGCGATGTCAGCACCATCAATGATAAAATATAATACGGTTTTTGTAAGTTTTTTGTTTTCTCAGCAACTGATTTACGTGACTCAATTACAAAAAGATTTATTTTTCATATCCTGTTTGTAAATTAGAAAAACGTTCTCTTACTCGTCCTGATTTTTCTTTATTTCTTTTTCTTTCATTGTTTTCTATGGCAAAAATCCTCAAACCCTCAGGCAAAAAATGGAAGGCTTGCAAAGCTAAAATGATTCTTTCTCTTTTGCATTTGGATATTGAAAATGGTTCTTCAATTGAAGATGTAAAAGAAACTAGTAACAAATTTTGTTTAGTCAACTGGGCGTAACCGAAAAACCGAAACTGGAAACAGAAAAGTTCGAACGGTTCATCAATTATGGCTTAACACTTTACCACACACACACACACACAAACTTAAGCGATATACAGATACTCGGACATATGCAAAAAGGATTTCCCTGCATGTCCTTTCACTTGGGACCTTGGAAAGTTGGCCACAGATGCGTATGACAAATGAAACATACGCCGCCATTTGACTTGTCGTCGGACGAATGCATTTTAGGCACGAATGAAGTATGACCAAAGTGATTATGTGGCTCGATTTGTCGTCGTAGTCGCCAATTCGTTGTTACCCCATCAACTGCCACGGCATTGCCATGCCATGCCACGTTGCCTCGACCGCACTTAGGCAAAGCTCAGCCATCAGTGTTGGCAATGCCGGCGGTAATGGTGGAATTGGCGGACAATAAAAACCCAAATCACTGTCCTATCCTATCTTACCTTACCTTTCTACCCTTTACTAGTTATATTACATGCAGAAGAATTCATCGAATGAACCTGGTTGAATGAAATGAGTAAATGGTCTGAGTAAAGGAGTCTCAGCAGTGGCAGTAACGTCAGCTTTTGTGGTTAGCTGAGTTAAGTGCTACGTTGACGGCACAATAATGACAATTGTCCGTGTCTCATTCTGAGCTTTCCTATTAGTATGTGTAAGTGTATGCATGTATGTGTATCTGTGTGAGTATGGCAAGTGTTCAGTTAATGAAGGCTTTTAAATATTTAAAGAGAAATGCATTTTGTCTAAAAAAAAAAAAAACAATATACCTTGACAGCTCAGTTCCATGTCATATTTTACACTTAATATCATACTAGCAAGTATTATTACATCATCGTGATGTTTTTAACATATTGTATTGCAGAAGATATTGGAGACTTTATAAACTAACGTAACTTGTGTCGTGTCTTACGCTAATATAATATTCATATAAATACAAAAAATCAATCGGAATTTCCAGGTTGTTGAAAAATGTAGCTCAATATAATCAAATACATGTTTCATAATATAATTCATATATATATATATATACTAGCGTTAACCGGCGTGCGTTGCTACACCCTCTATGCGTTAATTGGGTGTTTCTAAAAAGCATTGTTGTAAAATGTGTAATTAATAATTTACAATATATTTTAATATTCTAAGCAACTTTAAGAATCATTTGTTCTTTTAAAAAAAATAGGTTCAGTATATTTTGCACCAAATAAAATAAAATTTAAAAATGGCATAAAACTATCTATATTTGGACAACAGCGCTACCTACCGGATCCAAATGTAGCAATTAGACCATCGCTGAACTGTAAAACTCCGAGGGCTGCGAGTAACTCAACCAAAAGTTTAGCGGACTTACAAAAGATCGTCAACATTCCGGTCCATCGCTCGACTATCTCGAGGCTTTTAAAGCGAAGCGAGCACATTACGTACGCTATAATGAAGGCTACTACGAGACTATTGCCACTAAACAGGCTAGGTTGAGATTCGCAAAGAAAATATGGCCCGAAGCTGGGAATCTGTAGGCGAAAAATGCACCATCGCTGTGTGGTGGTTTTTAATAGATTTTCTTGTTTAAGGTCATATTTTCTTATGAAAAAAAATTGGAACCTGGATGGTCCAGACGTTTTCCGAGGGTATTGGCACTGATATTAGAAAGGAGCCGTTGGTGTTTTCAAAGCGAAACTTTGGAGGAGGAATCCTTATGACTTGGGCGGCTTTTTCTGGATTAGGCTGTCTAGAAATTCAATTTGTATCCTCGAAAATGAAGAGGAGCGACTACATTAATGTCCGAATGAGCCTAGTGCCATTGATAAGACAAAATCCGGAAACAGAATCGACATTCCAACAAGATAATGCCAGAATTTGCGTGAGTCGCGAAACCATGTCTTGAAGTTCTGGAAAATCCATTGATAGTTATGGATGGCCAATGGCTTGTTCCCCAGACCTAAATCCGATGGAAAACATATGGGGAATACTAGTCCGACGGATTTACAATAAACACAAACAATATGATTCCATTGAAGAGTTGAAAAGGGCAATAATAAGAGAATGGGACCAATTGAAACCAAACTTGCTTAAAAATCTCATTGACAGTATGAAGAATCGTATTTTTCCGATGATATTAGCAAAAGGAAGCCTATTTAATTAAATTAAAGTCAATTACATTAAAAATAAATCATGTTATTCATTTCAAAATAAAAGTAAAACGCAAATGGTTCTATTAGAAATGCAACAGCATCAAAAGCTATTTTTTGATTTGCTTAAAACTTTACACTAACAATTTTTACCAAATACCGTTATAAGTTTGTTATTTTGCCTTCCACACATTTTCGTAGAACATTGTGATACCCTACAGTCTTTCGTTTTTAAGAAATCAAAAATTTTTAGGTGGTTCTATAATTTTGCAACGCACCTTATAATTCATACATATCTTCCTTATAAAGGATTAAAAAAGAAAAATGGCAGTTGAAAAAGCGTAAGTTGACATTTCAATTTGAACTAAAACAATAATCGGTTAGAATGTTTGGGTTATAGGTACCTTCTGACCTGGAATTTATCATTTAAATTGCCCGTGTTAAGTATTTTTTAGGTTTTTTCTGTATGTTGGTAGGACTATCCTTAATTACTATGCCAAAAATGAGCGCGATCTGTCAACCAGTTTGTTTACAGCAATGGTTTAATCAGTCCACCTTAGTAGGGTACAAATTCCGGGTACTTTATTGTCAGAAGGTATATATTGTAGTAAACTAACTTTAGTAAGAACATCGAAACGATTAAGAAGTAATAATCTATTACCATATGTCGATGCTATCTTTCAATTGGTGTTTGCTGATTACTGAAACAATTATATTCCATTCAAATTTATGTTTGCCCTTGTAATTTAATTACTATTTATATTTTTTAAAGTAAAGACACTATAACATTGAGGCTATTGAAAAAAGCTGATATTGTTATTCTGTAAATTTTATTACTTTTCAAAGCATTTGTAGTCCTTATTGCGTGTATCATTCTTTAATATGAGTTAAAGAATATCAAATATTTTCCATCATTGTAACTCATCTATCGAACATATGCGATAAGGAATTTTATTATTGATGCTACAATATTAAGAAATTCTAAACTTATGTTTCACTTAAAAATGTATATTATATTTTTTATATTTTTCCTGGAAAAATTTAAGAAATTAAAAAAAAAAAGGAAAAATAAATAAGATATAAGAGAGAAAAAAGGAAAATATAAGTAGAACAATAAGAAAAGAAAATTGTTACCAAACACATTGTCAACAAGCAAATTATGTGAAGGAATAACGGCGGCAGTTGTTGACATTTTCAATGTTCTTGTTCTTGCTGTTGTCCTTGCATGCTGTTCTTCTTCTTCTTGATAGGGTTCACTTTCAACAGCATCAGCACCATCAGCAGCATCATCATCAGAAGTAGTATAATCAGAAAAGGGGGCAGAAGTAGACGTATGGCCGACAGCAGAATACATGGAATATGACAAGCCATCGTTGAGTGTGTGTGTGTGTGTATGAGTGTGGTGGGTTAGGGTTGGGTAGGTTGAATTGGGTTGAGTTGGGATAAGATAGGGTTGGTTAACGCAAAAGCAGGAAGCAAGTTAAAAGGCAACAACGCAGAACGGAAACAGGGAGCATTGGAGACTACATTATCGTGATAAACATGGCGTACAATGCCAGACATCGGTCATGAAGCATTGACTTTGTCTATAGACTCAGAGATTGACTGACTGAGAAACTGATGTACTAAGTTTGCTTTCTTTCTCACTTCTAAAATGTGTGTGACACTAGTGACATCACAGAGACTTTTGTGTTTATAACATTTCTGTGTGTGCTGTCCTCACTCACGGACTCGCCTCATTTGTCTTTGCAACTCGCTGTGTTCGCTTTTGTTTGCGGCATGAATTATATGCACCGATTAATATGAGTTTGGTTTGTTTGGTTCCTTGGTAGCTGAGAGATGTGATGATGTTCTAGGGTGACAGCAAGTTCTGCTCGTTCAATCGAAGTCACTGTGCACTTTTTTATGTTTATGGCAACATTATTTGTTAACGAATCACTAGTCTTAGTCTTTACTCTTTCGTCTCCAAACTCAATGAAAGGAAGGAATAATAAAAATAGAAAGGATGGAAAGACTTGCAAAGTCAAAAGCTTGTAAAACATTTGGCAACATTAAATGCTGATTATCGAAATGGTTACGTTGCTTCGGAAAGGAGACTAAGGAGAAAAATAATAAAAATTTTTGTGCAAGTAAAGCAGAAAAAAGTAGTTCAACCATTTTTCTGGTGGGAAAATGCAACAGAAAAATAATATATATAGATTATATAGGAGAAAGAGAAAAGCGTGGCATAGGGAAACATTCGAATATTAAGCGGCAAATACTACTTACTATAGTAAGAAAAAAAAAAAAAGGAATCAGTCGGTCGTCCTCGCAAGTGCATTTACCTATCCTTCCTTCGACTTGCCCTTTTTCTTCAATTCAATTCAGTTACAAAGTGCCATATGCCACACCACTTTATATCGCACTCTCCATTTATCCTCGACTGCTTGCTTGTCTGTCCTTCTGATGCTACTCTTTGCTGCTTCTTGATTTCCTTTTATGCTTTGTTTGCGAATCATTTCTGGCAAATTGCGGAAGCAAATCTGCAAATGTCGAATGCAAAGTAGTAGAAAGTGGAAAGTAGCAACAGTTTTAAATGGAGAACACTCACAGAGGCACTCAGATACACACAGATAAACATTTATGGTAGATGCTTGTGAATCCCACTTTAGTATATGTCCTGAGCTTTGTGTAAAGAGATGAGAGGATTTTAAGTGGCGGGTAGCATGTGTCTCTACATACGTATATAGTTATATATATATGTTTTGGTGTACATTTGCAAACCAAATTGTTCAAGTGAGTTGAATTTACTTGCACCTTCTCCTCCTCCTTCATCCTGATCTTGGTCTTCTTCCCATCATCATTTTCTTCTCGTTTGACAAAAATGACAAAATCTCAATAATATTCAACGAACGAAGCCTTATAAGTAGAAATTTGATATGCCTTTCATTGCAAATGTCTCAATTGGAAACTTTACGAACAGAAATGCCAATGGCATTTGCATAACTAAAAAAAAAAAAAGTGATTTCGATAAAGAAAATTTAATCAAAAGTGAAATTTGCAATTTTTAGTTAAGACATTTTATTGTATCATTCAATTTAACTAAAATTGTAATAGGACATTTTATAGAAATATAATAGTTGTCTACCTATAAGTACAAGTATATACCTTGAGAATGTGGATGGATGGATGTATGTCTATCCACATAGGAAAGATGTTTACTTATCGCTTAAATAAAATAATTAAATATTTCTTTCTTTTAAGGATACTATTGGACTGATTATTTGATATAAAATTGTTCACGAAATTTTCTTTGAGAGATGATGAAAAATAAATGGTATTTACTGTGACCACTGATTGTTTTGAAGTATTCAAACACAACTTCTTTTTGGCAGTCTTGGGTTTATGCGATATAATAACAATAATTTCATTCTAGTTGCATTTGTGATAAATTTTATCTGAAAGAAGTGTGAAAAGATTTTTCTCTTTTTTTTTTTTTTAAACAGATTGTTTATCATACAAGACGTAAGATACAACTGAAAATATGCAGATTGTTTATCTTAACTCAATATTATATGAGCATTGTATATTTTGATGATAAACATTTTCAAAACTCATCACTCATTGGTCATTGGTCATAAATACAATATTAAATGTGCTTTGCAAAAGTTATGACAACATGATTGTTTCAGTAAATATTTCTGTTATTCTAATATGGTTTAATACAAATATTCAAATATTGTATTGTATTGTGTCTTTTTACCTCTTATTGATGAAAGATTTATGATAAGAAAATCCCATAAAATGAGTTAAAAACAGGAAGCAGCTTTAGTTTTAGTTTAAATAAAATGAATTATATTGCAACAGTTTGTTTTTATGGGTGCAAAAATCTTTAGATGTCAATCATTGACGATGTTAGAAGATTAGAAGGATAAGAGAGGATAGAAATCACCTACAATATCAAGTTTAGAACGTTGTCAAGTATCAAATTGTCACATTGTATTGTATAATAACTTCCTATAATATAGGCGTTCAATTTGATAGATGCGTTAGTAAGAAATATTGAATGTTTGGTTTAACAAGAGCGGAAAAACGTTGTGTTAACTGTAACCTTCTGTTACACAAAATTCCCCGTCTGGAAAATTCTTCTTGAGTTCTATAAGTCTTGTTGCCTAGAATTCATATTCCTGGAGGGAACATTATTTTCATTTATAATTTGTGATCCAGGTTATCCTCTATAAATGGATTTCTTGGCTACTACATGAATGAAAACAATATGGGCCACCAACTCATGAACTTTTTGGAGTTCGAATTGATAGTACGAAGTCTGACCAGAGGCTATTTTCTGGTACCACGGATGGTCAGGAGCCCACGGAACTTGCTTCCGTCCTGGCCAGCGGGTACGGCCCCCTTGTGGGAGTATCGTGGTGGCTGTGCTTTAATATCCAAATGCGGGTAGAGTAATAACTCGACGTGGAGTTGCGTTATATTGTACAACCGGGTGCTGTGACCCAGAGAGCAGCAGAGGTTTAAGATGGGTCTCGCTCCCCACCCAGGACAAAATAAATATGACTTAAATTTGGGACTTGAGGATATATATCCAAGGGGACATTGATTGACGTTTATCAATCCATGTGCTTGGCACCGTGTTCTTAAGTCTTCACAGATAGGTGAGCACGTTAAACACTGGCACTTCATTGTTACACAGAATAAGAAGACTGAAAATTTTTCATGTTTAGAGAGAAATTATTTCAATCAAATTAGTATCTGTCTGCCTTAAAGTGATAGAATAAAAAACTACCGAACGTATTTTCATAAGGACTTCACCAATTAATGGACTGATTCATGAGAAAGGTTTTAGATGCTTAAGTCATTAAGGTTTTTGTAAATTGGCTGAAATATTCCGATGAATGTTGAAGATGTCGGAAAAAATCTTTCAGGAAATGTGGTTATTTCACATCAGAAAGGAAAGCAGCTATTAATGCAGTGTGATGTGGCACAACTTTTTCCGATGATGAAATTTTTATTGTTGGACTAATGGGGTCACCTGGATGGTTGTTAGCTATATTTGGACCCGATATGTGGCGCCGTTGTCGTGATACAGACAAATTGCTTCACTCTATTACGTTTCACTGATTCAAAGGAAAGAACCGATTAATTTTGTTGGCGCGAAAAAACATGACAACAACAATGAGTACATTAATCCACACTAACATCACGTCTTGGGTCTTGGGCAAAACGCTAATTTAATTACAATATAAAATATATAAAGTTAGTTCATAGTAGAGTGAAATAATACTTTGAGTAACGTTTTATATAAAACAAAGAAAAATTTAACATTTTAAAGCCCAAGAAATAAGAGTATGAATAATTGAAAGAAGGAAATGAGGGAAGACATAAAGTAAATATGTATGTATAAGAAGGAAATTATTCGATGATAGCACAAACAATGTCTTGGTGACGCCTCAAATGAAAGACATAGGAAAAATGGTTAACCTGATTTGTCAGCATCTTCGTGTATCTAAGACACCCACTTAATTTAGTACAACATCAGAAGGAAGAACATCAGGAGCAGCTGGCATCGTTTACGAGAACTCGTTTGCATTTTTCATCTTTCATTCCCTTCTTTTTTGTGTTTTCCTTTTGTTAATCTTCTTGCTTTAATATTATATCATGTTTTTTCTCTTTCTCCCTCAATTTTCTCGTTTTAGTGTAAATGCATCAAATTTGGAACTTTTCCATTTGCATATCTCAAAGAAGGAACTCTATTCGGAGAATGACACAACGGTTGATGCGGTGCTACGTGACATGATCAAGCAACCAATCCAGCATGTGGGTAAGTTGTCAAGGGTTAAAAGGGTTAAGTGGTGAAAAGTAAAGTGACAACAATGCAACTTCAATTATCGGGCTTTCACTAATGATATCATGGTTTAAGGTTACAAAAAGGAGTCTTTATCCTTGTTCTAAATAAGTTTTAATATTTATTGAGTACTTCACCTTAACAGTTGTCGTGTTTTCGAATTTATAGTTTCTTTTTGTGGGTTTTTATTATAAACTTTAAATAACTTCTTTTGTTTTTAAAGTAAAGTTAAGTCATTATCCCTGGCACGACAAAAACTGCAAGAATACCAACAACCAATGACAAAATCCAGTATAGTAAGTTTTTATTAGTTACAACTGTAGAAAATTAAACAATAAATATAACAATAATAAATGAGATTCTTAAAATCAACAAAACAAACGAAATGAAAGGCAAGGATTGAACGAAGAAAGACTAAAAACGAAGGCGAAATTAATAATGAAAAGTTGCAACTACAAATAAATACGTCTGTTTTTTTTTTTTGTTTTTTGTATTGTTTACCAAAGAAAGGATTTGAATGTTAGTTCTTCATGTTGTTGTTTGATATTGTTAACTACACTGAAGTAGTCAAGAAGAACAATACAAGTAAGAAACAAACTAAATTCAGTTCTTGCGAATATTAAGTACACTTCATACAAGCAGATTTAGACAAAGTTAGAAAAGTAAGGATGTAGATTCTCAAGGAAGTTACAAGTTATATTGTTTTAGTCGTTTATATGGGAGAATTCTATTGTATAATATAAGTTGTTAATATATAATATAATATAATAAGGCTGGAACAGAATGATGCATCTTAAGCTGAGCCTTAAGCCGATTAAAAAGTCAAATGCAGCTATTTCTATGTGAACAAATATAATGTAAAGCTGAGTCTGAAGCTGAAGCCGTAAAGTCCAAGTAGTTTGAATTCACTCTGCTTCAAATCATCCGTCTCTCTCCAACGCAATAAGAATATTACAACTATGCCCATTTTTAGTTCATTAATCAAGGTTTCTTTTTATTTGCAAGGTTTGACAACCCTACTTAGGCTGAACCCCGCATTTTACTCACTTTTTTTTCGTGCTTCAGCTTTAGACTCAAAATCAATTTCACCATTCGATTTCAGCCTTAAGGTTTGCTAAAACTGAGCTTGCTTAAAAACAAACAAATTCGGAAAAACCCAAGATGAAAAGCCAAAAAATCGAAAATAAATCGAAACTAGCAAGGTCTGCAAGTGTGAAGGAAATGGAATCAAATCTAGTGTATAAAATCAATCAAGTAGCAAATGTAATTACAAACATTCATTTTGATCAGCCATTCTATTGAGGTAAATAGACTTTGCTGGCTTAAACATAACCACAGATTCATTCAAATGTATTTTAGTGAGACTCGAAGACTTAGTTTGATAATTTTAATACGTTTGTACTAAAGTTCTCAAAGAATTTTGATATAATCTGAAGTTTCTTGCCTGGAATTAGTTTGTATCACTAATAAACTTATAAAGTGGTGAACTAGTGAAATGTAATTGGCATAAATTAGCCTTGGATGACTTTATTGGTTTCAAACTATATCGAATTATACTTACTTATTGATCTTTTGAAGATTGTAAGAGCTTCTATTATGAATAGTAGTAGTTAGTTAGTTGTAATTATTCAAAATTACATTATAGCTTATACTGAAGTTGAGTTTGTGTTACTTAAATAATTTTAAGAGAATTTGAATCGGAACTCTATAATATTATATATTCAGTATCTTTAAATTGGGGAAATATTTTATACAAGCAGTTATTTTCAATTCATAGAAAGCTTTCGATTGGAAAAACTGAGTCAAAGATGCAGAGTGCCTAAAGACAATTCAACACTTATGCATAATAAGACAGTCATCTTAAACGATATATTTAATGCCTTTTACTAGTCGAAGAATTCCATCTAAAACGTACACAATTTTATCAGAATATGACTATTAGACGAGGACAATGCAGTCTTATATAAATGTGGATTTTTAACAATTGATGGCAAATGTTTCCAATTGCAAAAATTACAATATAAGAAACCATCTGCATAATATTGAGATAGGGCCTTATTGCACAAGAACTTTACCCGTTTGCTTGGTTATATAGTAAATTCCAATTCTTATTCTAATAGGTTCATGGCCCATGTCTCCTTTAATGCAATGCAAATATCATGACAAAGTGATAATACCATTAACATTATGTGTGATTATGTGGTATAGCTAAATTTGGTTGGTTTGGTTCCAACCGGAATTGAAGGAAATTATGTAGATAAATAGATATGCATATGTATGGTTTCATAGGGCAAAGGGTATAAAAATAATAAAAGTTGTGTTGTTTTTTTTTTTCTTGCTTTATTATTGTCCTTGTTGTAGTTCAGTTTCTTACAAAGTTTGTAGCCTGCAGCTAAGCTAACAATAAAAACAACACAACAACTAATACATAAGAACAATACAAAGGAAAACAACAATCAAGCATATAACTCAAAATAATTCTAACGCTTATGTGAGAGTATCTAACTTGTGTATGTATATCTATCTAGGCGTGTGTTTTCATTTCTACATGTGTGTGTATTTATGTTTGTTTGCTTAAACGTGACTTAAAGTGTGTATGAGTGCAAGTAAATGTGAATGGAAAGCTATCTTCAGTCGACAGTTATATAGATATATTGTTTGAAGTTGCCCGCTTGACTATATCTATGCGAGTATCTGTATCCGTAGTTACGTTATATATGTACGTCATATAAAAACGTCTCAAAACTAATAACTTGCAGCTGAAGTTTGCACCACAACGCAAAGAAGGCCGCAAATGCAATGTTGCCATTATTGCACACAAATGCACGTCAATGTCAGTTTCTGCATCCACCCATCATTCTACACAATTTTAATTCTTCACTTTGTGTTATCTGTGCGTTTATTTGCATCGTTTTTCATCATTTTCATAACCGCTTAGTGTTTGGATATGGGATACACAGATACATTTGCTCATAGGGCATACGAATATGTGTATCTGATTTTGTATTCTCACATTTAATCACTAGATACTCACATAATAATTAAGTTCTCTCCTGGGTAAATGGTTCTCTAAGATCTTTTAAGCAATTCTTCCTGAAATTCAAATAGAAGAAGCCTTTGCAGTTTATTGTTTTGTCGTCATCTTTGCTTAAGATACAAAATGGACAAACTCAAAGCTGTAAAATATCATAAATTTCATTTAGTTTCGACCATAGCAGCTACTTTGGCTAAATAATTTCATAATTTCTTACAATATTAACCTATATGTTTTGTATTTGTTGTTGGTTATATGGTGCTTCTATAAATTTTATCTTTATTATTTCATCACTCATTTAGTATCTTTATACAAAGGATTGCTTTTCATATAACACACAGAAATGATGTTGATGCTGAATTGCAGAAGATTAGTAAATTTTGTTTTAGAATTTCTTGATATTGGAAATCATTCAGACTTTATAAAGTAAACAGATATGTAAGATCAAGTTATTTTGATTTGAAAACTACATAAATGGTAATGATGTCAATTTGTTTATTTATGCATACTGGCAATATTTGCTTGAGTGATTTTTAATACATGTTAAAGTTGGTGATGTATAACTAATTTCGAGTTTTTCTAATAAAATATTGTCATTTAACTTTTATGGTTACATAAACTAAGGAATAATGACAAGAAAACCTTATTGACTTGAAATTAGAACTACAAGTATTTGACTGGTTCAACTGATTGTTAACATATAAAGTACCAATGAGTTCTTAAGATGTGATTTCTTTTCTTTGGTCATCTATCATCATAATAGAAAAAACTTTTTTTTTGTGTTATCGAACTGAAATTTTGACACAGCAAGTGTCTGACCTATATTTACTAACCATGTAAATAACAAAACGCTAGGATTACTGGATCTTATAGCTCACACACAAATTCATATTTCGGTCTCAATGTAGAAATGTAGTATGAATAAGACTCTTCTTAAAACATAACTCAATTCAATTATCAAATATATCTATATGCTAAGACATAAGGCGAAGGGCAAAACATTTTCCAGGGATGTGTGAAGAGCAATTGGAATTGCGAGGTTAGGTTAACTTGTAACCTGTCTCATTTTGATGCCTTTGCGTATTTTGTGTAACATTATATTAAATACAAGTATAACCTATAGAGTTTATTTCATTTTGACAAAAGAACTCTCACAAGATTGGCCGTCAAGTTAACTCGACTCTCTTACTTCCTCCTTTCTCCTTTTCATATTCTTACTCTACAAAATTTGACTTGTCTTACAAATATTTTTCGACTTTCTGAACTTTTGTTCACTTTTGAGTTAAAAGATCACTGTACCATAGACTAAGAGATTCAGTCTTTTGGTTTTTCATTGACTTTATCCCTTATGGTTTTTATTTTCGCACATTGGCCATGTGTTGCATTTTGAAGAAGCTTACTACGCGTTTACCCACACCAAATTCTTACAGGGAATATATTATAGTTTTTTGAACTTCAAATGATGCCTTGCAAAATTCAATTTTTTAACCAACAATAATTTGTATCTAAGGTAAGTCATAAAACTGGAAACCTATATTAATTATGAACTAATGTCTGTCCTGGTCCCGTGGGATTGATCATCCTTGTTAAGCAAATACTCCATCCAGTCTGTAGTTGTTAAATTTAAGTTATTCATAAAATAATAATATGAAATCGATTCTAATATGATCATATGTAAGCAAAGACGATGTCAATTTTATAAAATTTTACCCCACCAAACTCAAAGATGTTTCACATCAAAAATAATTTATAATTACTCGTATTAAATAAATATACAAATGTTTCTTTTGTGGGTTTTTTTGTTGTTGTTTTTGTTGTTTGCTGTGCTTTGATCAATGAAGTGTATTTTTGAAGACTTAACCTCAACTGAATTCGATTTACATTTATTTTACATGAATTCATTTCAATTCACAAAGTCAAAGAAAAAATGAAATAATTTTTGATTTACTGATGTTTTTCATGTTTTCCAAAATTCTTTTTTTTTTTTGTTTACATTTTTAATTTTTTGCTTTTTTGTGTTTGTAGTACAAAAGGAAGGCGGCACCCAACTGAAATTGATCATCGAATATCCAAACGATGTGAAGGCCTTAATGAAGCCCATGCGGTAAGTTAATAGCCTTAAATGTATATAAAATATACACATTGTAGATACACATAGATTCAGCACACACAAACACACACACAGAGATATACAGCAGATACACATACTTACACAAGTGATTAACAGTTGTTGTGGAAATGACGTTATAAAGTAGGACTTTTATCCCTTTTTAATACTACCGCAGCGTCATTTTCATCAATCAGGCATCAGGCAGCAGTCATCATCGTCAGCATCGTAACCACCATTATCATCATCATTATCACCATCAATATCATCACCATAATCATTATTATTGCTATCTTTAAAGTACCAGTAAAGTTATTCAGTCATCATATTATAGTGACTGAGTTGATTGAGTGAGTTGGTGAGTTGGTGAGGCGAAGCATCTGTGGCAACATTCGGTTGATCAATTTTATGTGGCCACATTAATGCGCCGCACGGTATGCAATGCAAAAAATGTGTTAAATTGCTTCAGATACAATATTTTTTCTCATTCTTTTTCCAATATAAACCACTTTTTTTCCTTTATTTGTTGACGCATAAAATGCGGATTTACGAATCGACAATAATTAATAGGAAAAAATGAAGATTTTCCTTCATTTCTGTACATTTTGTATAATTTTTTATTCTGATTTTGAATGCTCTTAACGCTGTGCTTAATCGAGCCTCACAACTCTCAGTGGCAGCACTCTCAGTATAAATTCTTATCTCTGAAGAGACTTAAAGGCTGCTTGCTGTCAATGTCATTTAATTGAGAAGAGGCGTTTCTGAAACAACAACAAAATTCATATGTCAGAGGCAAATGACATAAAGAAGTGAATTGTGCATTTTTTCGGTTTTAATTGAATTGCTGTCGAACAACATCAAGGACATTTTTCTTTCTTTATGTACTACAATACAACTCCATGTCCTACAGAGTGTGTAGTGTAACTTCATTGAAATATTTGTAATTTTTGTATTTTAAATAAGAATCACTTCTGTTTTCTGCTATTTTGTTAGTGTTGGCATTATTGTTGTTGTAGTATTTGGTTTAATTACAAAAATATATGAAAATATGAGAGAGAGAGGGAGAGAGAGAGAGAGAGAGAGGGAGAGAAAATAACAACTATGATAAACAAAAGATTGATAAAAAGGTTTGCGATAGGCAGGGGGAGGAATTGTAGGGCTTATAAATATCAGAGGAACAGAAAAAGAAATAAAATAAATAAATGGAAAGTGGAAAGTGGAAAATGCAAACGTATCGCGTACGTTACTTTGACAGCTCAAGGATATATTTGTATATACATGAGCGTGTGGGTGCGTGCATTCGTGTACTTTATACGAGGGAGTTTTGATAGGTTTCCATATGCAAACTTGGTCAATATCAAATATTATAATACTTCACCTGACGGTTATCAAGTTTTGAGACGTTTGCTTTAGAAGTCGGAAACCTCGAAATAAATCAAATGAAGATAACGATCTAATTGAAAAATAACATCAGTTTAATTTTGCTTAATAAATTACTCTAGTTTTTCGAAAGTCATCATAAAAATGGAATATCGTCATCTTATTTAAATGACTAAAAACCATTGGAATTTAAGGGGGTATTCTGGTCTAGAAAATTGAAAAAATCGATTTTTTTTGCATATTTTCAAAGCATAGACTTTCAAAAATATGCTCTTAAAGGATTTTTCAAAATTCGAAATATTTTGGGAGATACAGCGGATTTTGTGACGTGGCATCTAAGCCGGTCGAGCGGAGTGATCACACAATGGCAGACTTGAGGATTCATTCTTTCTAGAAATTCTTTCATATCCGACTCGAGCTCTTTATGTATATATATAGATATATATAATACATGTCCACTTTTAAATTCCATATAAAAGCCAATATTATTATCTGAGTTATTCTACTGGAAATCTTTCTCAAATTTCAAACGCGTTTTTCTCAAAACTCCATTTTGTGAGGTGGTTGACATGATATCTCAAGTTCTATCGGGCCGATTCCTTTAAAATTTTGTGAGAATCTTCTTTATACATTTCTTTATCTTTGAAAAATTTTAATACCAAGTATTTTTAAAAAATTCGTAAAGGTCGAAAAAGGGGTAAAAAAATGTTTTTTTTAAGTGGACGCCATTTTGTGAATTTATTTATTTTTTTTTTTTTTGGCTGAGGCTCAAACGATAGCAACATCTTTGCTGATTGAGATTTTTTTTTCTTTGTTTGATTTAGATCACTACAAGGGTTGGAATCATGTCAACCAGGGAGCACCCTTTGACTGGCAACCCTCACTTCACCAGCCTGTCATTGGATGAATTTTTGATTTTTTTTTTTTTAATTTTTTTTTTATATACTTTAAAAATTAATAAATATTATAAAAAAAAAATGGATGGCAAAAATATTTTTTATTTTTTTTTTATCCTAGTTTGAAAAATTCCCAAAAACTAGGGCTCTAGACCAGAATACCCCCTTAATGAAAAAGAATATTGTTCTGCTTGGCAGGCTGTCATTTTAAAAACACCGCAATTGTACCCTTTATATCTTGAAAGGAATTCTACTATAGAAAATTGAAATTGTATTTTTCTATAAAAGAAATTTATACACGAAAATGTCGCGACAATATTTTACCTGCCTATATCATATACAATTGTATAATGTAACAAAATTATGAGTTTCCTTTGGTTTAATTTATTTCAAAGTTTATATTGTTCTTTTCAAAGAATTTAAATATAAAGTTATTTTGAAACAAAGATATTTTTACTATTAATTTATTTATTTATTTATTAAGAAACTTCTCAGACTCTTCTAGTTTGCATGCGTGTCGGATGGAATTGTAATCCAATTGGAATACTGTACGCATTTACTTTTAATGAATTTCATTTCAGCATCTTTCCTCATTCATTCATTTATTGCCCACAGTTTGCATTGAGCTGCAAAAATCGAAAAGCTTCAACGAATCCTTTTAATGTTGTCCATTTAAATTTCAATAATGAAACACTGAAAATAATGTAATTAAATTGATGCACAGACATCCACACAAATTTAAGCAGGTGTTAAATACATTCGCACACAAAGATACTGCACACACATACATTTTCACAGTTGTTAGCATAAAAAAGTCGAAAACGAAATGTGGCTGCCTTTACTCTACTTTATTTTACTGGTACATCATCGGATTGTTTCAGTGACTTCACCATCATCATCCAAATCGACAGAAGGATCTTGGCTTCCATCATCTCCCTGCCACTTGTTTGCTTTTGTTTTATTACACTTACTTTTCTCTTTTCGTCTCTTCTCTTCTCTTCTTCTCTTTACATTTGCTTTGCAATCACTTAAAACTTGCATTTTTCTTTTATTTTTTGTATTCATTTCCATTTATATTTTTTTATTTTGTTTTTCTCAACAGTTTTCCCCGGGACCAACAAACTTTGCCCAATCATTTCTACTTTACTGACTACGAGCGTCACAATGCAGAGATTGCAGCTTTTCATTTGGACAGGTGAGTGAGTGCTTCAACTTTTGGAAATGGCCAAGGAAAAGTGCCATAAAGAGGCGCAACGAAAATAAACTAAAATATTTGTTGTCCTATTTTTTGTTTTTGTTTTTTTTTTAGGAATATTACGAATTCCTTTTAAGGATTTTCATATTTGTTTTTTATAATTCGAAAAGTCAAAAATTGTCCTTAGTTCTGCATATAGAAATGAATTAACAAATATTTGAAAGTTTTTCTTTGCATTTCCCATACACAAATGAATTAACAAATATTTGAATGATTTCCATTTTCCATACATAAATGAAATAACGAATATATAAATGTTTTCTTTTCTAAGTATTTTCTATTTTGTTGATTTTTTAAAGAAATGTGCATATTTATATTTTCTTTCTGTATCATTGTAGCAAACAATGGTATGTTAGCTCTCTGGGTGACATATCTAAATTCATTTTTGTTATCCATAAATGTATTATGAGTAACTTGGATATAAATCAACATGATGATTAGAACTGATTGTGAATTCTCAATGGAGAATATTCATATCTTATGTTCAAGGGATTCTCCCATATTTCAAAAGCAACAATTTTTGTTGTAAACATTGAAAAGAGTGATTCCTATTCCCTAAAATTACTGTGATTTTACTACTTTTGTGTTAAACTTTTTTGAATTGGCTTCTCTCAAATAGTCAATAACAAACAAATTAGTGCTTCTAATCGATAACAGCCATCTATTCTCAGCAGAAGATAAAAACCGAACAAATCTTATGCCCATTTGGCTGTCAATGTGGCATAAATTACAATTTTGTGCATTCCGCAGAGATCTAACCACTTAAAAATGTTCATAAACATCAAATCTTTTATTACGGCAGAAGCTAGCGAGTCTGCAAAAATTAAGATGCCTATAGTGATCTTAAAATTCAACTGTTTCACACTATTCGTTGGAAAAGTATTTTTTTTTTTTTTGGACGAAAAGATTTTGAATTTTTGATGATTTTTTAAACACTCCTCATTAACACAATTCTGTAGAAATCTTTTGAATAGTAGGAGATAATTTTATATCAAAAACCTTACTTGAATTGCAGTTCATACAATATAATCGCGAACGAAAATCGGTACTACGGTCAAGTATTGGATAAAAGTCACCTTTCTTTTGTCGAGGCAATTATTTTTTACATATATGTGAGCAATGAAATAATATGAGAGATGGCAATATAGATACCAAGGCTTTTTCTTCGGACTTAAATCGCATTGAGTATGTGTGGGGCACATTATTGAGACGTTGAGTTTTTGCACATAATCGCCAATTCAATAATACTGAAGATTTGAAAACTGCAATTAGCACTGAATGAGCTAAGCTTGATGAACAAAGATTACTTTGCGTTGTTAAGCCAATGGAACAATCGTTAACTATTACTAAGTCTAATAAATGCAAAACATTTCAAAGGATTTAGCTATAACCAACAAATGTGATTTACAATGAAAAGTGCCTTATCAATTTGAAACATCAAAAAATCCGTATTTCTTTCAATTTTGTTTCTTGTTTCAATAAATCAAAGTAATATCTAATAAATGTTTTTCATTTTGTTACTAAGGTCATTCTCTACATATAGTACTTTTCTGCCAAATATATTATTCAAAATATTTAAAATTGGTGTCTTCTGAATCAAACCAACACAAAAAACAAAAAAAAAAAACAAAAAAGGAAAAGGAAAAGGAAAATACCAATTAAAAAGTTTTAAATAATTAAAATTTTTGTACGTCAATGTATGACTAAAATATGAAACATATGGTATGGAATGACAGATTCCCATCTATTCTATTTATGCATTTGAAATTCGATCTAGTATTTTCCATTTAAATTTCTTGCTTTTCAGTTTAACCTTTTATTCATATTCAAGAAAAATCCATATTTATTGTGTTTAACACAATTATTAGTCAATTAGTAGATACTAGGAAAAAAAAAAAAGGATTATTTTATAGTAAAAACAAAGTTTGTGATGATAAAAAGAACTTAAAAATATTCAAATTCAATTTTGTCGACTACGAGTAGATAAATATTTATTCTCAGTTTATCATTGATGTATTTTAGAATTATTTGCCATAGATTGCAAATGTTAGAGCATATGAAGAAGGAGAATTGCTATGATAGCAATGTCCTACAACCTCCATGCCAACCATTTTCTAATGTTTAAGCAAAAATAGTCTAAACAACGAGTATTTTATTTCAAGTATATTTGTTTGCACAATTCAGATATAGTTTTCAAAGATGCGTTGAATTAAAAAGATTTTTTCCAATATGATTTATTAGTTATACATAATATTGCATTATCTTCATACTCGTATATTGAAAAAATCATTAACCTTTCAGCTTGTATTTTCTGTCTTTACATTATCTACCCGTTTGTTGAATTCATCCTGTATTAGGTTTTTTAAATATGTTATACCACAAAAGGTCTCTGCACTACAAATGTAGGCAATTGAATCTGTGATAACGATTTTAAATTCTAAATCGAATTATTTTGTTACAATGTCCTTCCTTATATGCAATTTTTCTTCTTATTACTCTTCATTTTCATTTAATTAATACACAATTGAATATTAATTTGAATTAACATAATTCATAATACAGAACACAAATTAAAGTAATTATAATTCAATAATCCTCTTACGATATAACATATAAATCTGATGTGGTGGGTGATAGTTTACACAAAGTATTTGAGGTCCACCAAATGTTGCATAAATTAAATGATGTCACAAAAGATAAATTGATGCCACAAAGAGTGAAATAATTTTGTTTTTAATTTCAAAGAAGGAAAATCTCACTCAAGTATCTAAATAAGATTTAATCACAATACAATTTATAAATTTTGATTGATTGATTAGCTTATTTTGTGGTTTAAACGATCGAAATTTTCAATTAAATGTTATTTTATATTTTCTTATATATTTAATAAATTAAATATTTAACATGCTTGATTGAGCAAACAGTAAACTAATTTTTAATTAAAAGCAAAAAATCAACTTTAAATTAGTAACACATAACAAAAAATTAACAATCAGAAAAAAAATATTTATAAAGCTTTAATTGCGTATACGACATGTGCGATGTCTAATTAAATTTATCAAAAAAAAAAAAAAGGTAAATAATTGTGACGGCTTAAATAAATAAGAATATTCAATTTTTTGTGCTTTTATGCAATGAACATTAATCCAATTAATTTTATTTATTAAAAATTAAAGATAATTTTTTTTATACATTTTTTTTCATCACATGAATTCTCATGTGCTGTTCATTTGTTCATACTTAGTAAGTTTGATTTAATATTAACCCTTTTATAAGAGAATTACCGTTTGTATTTCGGAAATTGGCTGTCAGATGAAATCTGAAGTCTGTAATTGATGTGTTTTCAGGAACCTGAAAAATCTATCTCGACCAAGAAGTAAACCAATCAATAGTCAAATGCATGCCTATTCGAAGAAGTTCTATATGCAAATTTAAGGAACCCGTTTCTGGTGAAAAATGTGTTTTTCCCGTAATATAAAAGTTAAACATTGCATCTATTGATTTCCCTATCTCGTACAATTTGAAATAGTTAATAGTCGATTCTTCTAGTAAGTAGATCGAATAGATGAATAAAATTTGTATAGTATATATATGAAAAAGAAAAAAAAAAATAATAATAATAAAGTTTGGTTTTGATTTTAAGAGTATAATGTAGCCCAAGACATTGCAATAGGTTAGGTTCTTTCGACGTACAAAGTAATAAACGGTATTAAACCTAGCTCAATTAGCCCAAAAGAGAACCTTGTGATGTTACAGATTTCCTTAGAGGACCAACCTAAATAATTAGGATAGATTAGATAAGATCATTTTTCATACCATACAACAACATAAATCATAATTTTTTGCCATGATTTTTGTAATACTTTAAAGAAAACTTCGGTGAACCTCATAAACAACAAATATATCTAGAAATGATGTTCGCTCGTGTGTTCATTCTTTATAAGCTTACATGTCTCAATTTGAATTTCGAATTGTATAAATTAACCATTTATAATTTTACAAAAAAAAAAAAAAGGAATAAAATATCCATAAAATTTAAATCAGATATAATATGCCGTAGACGTACGTAATTCAAACCAAAACTAAGAATTTCAAATGTGTTATGTACGTGTACATAAATAACTTTCTTTCTTTAGAAGTTTCTAGCTTCATTTCAAATTATTGATATGAATGATTATATAACCTAAATAATCGTTTATTCTATAAAAAAAACTATTCACGTAAAGGTTTTATGTATTTCGATGAAACTCTAATTCACATTTCACATTTAATAATATTTTTTCCTTTTTTTATAAAACCATTTGATGAATAAAGAGTTCAAAGGCACGACACGTCTCGACTTTAAATAATTCAACGATCAAAAGCTACTATTTAGGAATGAATTATTGCCATCTCGTCTAAGGATATTTATAGAATAAAACACAAAATACACATGAACATAGTAAAATACAAAAACTCTCCATTGAAGGCTGCTTAGCTAGACAGCAAATAGCCAAGGTCTTTGAATCCTTATTTTTTCACGGATAATTAACTTGTAAACGAGCACATGAGCATGTTATCAACTAAAGTATTTTGGTCAGTAATCATAAGTACAAACCAGGAATGTGAGTAGGAGTAGAAGGAGGAGGATGATGGTGAAATGAGATGATCTAAGGGAAGGCATAAATATGATTGAGTCTGAGAACTGAGCAGAATATGTTTGTGACAAAAGTGGAGGGCAGGATAAAGCAAAATATTTTGTGGCCCACAAGTCTTGTCCATTCTGGCCGTTTGGTTGTCTGTGTGACTGTCGCTCTGATTATGTGTCTGTCTGTCTATTTTTGTGTTCGAAAGGGTCGCTTGGGGCGCGTATTCGGTGAGCATGTCAAGTAGTAATTTAGTTGATTATTTTGTGCTGTCGCTATTGTTGTAGTTATAACATAGAAGTCGAGCTCCATTCAAATGGCTTGCTTCGGTTAAGTCTTTATTGAAACTGCGATTTCTCATGGGCAAATACGACTACTACTACTTTTTACTCATATACTTACTACTTATATAATGCAGACATGGACATAGACAAAAGCGACAATTGAACAAACTCTCAGAGTTAAACTTAATCCATGTCCAGCCGGGGAAGAAATATGCATGTAAATTGCTTGGGACAAAAGTTAAACGGAAGTAGGAAGTGAACCAGCTAAAGGTTAATTACAAGCATAAACTTTCTTTTTTCCATTTCCCTTTTATTTTCATCATCATCATCATTCCCCTGCTGTGATATGAACAGCCAACGAACAAAGTCATGTAGACCAGTTAAGAATGGAAGATATAACTTCTATGAAGATAGAGAGTCTTCTAGTGGTACAACATTTTTTGGTTTTAGATACAGGGTCTCCATCCTCTGCACATGTTATAATTGTTGAGGGAAAAACACAATATTTTCTGTTGTTGTTTCTATTATTATATAGTTACTGTTGTGATTGTTATTGTAGTTGGTGGTTGTTATGTTGGTGTTTAAAAGTCAAACCAGAAACGGAAAATTAAAGTTGGGAAAAACTTTTTACGCCGACCGACATTTGTTTGCTATTGTTGGGGACTGTGAGTAGAGAAAAATGATGATGAAGATGAGAAGAAGATGATGTGAAGGACCTTTTAGAATTTATTTGAATTATGAGCTTAAACCACGAAACAAAATTATAATACTCCACCCTCAAGTGACATGAATAGCGTCCGTCATCGCTGCTAAAACGGAAGCAAATGTCTGCCGGAATAAACTTAGCTGAGGCTGACTAAAGATAGTCAACAATAAGAAGAATCTTCATCTTTAAAGAGAAACTGAAACAGTTTTCATACAATATATTTTTGTTCATTTTGTAAATATATTTTTTTCAAAATGAAAGTCACTTACCAACCATTTGTTCTCTATCCACTTCATCTACTCATCTTTTTTTTTTTGTCTGTTTTCTGTAGTTTTAACTATATTTTCTTTTAACATTAACAACTTTGTTTTGATGTCGTTCGTTTTGTTTACTTGGCCCTTTTCTTATTGTGTGTATTTTTTCTTAGTAAATTTTATTTTCATTTTGTTCCTTTTTCTTCTACTATACGACAGACTTTTGGGATTTCGACGGGCGATGCCTGTCGCCGGACGTTTGCTGAACATCACCACGGAAATATATCAACTCGCCGATGAGAATTTATTAAAGACGTTCTTTGTTTCACCATCATCGAATTTATGTTTCCATGGCAAGTGTTCATACTATTGCGACACTTCGCATGCCATTTGTGGCAAGCCGGATATGCTTGAAGGATCCTTTGCTGCCTTTCTCCCTGCCTTCAACTTGGCCTCACGCAAGGTAAGTACTCTAAGACTTCAAAAGCAAAACTGCGATAACTAAGTATTATTGTCTTACCCTGTTTACCTGAAATACTATACACCACTTACCATTCCCATCAATGGATTCATTTGATTGTATGCTGGGCATTTATGTTGTTTGTGGTTAAGCATTCGGTCGGCTTTTGGTCAAAAGGTCTTCTTATACTCCAATACAATAAGATGTTTGTGGGTTGTGGGTTGTGGGTAGAGCGAGGGACCAAGAAAATTGTGTTAGCCACTAGGACTGAGTCTTTGGAGTGTGGGCTAAGTGGTTTTTGATTAATGTTTGCGCGCCTGTAAGGAAACCATAAAATGAAACGGTAAGAAGAGGCAACTCTGTGGAAACTAAGGACACTAGGAAGACCATGCGGTGGTTTTGTCCTTTGTCCTTGCGCTTTGGCAATGACACGAAATAATAATTTGTTACTTTTCCGTTTTTCATATGCAAAAATGCTTTACTTACTAATTTTTCGTATTTTGTTGGCTTTGTGTACTTACTATATTTTCCTTTAGCTTGAATCGACAATATGCTTTAGAAAACCTAATATATAAACATTAAAATTTGTTTGTTTGTTCGAGTCTTATGCGTGGACATACCGTTCATTCGATTACAATGAAGTTTTGTATATGTGTATAGTTGCTTGCTGGCTATAGCACAGTTTTAGATCGGATATGTAGCGAAATATATAAAGTCATCTGTGTCCAAAATCACAGATAATATTTCAATAATTAAATCAAATTATTCAAATCGCGCAATGCACAACAGTTTGTATTGAATTAATTAAAGGACTCTACAATACAATAATACTGTGGCTAAGGACAGGGAGATGTGAATTACTGTTCATTTGGTGAGTCTCTGGAATAACTTATGTGTCTGTCCGTTTGTCCAAAATAAAGGACATTGGGAAGCAAGAAGAAGAATTACCACAACGGTAATTCAATTTACTAATAGTGACGGTGCGAACCCGAAACTGCAGATATGTTCAATTTTATTCTACTGAAAGTGAAGAATATCTCTCTTTTATTTTTTACTGATCATACAAGTTCAATGAATTCGATTTGCTGTGCGATGCTGGGTACTTTAGTAAATAAACAAGAAGGCAGAATAATTTTTGGGTGGTTGGAAAAGTTCATACAATTTCTATGAATATTGTGTTGCAACAGGTGACTTTGACCATTTGAGGAGTGAGGAGGATTGCTGTCTCTTTCATCTCTGTATATATATTTTAATGTATTTATGTATGTATGTAGATCCTTTGAACTCGGCATTTTAGTCTCTTATTAAACATTAAAATCAGTAAAGTGACTACATTTCTTATTTGATACTGAACTCATTACTCAAAAATATCTCAAAAAAGGAAAAGGAACTGAAACAACAGGCACCACAAAAACAAAGATTCTTTTATTCTAATATTTTGGGCAAACTTCAGTCCTTGTAGGTATCATTGCCTCCTCTATAACTAAGTACTAGTCATATATTGTATATTCGTCTACCCTCTCTCAAAACTTCATACCTTTTATATAATAGTATAGTACTATTGTCACTTTGTCGAGAAGTTTGTAACGCAGAAAACAAAATGAACAGTAGAGTTGTTTGGGCCAAGCCCCCGACCGACTATTAGTTTTCTTGTAATTTTCTGATATGAAATTTGTTGCAATTTCATTTTTCTTTTCTTTCGATACAAATATTTAAATGAAAGTTGAGTGTTTCCTTATTAATGGAGCAAGCAAATTCAATTTTGCACACAGAGTTTCTGGATTCTTAACAAGGAAAAATAAAATAAAATTGATCATGAGATATTTTAAAAAATGTGTATTGTAGCATGAATTCAATCTACCAAAATATGTAGACATATTGTAGAAGTTTTAGTTATTAAAGATTTTTTATATTGATAATTTATTCAAAATATTTATTAAATTGACCAATCGGAAGAAAAATGAAGTTTTAGTTATTAAAGATTTTTTATATTGATAATTTATTTATTAAGTTTTAGTAAGATTTTTTATAGAAAACTTTCTCAGTTCCTAACATTTAACAAGAAAACTTCATAAGGAAATTTAAGTCACAATTTAATGGTGAATTTGAAAATTAGATCAAACAAATAGTTGATCATAATGTCACATTTATAAATCTTTGAAATTTTAATAGTTTTTGTGAAGAAAACATCTATGGATATTCATATTCAATCGAAATTTCTCAAAAATTAGATTGATTGATATAGCTGCCATATAAACCTTTGAGTTATTGTGAGTTTTTGTATGAAGTAATTTTGTATATCTTAATATCGCTTCATCTATGTAGAATGTGTGAAAGGTATTCATGCTTCGGTTGAACTTAGGTTAATTTTTATCTTATGTCAGATTGGTTTGTGCTGCCAGTAAGACCCTTATAAAATTTACATAATTTGTATAATAGCCTTTGTTTATCCTTGTGTGCCTTGTCTAAATTAATAATATTAAATCATAAGTAAAGCAAAAAGGAAAAAAAAAAAAAATATAAAAAGAAAAGAAATATCTTTAAGTCCAAAATTAAATAACAACAACAAGAAGAAATTGGGGAAAAAGATTTAATAGTATTCTCAAGTAGTACTTAATAAAATTTAACAGACTCTTTTACTCTTTTCACACTCCAAGTGCATCTTCGCCTATATTCTTTACCTTGAATGAAGAACCCCTCAAAGAATTCGAAGACCCCAAACCAGAAAATGAGAATGAGTGCTGGAAAAAACATCTTTTAAATGCAAATTACCGAGAAATTAAAAAAATGAGAGAAGAGAAAAAGAAACACGAATATAAAATGAAGTGAATTTGGGTGCGGCTGGCCAAGTAGACCCTCAGAGCTCTCATTGGAATATGCCGCAGAATACTCAGAGTAAAGCAAAAGAAACAACAAAAAATTAAAGCAAAGGGTTTATCCCAATTCTAGTCATTACTCTGGTTTTGTTGTCTTCCTTTTGGACCCTAAGTTCGTAGCCTGGGAGTGAGTCAAGCAGGACACACAGTCAATCAGTGTGTGTGTGTGTGTGTGTGTGTATTTTTGTTTTTAGCATCTAAATCGTTTTGTTGTTATTTCATGTTATTTTTGTTAAATTTTCTGTATTTTCTTTTTGTACTCTTTTCTATTTTTTTTTTTTTCTTCCTTCAGCACTTTTGGCCTCAAAGGAATTTAAACTCAACTGTTTACAAGTAGAAAATGGTTAAGTGTCTACTTGAGATTTGTGCCAAGTTCCACTGCTGCTTTTCTGTCTATCCATCTATCCTTCTTTCTATTTGTTTGTCTGTCTGTCCGTCTATCTTAACCCATTGCCGCTTCTGTAAATTATGCACAAGAGATCATTTTTCTTGTTGCTACATGTCCTTCATCCTCTTCTTCATTTGCTGTGGCTAAATAAACTGCGGCTAAACAACAAGCGTATTTAGGCCAGTATCAAACCTTTTCTTCCCCTTATTTTTTTGTTTGGAATGGAATATTTCCTTTTAATTTTGTTATCTGCTTTTCTTTGTGTATTCTTTCTATCTACTATTTTTCATTTGTAACATTTTTAATTAAGTCGCAAATTTCATTATTGAGCTTGTTAAATTTGATGACATCGTAGAGAATGAATGAATCTTTTTTTAAATTAATATTACGTAATTTTTTAATTGTAATTACAAGCAAATAAAAGAAAAACAAAACAAAACAAACAAAAAACTGTTGGTCCTCTTAATGCATTCGATAATTGGGTCTCTTTTTGAAGAATATTAAAAAAGTGTTTATTGAATTGCCCCCTCAGTTATTTATTCAACAAAGCTCAGTCCTTTTCATTACCAATTATTAGCAATTTGAGATTAAATAGAAGAGAAAACTCTCCCACATAATTGATTAATATTTGTTCATATTTTGAAGAAACATACGTACTTTTTATATATAATAAGATGTATCTCAAATGAAAGATCAAGTCATTTGTATTTTTGATATTTTACACACACCCATAAAGTGACACGTATCTAACGCAATACATTATAGGTATGCACTAGTGTATTCACTTGCTTAGCATTGAATTCCGTACTCTCTTTCGGTAACAAGACACACGAAGTTGCATAGTAAAAGATTGACACTCAGAAAGAAATGAATGAATGTGAATGTGTAAAAAAAAAAAAACAAAAAGGAAGAAGAAAAAATTCATTGCACTCATGTCATTCGTTTGATTGCAATAGAATTTATTTATATTTTTCGTACTGACATACTTTTACATACAACAAATCCTACTTTAACGAACAAATGAGTACAAAAAAATTAAAAAAGAAAAAATGCTTAGTGTATTTAATAATACACGAGTACAAACTCAATTCAATTCGATACTGTTTTGCTAGACAGAATATATTAAAAATTCACTTAACTATAATACAAAAATACATTCGAATTCATTAAAAATGAATCAATTTGGTATTTTCTGTACCAAATGTGTACCAAAAATACCATTTTGAATGCATTCATGCAAACCTCTACTATGCATTGATTGTATAGCCAGTTTACAGTGAGCGTTCAAGGGTGCGTTCATTGTTAACGTTCACAGCGCTACCGTTGCGTTGCCTTTTGTTTTGGTTTTACTTGCACATGGAACATGCGGACACATCACATATGTGATAAGAGACGGAACCACATATTTTTCATATGAGATTTTTGGAATGTTTATGCATCATCAATAAAATTCCACATATTTTGGTCCATGATGAGTAGTATTCATATGTAGTATGTAAAGTAAAGGCCTGTGAAAATATTATCTTTATGACCTTCTAAGAACATTATCTACATTATCCTAATTCGTGCTAAGTATTATTGAATGCGATTTCGACAGATTATTTTTAGATTGTTTAAAAAATACCTTTACCTACATATACAATTAAAGATTTGCAAGGCATAACCCAAGCGAGATTCTTTAAAAACCAAAGATTTAGCGCTGGCTATGATGGCAATGTTCCGTAACGTCCAACTGATCTGTTCGTCAAGTTTAAAGTTGTAGTAATAAAAAAAACGAGTTAGTGGGAAAGCCAAGAAAATGGTGTCTGATCATAAGGTCGAGTTTCATTTCATAGAGACGGCGTTCTTTTAGTAAGTTATGACAGACAAGATGACTAAAATCTGGTCTTGACGGTTTCGTTCGGAAAGCGGAATCAGAAATGAAGTTATTTTGAGTACGAATCCAAGATATATAAGGAAGCAGCGTAGATCTGTAACACAAAAGACGAAAAACATGATGTTAACGTATACATACATATGTAACATTTCATCATTACATAATTGCGCACAATAAGACACAAATTTGATCAGGTGCGAAATTAGAAAACTGCTTAAGTTTGATTTTTTATAGTTTATGCAAAACTAAGAAACATCTACTACATCTTTGTTCCTATTAAAAGTTAGTGTTTGTTATTACTTCTTAGTTTTATGAAAAATAATTACTTTAAGTAAAATTTGCATTAAATTGGTAATTTCGTTTCACATCATTTATTGAGAAATAAAATCGTATCAAAAAAGTTGAAAGGATGAAAATTTATAACTGTTTATGGAAATGTATAATAATAAGTAAATCTCATACTCTTTTTCTTTCGGTTTTTGGTTTGGTTTGTTTTCTTAATATAGATATATATATTTTTTTTGTCTTCTATTCTTTTTTCACATTTTTCATTCCAAAAATTTAATAATGTCTGATTTATGCATGCAACGTCATCATTGAGGGGTGTCGGTGGTTGGTTTGGATTTGGGTTTTGGTTTTGTTGTTGCCATAAAAAGCATAAAAATGCAACGTTCACAAACGCACTTTGCAACCTTTTCTTTTCTCCGTATATTCTTTTCATTTTCCTTTGCAATTCATATTATTTTTCTTTATTATATTTCTTTCTTTCCGTTTTATATTTGATTTTCCATTTTCATGCGCCGACATTTTTACTGTTCGCTGTTCTTGCAGTTCGCTCTTCGTCTCATGCCTGCTTCCGGTCATTACATTATTTTTTACCCGTTCACTTTTATTATTACTGTTTTCATTTCTTCATATTATTATTTTTTTATTTTCTTTTCTTTTATTTTTTATTTACTTGTCTTTTTTTTTACCATTTTTTTACTTCAGGTAAGAAAGGTAAGTTGGAGGTTTTTTCCGTTTAGTTGCTGCGTTGAAACAGGTGACGGCGTGTGGTCAAAAGCCTTAAGCAAATGATGGCACCAAAGAAAGAACACTAAGAAGAAGGGGATAAAGATGAAGAAAATGAAGAAATTGAAGAATGAAAAGTAAATAGCAAGAATAGCAAGTTAAGAATGTCGGATGTGCAAGTTTTATTGCTGGAGATTCTTATTTCCTCTTATTTCCTTTCCTTTTTTTTTTTTTTTGTTGGTTTTATGCACTTTTCCTAGCATTCCATATTACAATATTATTATTATTATTATTGTATCTTCTTGATGTAACTAGTGTCTTTTCTTTTTAATAATTTCATTTTTTAAAAATTAATACTGTTTGTACTTAGTTGCTTCTTAAGCTTAGCTGGTGGCAGCACGATGCTTCCGGTCTCAAAAAAATCCCAAAGGTAACCAAGCAAAAAACTTGAGTAAACAGAGATGGGATGAAATGAGTTTAGATGTGATGAGATGAGATGTGCATACAATAAGTCAATATGAGTATGAATGAGGAATGGAAGAAATGGAAAAGAAAGAAAGTGAAGTCAAGTCAAGTCAAGAAAAGAATTTCATTTAATTTTCTAGTGGCTGCAGGATAAACGAGTTGAGCTTACTTACCCATGACGGGATGCTACGGTTATCATACCATTTACCATGGGCTAGTGCTATCAACTTATTTTCTATGACTTATCATAAGGATAATAATAATGATCATTATGTTAATAATAATGATACAGTTGGTGCCTTTTCAATTGAGAAATAAATGATTTTTTTGTAAACCACCATCACTGACTCACTCATCATTTGTGGTATATTAATTTCATTTCATTTCTTTATCATTTGATTATTTTTTAAGTATTTTATTTTTATTATTATTATTTATTTTTGGTTTTTTTTTTTGTTTTGTCGTGGTCTGTATGTGCTTCCTGTTGTCCATATTCAAATTGAAACTAAATTGATTTTATACTTTTCTTTCATGCTCTTCGTTTTGGCTTACTTCTTCTATGGATGCCTGGATGACTCTGCCTCTCTCTCTCTCTCTCTCCCACACACACACATACACTCTATCTTTTCTCGTTGTCATTTCATTTTGGATCAATTTTTTGCCTTTAGCTTTGGCGTCATCCCTGGCGACGGTCGTATCACAAACGCAAGAAGGCGCAATGGGAGACAGATGCCAATTATTGCTCTATGGTAAGTGCTACTACTACTACTACTACTACTACTACTACTACTACTAAAGAACTTTGATGAGTATGATGACTACTACCTACTACTATTGGGTATTCAATTTCATTTAATTCTGTTTTTGTTGGCATTGCATTCTTTTGGGCGCAGTAAGTGCGGTTACTTTTATTTAATTTGCATTTAAACTGAAAATGAAATGCAAATGTTTTTCATTCACTTCACTGATGAACGGAATGGAAAATTCTTTAGAAAATATCCCAAAGAAATATACATTTCTTTTTGGGGCTGCTTTATTTTCCTTCTTTAGTCCTGTCTGATTTTGTTATTGTTGTGACTTAATTAAGAAATTATTCGTCCGGCAGCCAACAGCCGGTAAACCGAAACTTCATTTCATTTTCTATGCAAATTTTCAATATAAGAAATCATATTAAATCATATTTGTCATATATTAAGTTAATTTTATTTATTCTGTGACTATGAACTCTCTATTTTTGCATTTGCATTCATTCGCAGGTGCGTGATATTCCTCCTTATGATGAGGGCCGTCGTCTTTTGGACATTATGGACATGTCAATATTTGATTTCTTCACTGGCAATATGGATCGTCATCATTATGAGACCTTCAAGTAAGTAATCAGAACACATAACTTCATTTATTAATGAAATCCCTTGATTTCATGGATGTTAATACAAATGACTTTTGTACTATTTGTTCCAGCTAAATATTGTCTACAGCAGGCATTGAAAGAAAGATAACTTACTAGAATTGCTTGAATGTTTTTCAATATGATGATGCAAATCATATTTGTCGTTCTCTCCTGTCTTGTCCTTAATTTGCCTTTGAATATTTGTCTCTATATTTGTTTGTCTATTTAGGTATATGTTGTCTGTTGGTTTCATTCGTGCTAATGCGATCAGTTTATTTCCGCACAAATGCTTTTGTTGGTTTCTTCTTTTGCATATTCTACCATTTCCAACTGAGCATTGGCTCCTGCCACAATCTAAATGCAAGCCAATTTTCCCTATAAGGAGCAGAGCAGAATGAAATACCAAAACATCATCATATGCAAATATTTGTGTTCTTATGGATGTGCGCATTACGTAAACGCTACGTAAGCCGCTCCTCAAGTGTAGTCAAACATGAAGATGGGCGCACTGCCAACGTTTCATAACCCTATTCTCTCACAAGGATGCTACTCACACATCCTATTTAGGACTACCATTGTTCGTTTAACAAATCGGCTGATGTCTGTTGGCTGTTCGTTTTCTGTCCGGGAGTCCCTTAGTCCATTGGCGGTATTAGTTAGCTTTTGTAGATGCTTCTTTGCATGCCAATAGCAACAGCAAAATATCTTGCAGTTTCCCAGTTTCCTTGCTCTTTCAATCTGCCTGTCTGTCTCTCTGTCTGTCTGTCTGTCTGTGTGTCTATCAGTTGTTGGTTGTTTGTTTATTTGAATTTGTGTGTGGAGCAAATGCATTGAAAAGATATAGAAATGTGGAGATAGTTGCCAACGATACAAAGGACATACTCCACGTGTCTGTATGCTCAAGCTTTAGGCATAACATCCTCACAAGCTGTTGGCATCGATTGTATCTGTAAGCCATTTATGAAAGCAGCCGGCAAGCAGTTGCCATTGTAAATTGATTCATTTTTCTCTTACGCTTTTCACCTGTAATTATGCATCTGCAGCTTAAATTTATTCAATTCTTGTCCATTTCTACAGAGTCTACGGCAATGATACCTTTACACTCCATTTGGATCATGGTCGTGGTTTCGGACGTCCCTTTCACGATGAGTTAACCATATTGGCTCCAGTGCTGCAGTGTTGCATGATCAGAAAATCCACTTTACTGAAGCTTATAGCGTAAGTCAAATAATCTTCTCAACTTTAAACTAATTTTCTTTATTTCCTTTGATTATTTCCTCTCACAGCTTTCATAATGGGCCAAAGCAATTGTCACAACTTATGCGAGAATCGCTAAGTCGTGATCCTCTCTATCCAATACTTTGGGAGCCACATTTGGTGGCACTTGATCGACGTGTCGATATTGTTTTGCAAAGCATACGTGACTGCATAAAACGTAATCCACCGGAAGCAGAAGCGGATCTATCCGAAAATGATTTGTCGTCATAGCGTTCGAAACGCTAATTTCGACATTTGGTCTAAAGTCTAAAGTTTTAGTTTATAGTCTTAACTAAATGAAACTGAAACCTAAATCTAAATCTTAATTAAAGTTGATTAATTAATGTTAGCAAATGTAATTATTATTATTTTTATTATTTTTATTATCATTATCAACAACATCATAATCATTATGTTTATTAATAAATAATTTATATAGTTTTAATTTATCTTAGTAACAATGATGAGCAAAAATTCTTGAGTTCTATAAATAATTGGGGGCGTTCAACGCAAAGTATAAATAAAATAAAAATCATTGTTAAGTAGAAAAACAAAAGGTTACAAAATTCCTTTTTTGTAGCTAAAATACCAAAAAAAAAAAAAGAAGAAAAGAAAATACAGCTAAAACTGAAAAGGGAGGAAAAATAAGAAAATATGAAAGAAATTAACTTTGATTTAACCGTAAATAAGATATGCGGTAGATATCTTATATCTTTTTATCATTAAAGAATATTTGCTCATTTGAATGATTTGATTTTAACGATATTGACACTTAAAAAATTTATTTATACAATTGTTTAAATTTTAATAGATTTTATATTCTTGTTAAGTGATGCAAAGTTTGGAACCCTTAGCAAATGAAATTTACCAAAGGTTTATATGGCAACTAGATGGGACATTTTAGTAACTTTAATATCTCTTGTTTGAGTTTGATTATAAATATCTTCTTTGTCCAATTCTAATATTAGAAGATTGATTACTTTATTTAACAAAAAGAAAAAATTTTCAACATAATCAAAACTATATCCTTAAGTCAGAATTGAATCTTTTACTTCATAATTTGTATAACATTTTCGAAAATTACAATACATAAATTTAATACACTAATCGCTGCCACATAAACCTTTTACTTTTGCATTTCTTAACATATTCAAATGAACAAATGAATTGCGGGTGTAAGTGATATTTCATATCTTCTGGTGAGTCAAAGTTAATGTTCTTTCTTGAAAATAAACTACCTTAGGGGAATTTATGTTCGGCAGCTATGAACTTCAGCCTGCTTAAGTGAGGTGCCAAAGTCGTCAATGTGTATGATGGAATAATGATGTATTGTATTGTATTGTATAATTTCTAAAGACAATGCAAAATGCATTCGTTATAACTAAAATGAAAATTACTATTTAAACAAGTAACAAAAAAACAAAAACAAAAAAAGACTATTATAAAAACAAAATAACTATTTTTTTAAATAAGTATTTATTTGTAAATTATTTTCTATTGCATTAAATATTATAAAAAACAAAAAAAAAGAATGATGATGAAAGATAAATGAAAACTAATAAAGTCAATTGGCTGAACATTTTTTCCAAGCACTGCAAATTTTAATTTTAAGCATTAATTTTATTTTATCTCCTATTAATCAATACTATAAATACAATATTTAATCGCCTTGATCGGCTATCAATTTATTTAAATTTATTTTCATATATTTATTTATTTTATTTTTTTGTTTATTTTATTTCTACTTTTCATTTTATTTAATTAGCAAAAAGTACTTTAAATTGGGTTTTTTTTTTTGTTTTTGTTTAAAATAAAAAAGGCCAACTCTTTTTTTTTTTTTGTTATTATTGAACTGTGTATTTTAATTATATAATTGTTCATTGGACAGTTAAATGATTTCAATTTACTTATTTTAATTTTAAAATTTAATTCAATACAGTTAAAATATCGTTTTGTTTTTAAGTTCATAAATATAATTTTGTAAGGGTAGCAGTAGCAGCAGCAAAAGACAAAAAATTTTAAGCAAATCTTTATTTATAAATTCAAATTCAACAAGTAAAAAAAAATTATGATAATTTACCAAAGAACTAAGATTATTAAAAAAAAAGAAAAGAAAAACAATCTTAATTTCGGTTTCATCGAATATAAAATATCCTTCACACATAAGCTCCGCTGGTCTCTTTCCAATAATCCAATCTGCAAACCCTGTAAAATTTTTCTAAAGAAGTATAGATTGGAATAAAGCCACAGTAATTTAAAAATGTAAGAAATTTACATATTTGTCCACTATTAATTTGTTGGAAAACTAAACTTTATAAGTCTATTACTGAAGATCCACAAGTCTTCATCAAATCATTGGTAATATTTATCTAATACTTATTATGTTATAAGGTTTGCTTTGAAGAAATGATGAAAATCGGCTTTACATCGTGGCAGTAGATTTCATGTCATTCAATTTTTTGTATAGAAATGTGACTTAGAAAACTGCTCCAATTTTGCAACTTTCTTAAATTATTATATTACATTTAGGATTCAAACATTTCTTTACTTCTTTACCAGATTATCATAAAATTTTTATTAACAAATTATATTATAACATGAACGTATGTGCCAACATAATTTTTAGTGTGAAGGTTATTTAAAAATTAAACATTTTCTTTTCCAAAAAAACTAAAAAAAAATATGGAAAAACTTTACTTTCGCACTGAATCATAGTTTTATTTTTAATTTGTCTTAAAAAAAATATATATATATATATATATAGAAAAATTATTTAAAAAATTAATTGTAATCATTTTAAGTACCTTGAAATGACTTAAAAAACAAATAAAATTAATTTGTTGCAGAATGAAAATCAACATGAAAATCATACATTATTAAGTTTTTAATGTGTAAAATTTAAAGAAAATTTGTTTCCAAATGTAATTGTTATAACAAGAAAAAAATAAAAATAAATCAGTTGAATATTTTACAAAAACAAAAAAAAAAGAAAATTCTTTAATTCTTCATATTTCCTAATAATTCCAACATACGAAATTGCCCTATGTTTCAAACGGACTATGGGGCACATAGACCACATATTTTGAATTTGGTCATGTAAGACAGTAAGACAGACTTAAGCCTAAAAGTATACGTCACAAAATATAATGAGCTCTATACTTTTTCAATATTAAATGCCTACAAGTATGCAATGATATTTTAACAATTCAAATATATTCTATTTTGCTCTATGTCACAAGGGTTTGCTTAGTCTTTACGCCTTTATCGTTTTGGTCAGTTTTTGGTCATTTTAAAAAAGTCATCAAAATGGAGAAACGAGGTACGAATTTACAACAAATTTCATGTTGTTGTTGCAAAATTTTTTTCTTTAAAAATTTTCGATAAAAAATTGTTACGAAACTATACGACAACATGACTGACTAACATGACCAAATAAATAAATATTCTATTAGAAAAAGTACAAAAGTTCTACTCTTGCTAAAAGTCACTAACTAATCTCTACAGAGAGTTTCTTCTCTGTACCATATACAGGTATAGCAGTAAGAGTGGAAGAATATTTTTATGGAAGAGATAGAGGAATAGAAAAATTTGATAAAAAAAAAAAATATATAAGAGGAAAGAAAAAATGAACTTAAGCAGTGAAGAAAGAAAAAAAGAGCAAACAAATTTGCTTAACAAAAGCGCATAATTGGCTGCGAATTTTGCTTTACTACTTTTCTTTTCTTTCTCCACTTCTCATTTTTTGCATACACATTTTTTTCGCTGTTATTATTTCTTGATTTTCTTGTTGTCAGACGATATTAAAAACTTTGTCGATTAATACTTTTTACACCTGGAATGGGGAATGCTGATATGGTGATGGAGATTGGTGGATACTGCCCCGGCGCCCTTTTGGGGTCGCATAAATGCGCATTAAGCCTATTAACAAAGTTTTTATTTCAATTAGTCGCACAATTTCTTCTTACAATTTCTACTTATACTGATGATGCTGGTGCAGATCCTTCTGCTGCTGCTGCTGCTGTTGTTGCTGCTGCTGATGATGATGATGCTCACCTTGGCAGGTGTAAATTGCGACAAAAGTTGAGCGCGCTCTGTGGCTTGGTCTAAACCCGGAAGGAATAAAAGCAGCAGCAAAAGACAAAAAAGAAAATGAACCAAAGAATTATTAAAACAAAAAAAAAAAAAACAATAAATGGCAAACTTTACATACTTTGGTTTCGAACAAGCTAAAATAATGGAAAGAAAAGAAAAGAAAAGAAGCAGAAAATAATGTAATTCTTCCAAAGTCAAAGAATACCTATGGGGCAGGTAGAAGATTATACACACTTTTATCATAAGTATATAAGTATGCCCTACCAGGTATTTTACTATTCTCATTCTCATTATTGCATTTAACAAGTTTCAATAAGAAAGAAGGAACAATTTTAATAAGAATGGAAACAAAGATTGAGTCTTCCTGCAGAGCCATAATATTGTAAGTAATAGTGGTATCCAATAGATTGCATAAGTCCTACATATTCATTATTAATGAGTGAGAGACAATCAGTCATTATGATTATGACTAGAATCAAAAGACTTTTGTTTGTTCCAAGAGAACTTTGCATAGTTCGCCAACTTAGTGCGAGTACTTTCTTTAAGTAAATTTACTTGTACCCCACTGGATTCATGATACCGAAATAAGTACATATATTTTTTAGTTGAATAGAGAATACCGACCACCATATACCGAAATATGGATACGAGCTTATTATATTCTAATTTACCGATAATTTCATTGTTGCGAGGGCAATCCCAAAAGTTCCCGACTTAACAAAACAACACAAAAAATATATGAAAAAAAAAAATTAACTTTTTTCTATCCTTTTATGTAGATACAATTTTTCCAGCGATGTTCTGTAGCTTCGATACCATGTTAATATTGAGAATCGTCAAGCTCCTCAAAATAGCCATCAAGAGCAGACTTTAGTATCTGTAATTTGTTACCAAATCTTTTACCACCAATCCATTTCATCAAATTAGAAAACAGAAAATAATCCGTGGTGAGAAAGAAATTTTAACTTTACCCCATTGATTTTAGCAATTGCGATAACGAATATCTAAACAGGCGAAATGTATTGATGAAAGGATACTTTTTTGGAATAAATTCTTTCATTTCAGTCTATTGTTTTAGTCTTCCTTCGTCTCAGGTGTGCGATGATGGACCTATGTTTCATGCATGCCTTTTGAATCGTCGTAACAACACACAGCATTCTCATGTCCAAATTTTCAGTCAAAATGAAAATGTTTCGTGAAAACCCTGCCGTCCAATGTATTAACGTTGCCAGAAACGAGCAGAATCAACCATAAGAGAATCTAGCTCCGCTTTTATATTGGTTGGATTGTATTATGTAATGTGAACCAATTCTTTCCATGTTAAGAAATTCACTTAGAACGTTCAATATTGCTTGATACTAAACAAATACCAAACAACGTTTTGTCATCAAAATTAACCTTTATAACGTTACTTTCTACTATAGTAATTTTCTCAAATAATAATCGAAAATTATATGTCATATCGGGAACTTCAGCTACTACCCTCATACATAAGAACACAGAGAATTGAGCTAATGGCACATTGAAAAAAATAAGTAAAGTAAAGTAAATAAACCTGGCTAGATGAGTGGGAAGATTACATAAACTATTTATTTCTTTTTAATATCTTGTCTTTTTCAACGAAAAAATAAATATTTCCTGAAGCAATAATAAAAATCAATTCGATTGTTTTGCTATTAGTATTAACACATTAATTAAGAATAATTGACGAATTTTTAAAAACTATAAAAGGCTAAACAAATATTTTCTTTGAAATTTAAGAAAGTTCTATCATATGATTACATAAAATATTTTGTTTATTTTAAATTTATGTCAATTTATGCAATACAACTTTCATACGCTTTCAATAAAATAGAAAACAGAATTTTTATCCCATTTAACATCAAAACAAGAAAAAAGAAGTTTATCTTCGACTATGTCGAATTTGTAATACTCTGCCGGTTTCAACTTTTTGCCTACGCTCCTGTGGTTACATTATTGATTTGTCTTATTTTTAGAGTAGAGTCCAGTATTCATACTGCAGTTCAACATTGAGAACGAAATATTTGCATGGAAGCTATGCGATCGTAATCCTATGATCCTGATATTAACATGGCTGATGAATATGGGTCAAGTATAGAGATATAGTTTCAGTGCAATAATACCAAAAAAAAAGTTTTTCTTTAATAAGAATATGAATTGGAATAGGGGTTTGTTTGGAAGGCACCCATCCATAGGCCCAAAAAGGCTGATTCCAACAAATGTGCAGTGTCAGGTGAAAAGAAAACTTCATACAGACAGTCGAACATAGTTAAATCAAGTCGTCTCATTAAGCTGATCTAGAATATATACACTTTATGGGGTCTCAGATGTATCCTCCTGTGTGAAGAGTATAAATACAAAAATATCAGAATTCAATTTCAAAATCGAATCAATTATTTTTTTTAGTGCATAAAAAGCACGTGCACCTTAGTGTACTGCCTCAATTTACGATCTGATCTCTCTGCTTGATCACTTCCATTTATTTGGTCACTTGTAGTACTCTCTCTCTCTCTCGCATTGATTGCCGGCGACGTTAATTTTGCTCAGTCCATTTATTGGTCTCTTCGTGTGTGGTTGTTATTCTTGACTCGCTTGATTTCATCGTGAGTGTTTAGTGTTTATTATTACAAGTACTGAGAATTATATTGTATTTAAATGTTTGATTAAATAAGTAAAAATTATAATTACAAGAAATTATTTAAGTGTTTAAAGCGTGACTTTCATTTAAACTTTAAAAATTTTATCATATTTTTTATACATCTAAGTGTGTGTATTTTTTTTTTTTTTTTGGCATCAAATTGATAATTTTATGTAACTGACCACTTTGAAAAAATATCCACTCATATTTATCTTATTGTTTGTATTTGTGCAAAAATAATAATCAATTGAACTGATTTTCTATCTTTTTGACTTCTCTGATTGCTTATAAATACCATTAGAATTCACAATTTAGTGGGGCATGTCTGATTAATCATGTCTTATCTGTTACCCTCTTAAAATTAGCTGCGTTTGTTGTCAATCAGTAGATTAAATTGTATCAACTTTCAGCACAATCGTGTGGCTTTATATTCAATCAACTCTTCTGGTTTTTTCTTTCTGACATTAGACAATCTAAGACAAAGCTGATATAGTATATATTTTTTGCACATTCATTATTTCAGTCGATTTTTATGCTAATTCTTTGTTCCTCATTATTCATTTCCATTTAAAGTAAACAAATCTAAATATGGTTGCGCCAGCTGTCGTTGATGCCCCACCCTATGTGGTCGACCTACGTTCGGACACAGTCAGTCAACCAACACAGGAAATGCGTGAAGCAATGGCCACAGCAGTTGTAGGTGATGATGTTTACCATGAGGATCCAACGGTGATTGAGTTAGAGCGACGAGCTGCTGAGTTGTTCGGGAAGGAAGCGGGTCTTTTTGTACCGAGCGGTACTATGGGCAACCTGTTGGCAAGTAAGTCATGAGTACAGTACCATGGGCTTTGGTTCCTGCTGTCGTATGAAAATTATAAGGAAAAATATATAGAAGGACATAGTATTTATTTTAGCTCAATGAGAATTACATTATCTTAAGGCCGTGAATCCTCTAATTGTATACAATGTTTTCAAAAGAGTTCTATGTAAGAAATTTGTAGGTAAAAAATGCAAAAATTGCCTACAAGAAAACTATTATTGACTAAACCGATTCTTCCTATTTTTGGATTTATCTTGTACTACATGATTGTATTTATTATAAGCTTGAATGGCTATACGATATATGTTACAGTATCAGTCAAATTTATAGGCATGTCTTCTCATTTTTGATTCTTTTAGCCTCTCATATTTTTCAGCACAAGGTTTCCATTTAGGTTATGTATGCTTTGTGGCAAGTTTTTATCTGTATAGCTCTGAAACTAAGAAATTAACTATGTATAAGATAAATGGTTCTAGACAAATCACTTCTCTCATTTTATATAAGTAGGTATATTCGTGTTGGGGTATTGATATAGTTTGAAAAGGTATTAAAATTGGCAATTGAAGTAACATTTATTTTTATGATCACTTTCAAAATTCGTTATGCTATGGTCGAACAGAGAGTAAATTTCCTACATTTAAAAGTAGTTGGTTTCATTCTGTTAAAATTTCTTTGAACTTTAGTTTTGGTGCATTGTTCACGTCGCGGCTCGGAGGCAATCGTTGGAGATCTCTCACATACATTTCTCTATGAACAAGGTAAGTTGGAAAATCTCTAATTCTATTGTTCATGCACTAAATCGGATGATATTTTAGCGGGTGCTGCTCAACTTGGTGGCGTCCAGTTGGCTACAATTAAGAATGAAACCGATGGAACTTTTAATTTGGATACAGTACGTGAAAAAATTCGCTTTGACGATTGCCATGAGCCGATCACGTCGCTTGTTGTTGTCGAAAATACTCATAATATGTGTGGCGGAAAGGTGGTGCCATTGAAGTGGCTTGATGATCTGGTAGCATTAGTGCGTGCACCGGGTGTTAGTCACTCACCGATAGCTCTGCACATGGATGGGGCACGGGTATTCAATGCTGCCGAGGCACTTGGTGTGCCAGTGTCGCGCATTGCCAGAGATATGGACTCGGTATGCTTTTGCCTAAGCAAAGGCTTGTCGGCGCCAGTGGGCTCGGTGCTGGTGGGCTCAAAGGCATTTATAAAGACGTAAGAACAAAGTAGCGGCAAAGAGTCTGAAAGCTAATTACTTCTTCTCTTGCATTTTCAAATTATAGTGCTCATCGTCTTCGCAAGGCAGTTGGTGGCGGCATGCGTCAAGTGGGCATCTTGGCGGCTGCTGGTCTAGTGGCACTTGAGAAAATTGTTCCATTGTTGGGTTTGGATCATTTAAGGATGAAGCGCATTGCAAATGGTAATTATGTGATCCTTTACATTAATTGAAAATTATAATAATAGTTTGTCGTCTTTCTCCCTTTCGCTCTTTTCTTTCCATAGCACTGCATGAGCTTAAGAGTCCCAATATTAAAGTTGATCTGCCAAATGTTCATTCAAATATTCTACTCATTCACTGTGTCAATCCTAAGCTGAGTTCAAGTGCTTTTGCTGAACGTTTGAACTCATGTACAGAGGAGGAGAAGGTGGCTGGAATTGTGAGTAAAGTCGATGGACGCGGCATTCGATTGAATGTGAGCTCTCGTAATTGGGAATATGCCAGAATTGTACTCTACCATCAAATCACCGACGAAGATGTTGCTTTGGCTATCAAGAAGTTCGAGTATGTTGTTCGTGAATTCGATCGCAAGTTGGCTTAACGAGATTGTGTGAGGAATATGAATAGCTGAATGAAATAATCATAATAATAATAAAGGAAGTGAATGTCTAGCCTAGTAATTTTTTATCTTTTTCATGGAAAATTCAATTAAAAATCAAACAAGTCTATTAATGTCGTTGTGGAAAAGACGATGGAGTGCAGAGTGTTTAGGAAAATGTTATTAGTGCCTCTCGACTGCGTGCACATCCCAATGTCTCAGAGTGTCTTAGTGCCGTTGTAAGATTGAATTGAAATCGAAGTAATTTGCGCGTAAAGCGCTTACATTCACGCATGAGTGCACCACAAGTGGCTGCTACTTGGGATATGATGCTCAAGAATAATGCGAAGGAAGGACACTTTAGGACCAGAAATACACTATAGTTGGCTGTCTTGTCTGCACTTCATCTACACAAATGAAATAATAAAATTATCTCCTTTCCTCTTCGGATGCGCAATGAAAAGAAAAGAAAGAAAAATCTGATCAAAATTCGAATGAGAAAAAAAAAAATAATAATAATAAAAAATTGAGTCCTCCTTCTTTATGCTCCGGGTCTGTCGGTCGTCCGACGGTCTATTGGTTTGTTTGCCGTTACTTTCATTTGCTCATTGTCAATGTTCATTGCTCATCGATTTAAAAGCATTCGGCTGGTATCTTCCGCTTCCGCCCTCTAGACGCTAGGCAAAGGAGTTTTCCTTCCAAGGAAGTTTTCCTGCAACAGTTTTTTTTCTCCGCCGAAACTTTTGCTTCTTACTTTGGTGATGATGGCAATGGTGATGTAGCCGTTGATTGTGATTTATAACTGAACTTATCAATGATGATGATGACGATATTGTTGTTGCCACCTTTATTGTTGTTGTTAAAATGATTACATTTCGGTGGCAGAATCCAAAGTGCAGACACAAACACATGCCCAGTGGCTCGCTCCTTTGGTGTGTTCGCGAACAAGTAAAATTTATTAAAGGTCGCACATTAGGAAACGATATAAAAATACTTATAAATTACTTATATAATGATGAACATAAAGTAACTACATTTTTTTTTTTTCTTTTCCTAACCATTGCGCCACTGTACGACGACCCTCTGACAGTTTCCAACAATAGATAAAATTGTATTCGAATTCGTATTGTGAACCGCATACAATTTTCAATGTATTTTTATTCACTTTCAGCACTTGCTTTTGTTAAAAATGTTTTGTTATTGCTGTTAGACAGATCGGGGGAGAAGGGGTCATGAGATTTTCCGGGTTAACATTTCGGGTTACAAATTCAATTAATTTGAGTTGATGAAGATGGCGTTTGCTTGATAAATCGCAATCAATGAAAGAATGATTTTGACTGAGTGACTTTTTATAAATTATTTTATAAACATACAAAAATTACTTACACAAACATACTCTAAATTCGTATGTATGTATGTATGCACGTATCTGTTTGTTGAACTATAAATGTGGTGGCATTTATAAAGTAATCAGTTTTGATAAATGTCTCGCTACGCAAACATTTTGCATTCATCGTAATAAAATTGATGCCTCAACAATTTTAATTCAATATTTTAATGCCTTTTCCGATTGCTACACAATTTTTTGTCATTTTAATGTTTTGATAATTTAATTATCGATGATGAGAAAATTTATAGCAATGCATTTATTACAAAATTGAATTTGTTTCTTTCCAATCTGATTAGAATACAAATAATCATAATACACAAATGAGAACAAGCAAAATAATTATGTGTAAGGCCATTAAGCCTACATTTCTATGGAGTTTTTTAAAAATAAAAAATGTGAATACCATCATAAATCGTATACCCTACACTTAACAAGATGATTTATACTGAAACACATACTGTGTTGTAAAAAAGTAAATCACGAAACTTTTCATGTCAAAACTTTGCTCAATAAAATTGTGAAATTGGACATAAACTTCATTCTTTTTCATGAACTTAATTATTATAACATTTGTTATTCTAAATATAATCAAATTAACATCATTATTAATTTGAAACAAAGATTTTAATCCAAATATAAAAATATCCTTACAAACGTCGCGACAAAACGAAAGCACGAAGTCTAAAATAAGGAAAATACTAATTTGTTGTTAGTATTTTGTAGCGTAGCCATTGTTTTTTAGAACTGCTAACCATTTTCGTAGTATGGAGTCATTTAATTTATTGAAAATTTGAACAGTAATATTTTTCTAAGCAAATCTGACCTGGGTGAAGGCAGTGAGAGTCCTTGGTGCTACAGTTTTCAGTCTACAATTTCCCATAGATTCTCTATGGGATTAAGATCTGGTAATTGAGCAGACCACTTCAAAACATCGATTTTATTTGAAAAAAAAAAAAACAAAAAAAATTTATTAGTTGGAGAATTCTGGGACTCTGGCTGAGGGACCTCTACATTATAATTTTTGGGTTAAAACCCATCTTCAACTTTCTGCTTTAAGGAACATTATGTTCCTTCGTGTTAATTTTAGTAGTTTTTTTTTTTTTTTGCTTGTCGTTCCGAACCTGCGTCAAACATACTTTGCCAATGATTTTAAAGACTTCAAAAACCACATGGTATACAATACAATTAAGATAATATATAGTTGTGCCATAATCGTGCATTACAAGAGATGTAGACCTGGAGTCATTGCTGGTAGACTCAAAGGCAATCATAAGTGCATACGTACAAAGTAGCGACAAAGTTTTGCCGGAAGAGTCCATTGACTCTAATAATTATGAACTTTAAAGCTAATTACAATCGCCTTTTTGTTTCGAGCTACTTTTGCGTCTTCCACTTGCAGTGTTCGTCATCGTCATCGTCATCGTCTTCGCAAAGCATTAAGTATTGCCTTGCGACAAGTGGGCATCTTCCTGCCTGCCGTTCTAGTGGCTCTTGAGACAATTGTGCCATTGTTTGGTCTTGATCATCAAACAACAACGTAGAATGCGTTAGAACTGGATAGAGTAGTCACAGTGTATTTAGTATAAATTCGGTAGGAAATTTGCTTGGGAACTTGAGTAACTGAATGAAATAATAATTGCAACAATCCTTACAACCCTTACCACTTATTGCTTATTCTAGTAAGAAATAATAAAAAGGAAGGCAAATCATTTCGCAGAAAAGATTTTGGGAAGAATGCATTCACCAGTTCAGTACTTTTTAAAATATTTTATGCACCCAACCCGTTTTGTATTAAACGTCTACGTATTAATGTGACGTCTGTGTGTTAGCGCTTCCCAAATAAGTGTAAAAATGGTGATAGCATTCCGGATGATGTTTAAAAATTTTAGGTATAATAGCCGTGTAGCGCATAGGTAGCACTATATATAGGAAGAAATAAATTAATTTCGCAAAAGAGCAAACAAACTCTGACAAGAATTCTACTAAAACTTCTTCTGAATTAAAGCAAACATTGCATATTTGTCATTAACGGGAAGAAGATGGTTTAGCGAAAGAGCGGTAAATCCTTCTGCAAAAAATGATATTCAAATTGTTATCTATCAAATATACAAAACACAACCGCATTTCTCCAATGGTGTGCATCCGATAATTTTGTTAAAAGGTTGCTCTATCAAGATGTGCTCACTTGGAAAAAATCGAAAAAGCTGTTCAAGAGATGAAAACGGTGAACAATTCTTAATTATTGTTAGTTTTTTAAAGCGAATTGAAGCTTGTTATTAATTTTTTATTTAGATATTGTTTTAATAAAGACATTTCTTGAATCACAACTTCTCTCTCATTCATTTTATTCACAAAAATCCTCAACGGATTAAAAAGAAACGAAACCGCTCAGACATACCATTATATTTTCAAAGTAAAAAAATAACCTTATATTTCTAGGGACAAAAACAATTTGATAAACATAAATGCAAAAGTTGTTCGTGTTTAATTTAATTTTTCCTTTTTGTTTTCTCAATTTTCTTTCTTTTTTTTTTCGTCACAATTTCAATGCAATTGCCAATTTATGAAACGATGCCTAAAAGTATGTCGCATTGTTTTCCACTACAAAGAACCACGCTTTTTTTTTTCAAAATAGAAAAAGCTCATGTTGCGTGCTCTCTCTCCATTCCATAGTCGTCACGAACCACACCGACCTAACCGATGTTCAATACATATATACATTTCATTATATTGCTACTTTGCTGTCTAAAAATAACACGCCAACACGCAATACAAAATTTTATTTTTTCTTTGTTCACTTCGCTTTGCTTTTTTTTCCGCATTTTTTTGCTTGGCGCGAAAACTTATGTTTCTTGATACGTTTATATTTTCACATCAAATGAGTCATTAAGTTTTATGTGTAAGAATGTTCCCATATTTGAAAGACAAACAATTCACATTCTCTTTTGAGCAATTTTTGATCACAGTCTTGCAGATGTCAGGATGGCCGAGCGGTCTAAGGCGCCAGACTCAAGTGTGAACTTGCCTTTGTGAACAAAGGTGTAGAGCGTTCTGGTCCTCTCTGAGGGCGTGGGTTCGAATCCCACTTCTGACAAAATTTTTTTTTTTTTTTTTTTTTTTATTTTGTATAAATTTATTTTCATTCAATTTTGCATTAATTTGATATGAAATAATAACGACTTAGAAGATGATATAATCGAGAACAGTGAAAGAGAATTGTTTTGACTATTCAAACGAACTTTATCAAATCGCCTTAAATCGTCAAAATTCGCGAGGAATCTGCGCGTGTCAAGTTATTCGTTTTAATTTCAATTTAAAAATCTAATTAAACTTAACTATGATATAACATGAATTGTTTCAAGTGAAGAAGGTTTTCATAAAATTGATATACTTAGTACATACCTAGTTTTAGACATAAAACATGAAATGTCTCACAATGAGATACTTCACTCTTTTGTCAAATGTAGTAGCTTCCCATTTTGTTTGTTGCGCCACCCAACACGAACATCGCGTTTGATGTGTCACGCAAATAGAAATGTATTAAATATGAAATTTTATTAATTTTCTTTTTTATTATGTTTATTATAATGTATTTTTTATTGGATTGTATTTTCATACTTTGTTTATTTAGTTAATGCCTCCGTTTGAAAAACGCGATTTCTATAAAACCATATAATACTATGTATGTGTCATCAACTTTTATTGGTTCCTACATCTAACATACCTAAATTTTTGCTTTACTCGTATGAATGTAATATTTTTTATTCGATTGATTTGACAGATTGATTATTTAACCAGATGGATGCATCAATTTGTGTCTATCTTAATTTTTGCATTTTTTACGATTTTCGAAGTGGCAAGACAGTACGGATAGACTTCATTAAAGCACCACATAAGACTACCGTATAGCGCTATTTTATGCATTTCAATCGTGGACGCTCTACGCTGCATATCGAATTTCGTGACGATCGACCAAACAGCATGTGAAAAATACGATAGTCATGCTTCAAAAGACATACTTAAGATTGTAACAGGTGACGAATCATGGATCTAAGCGTATGAGCCGGAGAGGAAAAAGCAATCGACAGTATGGGTTTTCCAAGAGGATGACAAAACAACGAAAGTTATTCGCACACGAAGCATTCTATTGGAATAACCGGACATATCGCAACCGTGCCACTAGTGGAACATGAAACAGTCAATTCTGAGTGGTACACGATCATCTGTTTGCCAGAAGTTTATGGTGAAATGAGAAAAAAAAAGGGTCGACGTCGGATCATTCTTTACCATGACAATGACAATGACAATTCTCACACTTCGCCTCAAAGTATTTGAAGCCACAAAACGTTGAACGGCGTACAGCTCCGATTTAGTACTGAATGATTTCTTTTTGTTCCTGTGTGGATGTAAGTCACTTGAAGACATTTAAGCCATTCAAAGAGCTTGGATTAGTGCTTTGAAGGTTATTTCACAAAACGAGCTGGGCTATGCATTTGAATCGAATGAGGGAAGAATATTTTTAATAGTAAATAAATTTCAACTATTTAATTTTAATCTCGTTTTTCCGGTTCAATATTGAGACCTAATTGTCGCAATATGTACATGATCGGACAATCGTTGCATAAAAAAAGAAATGTTTAGTTTTGATTTATTAAATGGAAAGATGCTAATTTTTTAAAAAGAAATATTAAAATAAGAAATACGTTTTTTAAAGAACATTTGCACTCTAAATATTTATAAATACACACTTTGATCAGGCAGATAAATAAATAGTCCAAGGAATTATCAGTCCATCCTTGTTCAATTTTATGTTTTTCGCGTTATTATCCTATTATTGTATTGTGTTATGGAAAAATATCATGAAAACCAATCATAAAAATTGCACTTAAATAGTTGGCCAATATGAATTTAATATGGGTATTTGGAATTTCCTGAACTGACCTAACTTGACTGACAGTTTTTATTAGTATATTATTTTATTTTCCTTTTTATTTTTGTTTTTTGCTTTTATTATTTCCTAATTTAATTAATTGCTCTGCGCCTGAGCCGAAGTCAAACAATTTCCGCATTTAATCAGCGAAAAAGCAAATGAAAATGACTCAGACCAATGAATGTGTATGTGTGTGTGTGTGTGTATGCGTGTGGCACCAGTGAAATCATTCCGGGGGTAGAAAAGTTGGATTAAGCCTCCTAAATCCGCCCACACTCAAACTAAATAATACAGAAAAGGAAACTAAGTAAATTGAAGTCTACAAAATCAAAATCGTGCAAAGTCATTGCGAAAAATTAAGTTGAACGCCAAAATTTCGTTTAAAGCAACTTTCTATCAACTAGAAATGGGAGATACTATTGTATATATCATATTGTATATAAAGATAGATACATACAGAGCAATCAAATTGAAGTATTGTTGTGTGTATGTGTATGTTTATGATCTAACGTGATTGATGTCAATTTCATGAGCGCCACCACCAACTGTGAGGAAGGAAGTTCCCAATCTCCGACCGCTTCCACCTGCGCTACCAACTCTCATCATTGATGAGCTAATATCTTTTAAGGAAGCAGGGCGCCATCAAAATGTTTAATAACTTTTGCCAAGAAACCTTAATAATAATAATTTCCAACGCACAGTAGGACATGGTGCCATCCATTGACTATGAGACCCCCCAGCCTAGCCTCATGGGATGGTTGGTGTAGTATACCAAATGCGTGCGATTTTGTTGTTGTGCTTTGCTTTTAAGGCACCACAAAATATGCACTTAAATATTTAAACTGTTTATCCTTACTAAGTGGGTGTATGGAAGAGTGTGTGTGTGTCCTTGTGGGTCGGTGGTGTGTATACAGAAACATACATTCAAGCCAAGTATGGGGAGGATCTTTGATTCGATTTTGTGGGACGTGTTGACATTCGCAGCTTGTTTCGATTACGTCGAACCACAGCAAAGCAGTTTGATTGAAAGATATGCGAAAGTGTCGCGAGGCACATTATCACGCACAGCACATAAACAGATTAGGTAAGGCAGGAGTACTCACTTGTGCACAGTAGATACATCGATATCTATCTATCTATGTATGTACATTTAGTATTGTATATTGAGTGCGGCAACAATAACATTATTGAGATCAATTTGTGGCTTATTGTGATTTCACGCATTGAATGCTCGCAAGCATTTGCTTTGATGACTTCCAATTGGTTTTATTACATGCTTTGGAAGTCGAAATTAAAATTGCTTTCTTGCATTAAATGAATCTATGTACTTGTATGAGTAAATGACTGAATTACTGAATGAATTAATTCATTTGTGTGAGGCATCGTACTCAATGACACTTAAAATATTTCATTCTGCTACAGTAGATACATAGAACTTCCTATATGTTGCAACAACAATTAGGCAAATCGTAGATACTAAGTAAGGCGTAAGGCTGAAGAGGCAAGAGTGAGGTTGTAACCAAAACAAGCTCACATTCATCTTGACTTTGAAATATTTCACATATTTTTTGGTGTAATTTCTCATTTGAGAATCATTTGAGAAAAGATACACTGCCTGTGTATCTCCGACACAAACATAGAAACAGAGAGGAAGTCAAGGCAAAGATACTATTTTGAAAGGATTGTTATTTCTTTCTTATACAATAATATCGACTGCTCGAGTGCTATATGTGTGTGTGTATCTATATCTGCACTTTATATATGTCAGATACATCAGAAATAGACAAACAACAAGCACAAAGATAGAAAGATACAAAAGTATCTATTGTAAATGTACTCACTCGTAGCATGTAGCTATCCAACACGTATTTTATATTGTACGAGGAAGATATAAAGCGTACAGCAAATGTATGCAGACAAGGAGAAATGCAATCGTAACGAGTTCATAGCGCTTACATTTCGATTCCATAAGCTAGCGATTCTTAAGCTAAAGTAGCTTTAACAACATGTTTCCCCATGAATCACATCCTAATTCCTAGGCATTTAATGATGTATTGTATATAAGTACATGTAGAGTTAATATCAATATTGTTCCGCGGATCAACGATAATGACCACACAGTTTAAGAATCGCTGCCATACGCGATTGCAATTGCCCTTTACAACTGCTGATGTAGTTGGTCTTTGTTTGCTGTTATTGTAACAGTAGTCGAATAAGACATTAATCTATGTAAGCCCCATTTCCGGTTTGGCGCTTGCACTTTGCGTGTTCCGCATGCATTCGAAGCAAGTGTTCAACTTTACGACTTCGTCGTGGTCTTCATCTTCTCCTTCAACTTCAAACTGCATCTCCAACTCCATCTCCATCTCCATATTTATCTACATCTACATCTCCAACTCCATTTTCTTGAATTTCTATTATTTGTTTTTGTTATTTTATCGGCTGCAGTCCAGCCAAATACGAGACATACACACACACAAAGTACATTGAATCTATGGTAAACCCTTTAATGTACAGAAATTCTAGAAATGGGCAACTTCATTGTGGTGACTTCCACCAAGTCTGAAGGAACATTCATTTTACGTTGCAACTTAATTAGTTACATTGTTGTGTTGTGCCCTTTCACTTGGCAAGTGGAGTGTGGCAGGTAAGCAATCTGCTCTTGCTTATTTGCTTCCATATTTGTTATAAGCTTGTGGTAGCGTCATCGGTATCAGAGATTCAAGATGAAGATGAAGCGTGGGCGGCATTACAGAATGCACGTCGCATAAATTAACATTTGCGCTCGTTTCAATGGCAGCCAGTTACTAAGGGTTGCAGGAATGGCCACCGTAAAGATGAAGTGCATGGAATTACTTCTAACTTCTTGCCAGGAAACAAAGTGCATTAAGTTGTAACTTGGTGCTATATCATTCTGTATTTTGTATTTTTTCTAATAAAGTTGGTCGATTCCATTGCAACTAAAAAAGGAGAAAGTGCAACGGCAAAGGTGAACAAACTTTATTTTTTAATGGTGCAAATTTGTTTTATTATGGAAATAAAATCATTTATGTTTTTAAAGTATTTATCATATTAATATTAATTGGACCAAAATTTGTTCAGTTCGAAAATTGTAGACCATGATAATCTTTTGTTACCTTTAAAGATCCGAAATCATATCTTAATATAATTTCATGTTGATCTCTTTTATTTACTTCAACACTACACGGAAAGTTTGATCTCAGCTCTTCCAACCGAAGTTCCTTTGGGGAATTTAACACTTAGTTGTTAGTTAGTATAGTCTTAGATTACTCCTTTTGATATAAGCTAAAGCATCACTTTATAATCTGGGGGTTTTCCCTGCCTGTTTGCAAAATCTGCAATTGCTTCTTATCGTTTTTCCCATTTGAACTCTAAGATGTCAGTGACAGGCTTAGTAGACCTTAATTGCTCTAAGGTTATTTTGGGTGAGGTTCAAACTGTGAATATACGAGGAATGAACAGTATTGGACCAATAAGTCGAGTAAGTTCATTCAAATTTTTTATTATCTGTTATTGCAGTATGACACTTTCATTGGAGGGTTCCCAATAATGCTCAAAATGTGATATCATTCAAAATATGTTCTTTCCTCTTTAACTTTGTGTGGGACTTTACTGATTCTCTCTTCTTCGAAACAGAAGATTGTTTGCTGTTGCTACTGTTGTTTTACTTTAAAGAAATATTGTAAGATAAATAAACTTAAATATAATATTGAAAAGACTGAGTTTACATTTAGTTTGGCTGCTTCTTTGGATGAAAAAAAAATAAAAAAACCGGCACGGGTTTTAGTTATTTACAAGAGAATAGAATTTGTCACAACTACTTAGCAAATTTTATTAATATTTACATATTTATTTATTAATTTGCCTTAAACATAAAACTAAGTTACTAACAATATGTGATATATTTACAAGTGTACAGAGTGAGCTCACAATAAATTGGAGATTTATGTTGGCCTAATAAATTATTGTAAGGAAACAAAATAGAAACAGAAAAAAACAAACCTTGGATGAAAATTAAGATAAAACTTAAGCTACTATTAGTAAATTAACTTTTAGCTACAATATATTAATAGAATCTTGATTATAATTATTTTATTGTATTTAGCGTTTTGTTAACCTTGTCTAATATTTTTGCTATTTGATTATTGAATGTTAACTTCGAATCTAAATGTTGCTTTTCCATAGAACTTTGTAGGTGTCAACTTCGCGGTAAGAACTTGCGAGGAAGCAAGCCTTGCGCTTCTTAGTGAAGTATACAGATTGCATTAAATTGGATTTTCAAATAAGTGAAGTAAATAAAAAATTATTTAAGAGATAGAATAGATTGTAGATTACTTTGAATAGAAGCAAAATTGTCTCACTAGCTGTAAATCTTTATCATAGAATCCATGAGTACCCCTAACACTAATTTGTTTGTTAGTTGATTTCGCCCCTTCCATGAAGTCAGAAAAATGTTCCTCGGTAAGACATCTTTAAATAAATAAATAAGTAGGGCATTTAATTTCATGAATTATGCGCCTATGCCACACAAAACCAAATGCAGTTCATGTTTAACGAAAGTTTTGAGTACATTTAGCGGGTGAATACAACCTGAATCAATATTTTGACTTTCATTCTACGTTCCAAAATTTTTGACAATCCACAGACTAATAAGCTTTCAAAAGATTCTAATGACTTAACGGGTTTAATAGTAGCTTTTATTTTAGCTAATTTTGCATTCACTAATCCAACCCAGTTAACAAATTTTAAATAATGGATAGTTATTTTTAGTATAAACTCTACTTTGAAACTTAGGAGAGAAGCAATGCTAAAATGCTTGTGAAAGGAGTGGAATTTCATTATTTTTTTTTATTATATAAACCATACTTTACATCAGGCGCAAAGTTATTGGGTTTTAAATGTGAAAAGGAAATCCAATTTAAGATTTCATAATACATTTTTTTTTTATATTTTATTCCTTCCCATCAAGCCATCAACATATCAATTGCTGGGAAGCATTATTGATTTCTTAAACGACTACTCTAGATTTAGTAAGTAAAAAAAACTTGTGCTCCTTTCGATCGCTACCCTTTATCATGACGCGCAAATAATACTGAAGGCGTTGCCTTTAATGTGACGCCGCCATTTTCATTTCATTGCACGCCAAACAAGCGTTGAACCTATGAGGGAACCCAACTAAATTGAACCAAACCCAAAGTGAATGAAACTTAAACTCAGCCAACAACATCAAAACAGCTCAGTACAATAGACTAACAACAAAAACAACAATAGCCCAAGAACACAAACAACAAAAACAACACAGCAGGACGATTGGACGACTGACTACCTTTGCGTGTTCCAATGCATTCAGAATTTATATGACGCGTTTCCATTCCATTCAAGGTGCTGCTCCTGCTGCCTTTGGCTACGGAATGGCTGCCACAGCTTGCTATATCCATTTTTTACTATTTTTTATATTTCTACGAAAGAGGTAGTTAAAGAATGAGAAGGAAACGTTGCAAGATGAAAGAATGAAGAAAAGGAACCAAAGAAGGAACAAAGAGCAAGCAAACAAGTTTGGTTTAGTTTTGTGCGCATTTGTGTTTATTATTGTATAAATCAAAAGATAAAGTTGCATACGAAGGATCGAGCGAGCCCATAAAGTTCAAGCCATAACCTTTGCATGTAAAGGCGCAGTACGTAAACTAACTTTATACACATTCAGAAACACACAGACACATATACATATATTCTGGATATACATGCATCATGCCTGTTATTTTATTGTATATTATGCATGTCTGTGGCTATGAAGCGCAAGTCCTATGCAGCTCGATGGCTCCTTGGCTCATGCAGTGCGGCGCCCTTTCCTGCATTTAAATGCCAAACTTCACCGGACATGCTTCATAGCTCTAATTATACATGCGCCTTCCTTCCTCTTCATTCTTTCATACAGCGCACTTCCGATGACTGGTCTGTGTCTATGGAAGGGAATTGGAGAGGAGGCCAAGACTTTTATGCATAAATGGATTTTTGTGTAGATTTTTCAGCAAGTTGCTCGGGTTCTTTCTGTTTGAGTTTGGCTTTGTGCCAATCAGGCAACGTCGTCAACGAGGACCCAATTTACCCCATCCCATCCCATTGGATCCGGTTGAGCGTATGAGTAACGTCTTCTTCGCCTTCATTCTAGTCTTCTTCATCTTCTTCGCGTCTTTGTCTCTATGTTTGTCTGCTAGGCTTGAGGCTAGAGGCTTGGTTGGGTAGGTGTTACTTTGTTTAGTTTGACTTAATGCAACTTTGGGCAATTTTTCCTTTTTCAACTGCATATTTCCACTTTTTTTATTTTTTGGCATAGTTTTGACTTTTCTGCTACAGTATCTTAGAGTTTTGTCCGCTTAAATGCGTTGCATGCATGCATGTCTTGAAATATCTTCCCAACGAGGCTTTTTGATTTGATTAGCTCACTTACTCACTCACTCACGTCGCTCACTTGGTTGCTTGCCCACTTGGTAACACCCCATTATTACTTAAAGGATATGCAAATATTTCTATCTGCAATTGTGTATGTAGAGTGTTTGATTGTTTTTGTATACAAAAATGTGGCATTAAAATGTAATGTGCGGTTCTGCCGCTATTATTGTGACTCATTCAGGTAGGCTGGAAGTTAAAATTAAGACATTATGTAAGGAAGGCTCAAGAATTTATTAGCTTAAATAACAGGTTTCTTAATAAGGCAAATAGGACGTTGGGCAAGGAGAAGAGGGGAAGTGGAGGCGTGTCTAACACCACATTTACCTAATGACTGAAAACAAACTTCAAAACAAATGAAATATTTTACGCAAAAATTAGTTTGACAACGTGGAGTTATCGTGTCGAGCGATAAAATCTCTAAAGGTTCATAGGTTCTAGGTTCTCTTAGGCTGCACTTCTGTATGATTAACTAAGCAAATTAGCTTAGCATACTTTGCGGCTGCGTGCCACATACTTTTCTAATACTACTACTAAATTAGTTTATTGACATATTTTCATGTCGCTTGCAGCAAAAGAACTTTGAACTACCACCAAATTGCTGAAATTGTCGTTCAACACGAGTCGCGCGCCGCAATCAAGCGTCTTCTTACGTGCCTTCAAGTCATCCATCTTCTCAGATGAAATAGGAAAGAAGAAGCAAGGAAGAAAAGTAAATTTTTGCGTGTCTTAATTAGAACTCCATCCCCTTCTTTCTTTGCCTTTCCAACAGCTAATCGTACGCCTACAAAGAGCACCCCAACAAAAAAAATATGAACTTTAGATATACTCGATAAGGAGAAAGAAAAGAAAGAAAGAGGAGTTTTTCGGAGGCCACCAGACTTACACTCATGAAATTCCTTTTATTCTGCGTTCCTCATTAATGAACTAAAACAATGAAAGTTTACCTTAAAGTTCAGCTTAGTTGGATTTAAGTTTATTTAAATATTTTTGGTTCCACGTTTTCTTTTTTGTTGTCAGATATTTTTTGTTGGTGTTTAAAGTACAAATATCTCACTACCCCAAGGGCGGTGGAAGCATCTGTACATGATGAAGGTTAATTGAAAGCGCACACGATTAGTTCGAAACAAGGATCTGCTATATGTAAATTACCAAAGGATAAAGGCCTCAGACTACTGCTATTGTTACTGTTGCTGTCGTCATGGAATTTAGAATTTAGTGTTAGCAGTCGCCATTATGTCAATGGACATAAAGGTGGACAAGCAACATGATAGTCGGGCACACACTAGTGGGTTCTGAGGCTGATGGGGATGAGGATGATGTGAATACTGGTGCTGGCGGCCTTTTGTCAACTACACACACGGTACACAAAAGAGATTCCTGTTGCTTTTATGCTTGGTAGACCAAGCGGACAGTTCACCTCCGTTCTTTGGTTCTGTTTCTCCATTCAATATGCCTGTAGTCCTGCTGGTTTCCTTTTTCATTTATATACCTACGTTATTAATGTAGAAAAATATGTAAGTATTTCGGACACTACTGCAGGAGACAGAGTTTAGCTCAGTAGTCAATACACGTTTACTCTCTCTCTCTGTTTTTCCCTCAAATATCTTTTTATCTTCTCCTTCCATTTTTTAGCCATGTGGATTGTGGCGTCATGCAACAATCATTTCGTATAATGATAATTTGCCTTAAATTGCAGCAGCATATGACGTGGTTTTGTAAGTTCATAGTCAATGAATGACTTAGTACATCAGCAAGATCTTAATGCCGATGATTTGTTAGCTTTGCAATGGATTGAGTGTAAAGAAATTTCTTTGAAATATTTACTCAAATTGAGATATCTGAAGCATCTCAATATCCATCCGTTATGTGGATGAGGATGTGGATGTATGAAATGCCACAAATCAATAGTAATGAAGAGAGCTTCACATTGGCTAAGTTCATTCGTTGTGGTCACAAGTCGCGTTGATGACGGTCGATGCCATTTTGTGCCGCTAATTTCGACTGTAAATACGAATGGGTCTCCATTGTGTGGCATCCAGGAACGTCAGCGACACATGGCGATGGTATGCATAGTGATGCCATCATGCAGCAATTTCAAATGCAATACAAACCATGTAGAACAGCCTAAAGTAGTGAGGAATGTTGGACAGTGGCATGGGTGTTGTGCAAGGCCGACAAGTTGCAAGTGGCGGGAACAAGCGAAAAATGTGCACACAATGCACTTTCATATGCATGGATTGACAGAAATGGTCACACGGACAGATGGACTGATATCGACACGAAAATGGATGGAGGCATGGATGGATGGGCATGACAGGCATGAATTTGAGTGCCATGTGCCATGAAAATATTTTTGTTCAACAAATTTTTGCAAACTTGGCATGCTGTGTAAAACACTCAATATCTAGAAATGAAAAAGGCAGCCACTCATCATCAACATGAAATGCATTATCCTCATCATCATCATCATCATAATCATCATCATCAGCACCATTGTGATGGTCATTGTTTTCGTTGTTTTGACATTGTCATTAAGCAGGAAAATGTTCGCCTGAGAACAGTTTCAATTGCCAAGACCAACAGGGACAAACTACAATACTACTGAATGAAAATCACAAACAAGAATCTGAACACAATTCAACTCAACTTAGTTTCAACTTTGGGCCGACAACATCAACATCATTTAAATTCCGTTCTAATATGACGACGATGTCCATCAATGTAGTCATAAATTCCACTGTGTGGCAACTTGAACTTCCTTGATTCCTTTCTTTCTTTAAAATATCAGAAATGCATTACAATTTGTAGCTTCAAGTGTTTCCACCCAACAAATTCACTTGTATGTTATAATATTTGTTGAAAAAATACGATTTTAATGTAACGAAAAATGTTTTTATCTGCATAAATGTATCTGCAACCTTGCCATTTGCATAATTTTAAGCTTAAGTGCACTTTTTCGGTTGCGAAATCAACGATTGTCCATGATGGATGGAGAATCGGTAGCCAGCATTACTACGATGCCATCTTTCCTCTGTGCATCTGTGTATCTGCTGCTGACTGTCTGGCTCTCTGGTTATCTGTGAATATTTTGGAAATATATTGTACAACATTTCGCTGTGAGATTTTATGTCATTTCCATTTATTGAATTCAACTCAATTCGAATCAATTCATTTTTGTTGCTTTCCGATTTTATTATGAACATGTGAAAGAAGATAGAATACATACATGTGCGTGTGTGTGTGCTAATACATTCATGAAACATGTAACAGTATTTTTGTATGAAATGTGCACTTGAAATGACATTACGTCGAGGACATTACATTGTTCGCGAACCTAGGACTTCGAAAACGAAAACGAATCGAATCGAATCGAATGGAATCAATATTATGCAAATAAATGATGCAAACCTTTTGACCGCCAGCTTTAATGTTAATATCGCCGCTGATGCCGCTGCTGCTGCTGCCATTGCCACTGTCAAATTAATGAATGCTGCTGATCAAACCAATTTTTATGTAAGTAAATATTCTTTTGTTAATACAATAACATTCTTCATTCACTGTTCTCTTTACTATTGGAGATATTTTTCGTTTTTAAGTCAAGTCTTCTACTATAACAATAAATTACACTTGCAAATGTGATTTCTCTTGAATTCAGATGTCTTTAATTGAAAGAAAGAAATATGAATTCCATTGTCATTTAAAATATTTCCAGTACCGGACTCGCTTTCTTTATACTATGGTTTACAGTTTAAGAATATTTCTATCATTCAATTAATAAATCATCTGAAAAAGTGCAATCGTATTGATACTCAAACCTGGAAAGCCAAAGAATCTTATCGGTTCCTATAGCCTGCTGAGACAGCTTCCAAAGTTCTCCAAGATATTTGAAAGATTATTTTTGAGAAGAATGCTGAAAGTACGGGGCGTACACAATATTTCTCTGCAATAAACATGCCTGCAATAGGGTTTAGACCGATGAACATTGTCACTGTTTTAACTTTTAGAATTTTTGATAAGCAATAGACGAATATAAAACTGTTAAGAATATGTTTATACTCAAAACAAGACAGAAAAACAACAGATAACCTTTATCTAACTTGTCTCACTACCACATGTATAGAAACTCATTTCAAAGTCTTCAATTTTTTTTTTTGCAAAAATATTTTAACATAAATCTTTTAGATATTATTTATTTGGACATTTTGTAACAACACTAATATGTTCCTGAAAATTAAGTTGTATCTTTCAATTTTTTGTCCATTAAAATAAGCAATCACAATAAATTGATTGATTTGAGGAAGTTTTTTGTTTTTCAATAAGGAAACATACTTAATCTATAGAACTAACAGGATATATAACTATTTTCAATTTCTACAATCATTTTCTAATAGGTTTAGCATGATATTCTTTCATTGGTAACCAAATGAACTTTTTAATGTTTGGTTAAAAGGCTAGAAAAAAGAAAAGAAAAATTTTGAGTTTAATTGGAAGAGCTCTGAATCGTTCAAATTAAAAACATATTTAAGTGATCAAGCTATTGTATGTTATGATTTACACTCAAGATAGGAACGTTCTAGTTGAATAAATAACAGTTTTCTTGAACTGAACTCTGAATGGGTATAAAAAAATATATGGACTTGACAGAATTTATTCTTAATATTGAGCTATGATATAAAATTTTTTGAAGCTTCTTTGTGCTCAAAGAAACTAAAATCCAAGGAACTTTTGAGGGAAATCGATAATGACCAATGAATGAATTGAAACTGCGATCCTCTGGGAAAAGAAATTCTGCAAAAATACTTGAAGGGTTGTCCACGAATTCACCATCATCAAGAGGTACCGCATTAAAGAAATCTCGACTCATACATTGGCGTTTTGAGCAGCCTCATTAATTTAAGAAAAATATCTGTATTTTTTTTGTAATCAGTAGAAATAGTTAAATTACTCTCATACTTATGTATAAATAGGATTTGCAATACATATTCAATAGACCCATTACAACGTTTGTTGTATTCTATGCACTTTCTTTTATTTTATTAATTTTTCATTTACTTCTTAAATGAAATTATTATACAAAAGAGTGGTTAACCTCAGAGTTTGAATATATGTACTTCTTGCTATTATGTCTTCAATGAAATGAAATTTTCGGGTTTCTTTAGTAATCAACTTGGTAAAAACCATCAAAAGAAATGTCACAATATTATGATTAGAGACATTCACGACGCTTTATTTTGCTTAGACTGTGTTCAAATAAAATGTTTCAATGGCTTACAAATAGCGAGCCATTTCTGCCATATTCCCCGAAACCAGTTGACTGAATTGTGCTTTGGATTAACTTAAAATCATATTGCGTGCATTTAGGTGAATTTGCGTGCCTTAATTTTTGGTTTTGTATTTCATGTCGACGATTTCTGCTTTTGCTTTTGTTTCTCTTTTATTTTTATTTTTCTGTTTCTGTTTTTGTCTATAATTTTTATTAGCATTTTCATTGTTGCTTTTTTTTTTTGCTAACGTGCGTGCATTTACGATTTGTTTGTGAAACTTTGTTTGTGTTAAAGTTTAGCGAAACAAACGCAATAAATTCGGGTTTCATTCTCGTTTCTCCTTTTCCTTTTCCATTTTCTTTATGTGTTTTTTTTTTTTTTTTTTATTTTGGTTTTGTTTTGTGCGCCTAAAAGCTACACGCAAAACACAAGTAAAGTCATCATTTGCGTGTTACATTCGACATTGTTGCTATTGTATCTCTTTTGGTGAGTGCAGATGTTTTACCATATAAAATTGTACGTGTTATTTTAAGTTTTTTCCTTTTTTCCTTTGCAGGTTTTATTCTTATTGTTTTTCTGTTGGATTTTAAGTTCACTTGAATTTCAGGGAGAAAGTATACAGAATTCAAATAATTTTTTATGCTTCATTTTTGGATATTTCACATTGCCATCATCATTGTTGTTGTTGTGGCTGATGATTTTAATTTCTTTGCATTTTTTTTGTATTATTTTTTTTATTATTGTTGCATGTAAATTGTATGTTTTGTAGGTGTTAATAAATGTTGCTTCAACACCTTTGTATATACAAGTTCCACTACGTTTGTATGTATCTTTCTACATGTGTGTGGTAAACACTTAATTTATACCAACAGACAATTTGCATAACAAAATGAGTACGAGTTAATCCAGCCCAACCAGTCATGCATACATATGTTTGAAGTGGATGACAGCAAGCATTTCAAATATAACTCAATAGTTTTCACTCATCATTCAACAAAAGAAACTGAACAACTTATCTTCCTGGTACATAATCGTACATATGTAACAACATATAAGACAAGCTGATATATATTTGACAATGTTTTTTGGGACCTGAATATAGGTTGCAATGATTGGCAAGTGATAACCCAAGTAAGATTCTTTGAAAGAGATTAGAGATGTGAAAAGATTAGAAGGAGAAGTGGATTGTTTGTCCTACAACGTCCAACTTATAAGTTTTCCGTTTAGAGTAGTAAAGAGTCACTAGCAAATTCAAGAAAATAGTGTCAGGCTTCATTTCATTTCGTTTTACTTATGGGTGCATAAAATTATTATATATCCTGCGTTTAGGCAACAACAAATCGTTTCACCCAAGCGCGACCTGATTCAGAAGGTTTATATACATTTAATGTTTATGTTTGCGATGTCATTGCATCGCTATTCAGAGAGATGTCACAGGCATTGAGTATAATTTTTTTTTTTTTAAATCTCTTCATGCTTTAGAAACGCATTGGGTTAGCATGCGTTCTGAATCAGTGCGCGCAGATGCACTATTCGGTTTTTCTAAAACATCATTTCGAACATGAACTAAATTTGGGTGTTTTAATTTATGGCCTTTTAACAAGTTTATATCGAATATCATGTGCATGCTCCTTGTATTGTACTTATAAATTGTAATGATGATTGGCCTTTCTAAATGAAGAAATAAAGAACTTGTTGTATTGAAAAATAGAGTTTTTAAAATTATTTATATGGCACCCATAAAGACTTTACTTACCGATAAGTCAAATTTTCGGATACTTACAAAATTGTATTCCAAGTCAATACTTGTTCTCTTTGCAAATTGGAATTAATAATTAATAAATACAAACATGATTCTTTCTTCTCTTATTAAAAAAAAAAAAAAAAATAAATGCTGGTAGTCTGTATATAAACAGTGCACCACAAAATAATATTAAAGATTTTTTAATATTCCAAAAATGTTTACATTGATAAAATGAGATATTGTTCTAAAAACTTACTACAATGTATTTTGAAAAGTGGAAAAATTAAAAGCCAAAAGTGGTTGATTTATTCCGAAACTAAAGGGGTTTTAGTCTTCCATGTTTACTATATGGTACAAGTTGTGAAACGATTGCTTTCATCTGTGAAAAAGTTTCGTTACTGAATGTTACGAAAATTCTAATATTCATAAAAAAAGAACAAGTGCGGCCAATAAATAAATCTTTTGTATTGAAATAATATAACACTACAATTTTCTGTATTATTGCTTGACTATCTACTTTTGGATGTTTCACTTCCATATTGTATTTGCCTAAATAGCTCCAATCTTTATATATATAATTCTTCTGTGAGTGTGTATGTCACTGAACTTCTCTTAAACGACTGGACCGATTTTAATGAAATTTTTTGTGTGTGTTCAAGGGGATCTGAGAATGATTTAGATTCACAATCTTTATATATATAATTCTTCTGAGAGTGTGTATGTCACTGAACTTCTCTTATGTGTGTTCATATTGAGTCTTATGCGCGGCTATACCGTTCGTTCATCTGATTGCAATGACATTTTGTGAATGCGTGCATGGTTGGTTTTAGCCTTGAACATAACAGAGTACTTTTGGATTCGATATGTGACGCTGTTGCCGAGAAATTGGTGGATCAAATACTGCATTTGATTTGTCTGATTCTGCGCAATGTACTACAGTTAGTTTTGAATAAATTAAAGGACTCAATAATACAATAACACTTAAGGCAAGACCAGGGAGCTGTGCATTGTTGTGGATTTGGTAAGTCACTGGAATTATTAATGTGACTGACTATCCATTTAGCCAAATTAAAGTGCAGCGGGAAGCAAAAATGAAATACCAGAATTGCAATTCAACTTATTAATAGCGATGGTGCGAAACCGCAACTGTAGGTATGGCCCAATCCACTTGCGTTCTACTGAAAGTGAAGTTTAAGGAATCCGATTGGCCGTACGACGTCGGGCAGGATACCCTAGTATAATAATAATATTGTCATATTTTGATTTTCGTCACATTTCATTTTCTGATTTACCTCCCTTCACTAAAGAAGTTTCACTTCCATATTGTGCTTATGAGGATGAGGATGATTTTTTTTTTTTTGTACTTTAATAGCACATCGACTTATACCTGATACATGATAAAATAAATACACCTTCTATAAAAGTGATAAGTAAAACAACAAGTTATTTTAAATTTTAATTTTATTTATGTATTTTATTATTTTTTTTTTAAATATTTTCTTTTCCGCGTATTTAAACTACTTTTTATTTCTTTATAATTTCATTTTTATTTTTAAATCTTATTTAAAGTTTTGCTTATTTTAAGCTTCATTTCTGGTTGTTATGACACAAATTGACATTCATTAAAAAGCAAGTCGAGAAAATTGCAGAATTTTTATTAACAATTAATTAATTTTGCCTTGAAAAATTAATCAATTAATAATAACAATAACAATTCCATAGAATTATGTTTCCATAAAAGAAACTTCACTGAATGATGATTATGAGTGTGAAAATATTTTGTACAAAATCAAATAAAATCTAAATGAATCTCGAATGAAGAAGTTTAACTCTCATTTGATCCAACCATTTGACCTTTGAGAGAACTGAATGTTCTGTATATTAATAATAATATTGTAATTGCGGAATAAATACATTTTACACGTAAATTGAATTATTTTTTTTTTTTTTATATTATTTAACTTATCATCATTTCATAAATATTCTAAATATTTATTTAATTTAATTTGTTTTTTGTTTTTTATCTTAAATGCTCATTGCAAATATTTAGTTTTCTTGTCATTTTCTATTTACACAGTTTATTTTGCTATATTTTTTTTTTTTTTTTTTTCTGTATTTGTTATTTAATCATTTACATTTTTAGTGTATTTGAATCCAATTCATGTTATTTTCCGATATGTTAAATTTCACTAACATTTCCATTGCTCGGGTAATTTTTTTAAATTTTTTTTTTAATATTCTTAAATTCATTTTTATATTTTAAATTTATTTTATTTTACCTTTAACACGTAAAGCAAACATTTATAAAATTTTATTGTATATTTTTTGCGCATTGAAATTGTTTATTTATTTTTTAATTTTTACGGTTTGACAATTCTTGAGTTTGAGTTTTCATTCGATTATGTTTATCTTTTCCAACAAGAATTTAGAAAAATAAGAAAATGGGTTTGGGAAGTACATCGTGAGTGAAATTTAAATGGCTTGTCAAAATTTATGATCCAATTTTGCTACTAGCATGCCACTGTTATAATCATTAATTTTATTTTGAATGAAACACAAGATAACATAACTAAGATATATATATATATTCTAGTTTAGGGAATTTCAATGCAAAGAGGACTCTTCCGAAATCTAGTAGTCCTATGACAAGACCATTAATTAGATTAACTTTCTGTCATATGTTACGTTTTTTCGGCTTTCAATTTCATTATTTAGTCTACTTTGTGAACATCGCGAAAAATTCCAATATTTCTTATAAACCAGGGAGGAAGCAAAAGTGTCCAGATTATATATACTTTTAATAAAGCAATTGATATCAGTAAAGCAAAGAATCTTTGACAAATATTTTTCAGTCATAAATTCAATTTAGTGACAATATTTAGTTTTATAAAAGAAAAATCCAAAAAATGTAATCCAACAAAATATTAATTCTTAGAAAAAATAAACCAAAAAGCCAAGTTTTGTTACAATGTGTGAAATTGTACATAAATGATTGTTCTTAAATATTGTAACGTTATTTCTTTACTTTACATTGTTAGATTTTAAATTAAGTATACAAATTTGTATTCAGCTGATCAATTATCATTTTAAAAAAATATAAAATGAAGAAGAAAATCAATTGATGCAGAAAATAGAGTGATAAATTTATTACAAAACAATTAAAAATTAAGCAAAACAACAGTAAGTTTCATTACATTAATACGAGTATCTTAATGTAATCTGTGCAAACAAACCTATAGACTGAGAAAGACTTTACCCTGATGGCGATGCTCGATTGATGACAAGTTTGCTCCATACACGGACATTCGGACACCGAAAATATTGCAAGGGGTATAAACCAGGATGTGTGGGCATGGGCAGCTAGACTTACGCTAATGAAATCGGGCTAGTATTAAAAAAAAGACATCCCTTTCATTAATAATGTCTGTTGTAGATTAGAAGATTGATATTTGAACAGTTGAAAAGAAAAAACAACCACTGTTATCAGTCAGGTAGTGGGGAGTATTTTAAACAACGATCACACGAGCTCATCGAAAAGCACTAGGTGATGGAGTCCATTAAACAAGAAGGTAGAGATACAAGTATAATTGCTTGTGACTATTTTTCTTAGTTGCACATCGGTTCATTAAAGAAAATTTAAGGCATTATGAAGAGGAAATCTTCCTGATTTTATTGAAGAATGCACTTATCCATTTGAAGAAATCATTACCTAGCAAAAACTCAGATTAAAATTCCATAAAATATGTGTGGGATATTGGAAAACGGAGCCCCCGGGGCGCATATGAAAATGAACCCAAAGATGTAATTGAACTTAATGAAAGAGTGAAAAGAAAATGACGAAGCATTTCTCTATATTGTAAGTGCAAGACCGCAAAGTTTCGTCGTACACAATGTTTAGTATTGATTTGTTGCACAGAGTATGTTTCGAGTTGTGTGCAATTTACACAATTGTGGGTCTAATTGTTTTGTTAACTTCATCACTGTAGCCTCAGTTGGTCCTATTGTAATATACTCGCATACTTGCATATACTCTGAATACATAATATATGTAATCCGAGTTTTGTATTTATTCGTTTCGCATTTTTTCGTTTCTACACAATGCCTAGAAAAACAATGAATATCTTCTAACTCTCACAGTGTGAAATGTGAAAATGTCTTAAAATATTTTAACTGTTTTGAATTATAAATGCAATGAAGAATTTATGAATTTGAATTGGGAATATTTTTGTAAATTAATCTAAGAATCAATTGAATATGTAATAAATCTGTCCAGAAATACAAGAAGACTACTTAATTTTTTTTTTTTATTTTGTTAAAAATTCTAAAATGGAAAATAGAAAAAGGAAAATTTTTGAAGGAGGATTTAGTTTTTAAATTATTCAAACATAAAATGAATTCCTTTAGTTGCTAAAACTCATCGAATAGATTATTCTAAAGATATATTGATGTTTAAGTTATGCGCATTTCTTTATTTAATATTTAATCGTTTTTAGTTTTACACATTTTTTATATTTAAATTTTTTTTTTTTTTTTTTTTTTTGTAATTTTTCTAATTCTTTCTTCGTTTTATAATTTTTATATGTTTTTTTATTTTCCATTTTACATGCTATAACACATTTATCTTGATCTGTTTATTGGTTGGTTATTGATCTTGTTTTGATTGAATTGTATGAAATGAAAATGAGAAAATTCGTAGAAATTGATAGTTTTATTTAATATACCTATATATTTTTTTATTGACTTAAAATTAAAAATAATATAATAAATAAATACACTTAAATGACATGTAAATGATTTACTGAGTATTTTTGTATGTGTTTGTGTGTTTGTGTGTGTGTGTGTGTGTTTTTGTATTTGTTTACATTGTAAAAAATCACGTATTCGGCTATTTTCTATAATTGAACTGATCAAAATTGATTTAAGTTAATTCTGTGCGTAAAGACAATTGACAGATTCGCGTTAAAATGATTGCAATCGAAATGGAAGTCAGCGAATAGTTAGCGACGTGATGAAGACTTATTGCATGACTCCTTACTATAGAAGACCCAAAGAGAGCGTGGGAGAAGAAGATTGTGTTAGTTAGTTAATTAAATAAATTTTATCATATTTAATGAAAATAAATTTGAAACGAAAACATTAGAATTTGAACAGAAATAGAAATTATCAATGGGAATGGGAAATGAGAGCGGAACTCACCTAAGAGCATGGCTTCGCGGTTGTCAATGATGCCCGGTCTACGCTGTAAAACACTTTCTTTGCCACCTTTCCAAAGTACTGGTGAAATACTTGCTATGCACTTGACTCGCATGGCACCATCGCGAAAGTGGCGACCATCCACGGTTAGCTGGAGACCCAAAGTCGATGTGATGAGGCCATGCCTATGTACTGTGTCGTTGTACTTAAACAAGTAACGGTCGTCTAACACCTGAAAAGGACACGAGGGACATCATTTATTGCCTCTCATATGGGAGTTTGCATGCATGGAATTTAATTTCGTGTGTGTTTTTAATTTATGTAGGAATTATTTAAAAAAACACGAATTGCTAAAAAGCGTCTGCGCCATTATCCTTTTCGTCCTTTTATGAATAACCATCTAACCATTTACCCACCCACTCATTCACTCACATTTAGATGCAGACTGTAAACCACTTTGCCTGCACTTCAAAACATTGAGTGCATGACACTCAGTCGTGTGCTTGTCCAAACTCACTCACTCACTTATTCACTCTTGAAAGCCTTTTCCTAATGCCTTGAGGCATTCCAATTGGAAGGGCGAATCGGCAGCCAGACTTGTCTAGCGAATCATGTTACCTTCACCATTTAGGATTATGTTTGAGTATTGGGGATTTTCTATTGTATATTAATATTTAAGCATGTTCCACACTGTCTCCTGATAAAATAGAAACGTGTCTAAAAGCTTTACAAAAAAAAAAAAAAGGACAAATACAAAATGTTCCCAAGTACAGAAAGAGAAACGTCTCGTTTCTGGTGCGCGCTTTGCATTTTTTTACTCTTGTCAGCTTTTCATGTGCTCCCTTTTGCAATGCTAACCCAATCGAAATTCACATAAATGCACATCCGGTTTAAGTTCATTGACAATGTACTTATACCTCCTAGCCGTACTCCTTCCTTGCTTTACTCCTTCCTGGCCTTACTCCTTCCTTGTCTGTTCCTCGTTTTGGTCTGTGTGCCAATGAATCAACAAAATGAAATCATTTGCGCTGTCAGTTGCTTAATGTACCTTTGAGAAATCGAAGAGAACGAATAAATGGCAGTTAGAGAGGAACATGGAAACGAAGACATGATACAGAACAAAAGCATAAATCCATTATGGGAACGAGCGGGAGATGTCATGAAATAAATAATCCGTACGCGAAAGAAAAAAAGCTTCATAGCAACGTCATTCAAGCGATTTATTAACCTCTCCTCCTCTTCTCTCCTTCCTTAATAAACACAACTTGTTTGTAAGAATGAATGGAATTCCAGGGTGACGTTGGTCGCAAAAGGGTTTCATTGCAAAGTACGAGTTAAAAAATATTACAAATGATTCAAAGTAAAGAAAATGACGCAACAAAAATATTCATACAATAGAAGAATCAAATCATCTAGCGGAAGAACTTATGATTAAAAAAAGGATATTCATGAATGAAACCTCAAGTTCGGATGTGTTTCTAAGAATTATTAAAGTCGTTTCTGAACTTACTGCACTGAAAGACTTTTGACAACTTGACAGTTTCAATATGAAATACATAAACGAAGCGAAGTTCTTTGATTTTAGATTTTAATGGAGTTTGGACAATTAAGAATAGATTACATCACAATTTTAATGGTGGTTTAATAAAAGTCGTGAATGGTCTTCTCTCAACATAGGTTAGACAAGTGACATTACAGAGGAATGCCTAAGGATATCATATACCACGGTATCAGATCCTGTTAGAAGATCTTTTTACCCACATCAATCTAATTAAGTCCACAAAAAGTGGTGATCATGGTTGTGTTTCGCTTGTTGTTAAAGAATAGTGCCCGGAGCATTCTGAATCACAAAGAAAGCCGATAAAATTATGTCTCTAATCTATGATGCTCAACTAACATTTACATTTGGGAACAAAATGGAGTCGAGTCACCAATAATTCCTGTGGATTCCTCTTGCTTAAGTAGAGATTCAGCTAGAAATGATTTTCGTCGCTAAATAGTCTCTGAAAAATTTGGATGTGTTGTTGTGTTCCTATAGTTGAATTAATAGATTTACTCTAGTAAGAACTTTTAAAGTAAAAGTTTATGTTAACCGTTGGTTTTAAAAATTAAAGCTTGAAAACGAAGATTTTACGAATCATCTTCATATTGGATATCAAAATTGAAACCAATAATGCTTGATTTCAACTGGATCCAATTAATACCATTGACTTAAGGGCCAGAAGGATGATGATGGAAAGCCAAATAAGTTTATAGCTAGAAAGCCATTTCGAGATCTTATTTTCTTTACCATGTCAATAAAAATAACACGTTGGACCAAATCAAGTGAGAGAGAAACTTTAATGTCTGTGTATCCTACAAAACAACCAAAAATAAGCAAACACGAAGAGACTGAAAAAAGAAAAATTAGAAAAAAGAAAAATTTCAAGCCAAAATCTAAACAAGAATTTAAAAAAAAAAAGCAAAAATTTCAGAAGAATGATGAGCTGGCATTTTAGACAGGCGATCAAGAGACCATTAACAGACAGGCAAGAATAGCAACAAGCAAAGATCAAGCAAAAAATGGAGAAAGGTGAAAGAGAAAGAAAATGACAAAAGAATTATGTACCAACGAAGCAGTCAAGGTGTCAGACACAAGAACCACCAGGCAGGCGGGCGGACAGACCAAATGAACGACCAACAAATAATCGAGCAGGCATATAGAGTCTTCTAAGGAGGTTGGTGGTATAGGGAGTTCAACGTCAACGCTGTTGAAGAAATGAAGGCTTTTAAAATGTTTGTCGCATTCCAAGTGGCTTTTCAAGTTTTTGTTTTGTTTCATTTTGTTTTCTTTTATTTTTCTCTGTTGTTCTTCTTCGTTACGCTCTCTGCCCTCTTATTTCCGAGAGTCTTTTGCTTTGCCTGTTGTACAAGAGAAGTACAAGTGTATAGAACAATTTATGCGAATTCTGTGAAAATGTCTACACAAACACAAAATGCAAACATTATAAATTTTATAAAATTGCAGAATATTTCAACCGAAATTGGACTGATGGACATTTCATTGTTTGAAATTATACAAATCCGATTAAGAGACAAAAATAAACAACTTAAACGATATGGTTGAATGAACCAACAAGTAAAAAGAAGGGGTTAAAGAATATAGTACAAATAAGAAGAAGGGAAAATGAATGGAGTAAATGTGGCTTGTTCGTACAATTGAGTAGACAAATGTTATTAAAAACGCGCGAGACTCCCAATGGCGTTCAGAACACCCAATGCTCCTCAATGCTCCAAGCTTAGGCAAAAGCATGACATGACACGGCATGGCATAGCTCAACACTACCAAACTCTACTCTGACTGGCACAGCATGCTTTTCACTATACGAGTACACGCCATCCTTGTTCGTCCTGGCAAGGCAAATAAACCAGGAAACGTGCCTAATCGCATTTATTGATTTTTGTTAAATTTTGTAGGCGCAAATCGGGGCAGCTCCGGATGGCAAACATATCCTACTGCACACCACGACAACGATGCCGGCAACTACAAGTTAGACTACATTTCACATGCAGAGTCTAACGTTGTGTGGTGAAGAATAAACTTAGCTCGTATTCGTCGTACCTTAACGCTTCGATTCACACAATTTGAGTGTACAACGATAAAATGCAATGATGTGCCATATGAACCTTCCTATGCTTCAAGTGGAGTCCAAAACAACACAACTGAACTGATCTGAACTGAACTGAACACAACAGAATAGAACAGAACAGAACTAAGCTAAGTTAAGTTGCGAGTTTCACGTACATGATTTTTGTTCATGAAGTAAATTTTTGTCTAAGCATCAATTTCAGTCCGGCCTATTGAGAAGTGGTTTTCACCCCTTACGAATAATAGCACATAGCTCAAATGGGGTTAACAATTTCTGCAATCAAAAGTTGTAAATATATATCTCATGCAGAGTTCATTTTCCCACATTTGAGTTCATCATTGGAGCTTATTTAGTTTTTATTCTTTTTTTATGTTAAAAAAAAATCACTTCAATTTCACACACTCACCGGTTGCTCATTGATGAACCACTGCAGATGCGATGCCGGATGTGATTTCCCGGATGTACAATTTAAATTTAAAATCTCTCCAATTTGATACTGAAACTGTTGCCCTTTGATATGTGGACCATCACGTGGTAGAACTATAGAGAGAACAGAAAAATAAAATAAATTTTTATGAACTATTACATTAGTTGAAATGTTTATGCAATCAATAAGCTTAAAACTGATAAAAGAAATTGATTAAAGTTAAATGGGTAGAAAACATCAAGTGCAAGAGTCAGTTTGTTGATATAAGGATAAATAAATTTCTTGAGTTCTTGTATGCCGATCAAAACCTACTCTGCGCAAAATTCTAGTGTTTTAGAAGATAATAGACTTTCGTCTGTATTAAGCTAATTCACAAGCTCATTAACTCAAGATGAGTCGCCAATAAGGTAAATCCTTATTTGGAAAGTCAACGTATTTATTTGTTCATCTTTAGGACCAAAAAGAAAGTGAACACATTTGATGAAATATGTTACAATCAAATGTCATGAAAAATGTTTAAAATACAAATAGAATAAATATCAAATAAAACCAACAAAAAATAATAACAAATATTGGGTAGTTAAAATTTAATTTTAATATTTCAGCAAATATATATAAAATTGTGGCAAATATTTGTAAACACTGCACCAATTTTCTAATAATTTCTTTTGGGTAGAAATAATAAGTTTAATTACAATTTGATAGAAATAAACATATCATTTCTATGACCTAAAATAAACAGAATAAACAAATGAAATATGGGAACATTAAAGATATTTTATTAAATTATATATATGCAAACTTCAAATTTCTTTTCAGTGTATGCAAATTCGATGTGTTGATGATGTGACCTTCATTTGTTGATTTAATCACTTATAATAATTTCCATCGCTTACAAGTATTTGCCAAGTTAAACAAAATATTGGAAACGAAACGTGAATAAACAATTTTGACTTGCAACCGGAAGTATCCATTAAACCTGCATTTCAACTTAACCCAACTCAATTCATTGGAACACAACTGAACCCATTAATTGCTATATTCGAATTATTGCGGGCACATTTTTTTTATATATATTTCGTGTGTACTTTTTAAACATATTTTCATAGGAAGGCAATGCGGAATGGCACTGCAGAATGCAATCCAGTCCAGAAACAGGTTGGGGGACGGAAGTGAGAAACGGAGTCACAGTCAGGAAAAAAATATGGCGGATAGGATTACAGCAATATGCTGTTATGCAACTCTAAAGCTTATGAATGCCTTTTTAAAAGCGTTTGGCCAGGCAACTTTGGCCAAACGCAACGCAAACAAAACAGACACAATCCGCATTAAGCAATTCAACAAAACAAAACAGAGCAAAACGAAACGAAAAGAAAAAAAAAAAATACAAAACAAAATGGACAGAAATGAAAGTAAACAAAACAAATGGTAAAAAACAAAGAAAATGAAAAACGAATAAATGAATGAATGAATGGAAAATATGGCGAATGGTGAATGGTGAAATGGCGACCATTTTAAATAATACAAAAATATTAAAAAACCAACAAAACAAAAAGTACAAAATGATAAAATGCAAACAAAAAAATAAAAAAAAAAAATATTGTGTGCCGTTTATAATTCATGTTTGTCCAGTAGTTGATTTTCTTCAGTTTTCCTCGTATCCTCGCGTCCTCAACTTCACTTATCCACCACCATTACTTTTTGGCTTATAAAAAAATACTAACAAGGATTTTCATATATTTTTTCATTCTTTATTTTTCATGCGGTTGAGTTATACAAATAGTGCAACAAGAAAATGAAGACGATGATGAGGGATAACACTGAAGGGGGAGCGGGAGGGAGGACATATTCAATATGCAATCGCAAGAATAATATTTACACTGAAGTATGAAAAGTGTTCCATCTTACAGAGGATACTCATCTAGGGCCATGTTCTTAACCTAACGACCATCTATACTTAAACATTTTGCTTTGTTTTTGGAGAATTTTCGGTGTATTGAATTGAAATTATATTCATTTCTTTTTATATTCACATTTTTCAAGTGGAATATTTAAATTCATTTCGTTGTTCGTTGTTCGTTGCATTTGTTTGTGTACAAATATTTATCGAAGAAAGGACATCTGTATTTATTTTACATTGTATAATCCTCAAATATGGGAAAGAACGTGACTGTGAAATGATTGCAGTTGTATTTATTTTGTGTGTATTTACAAAACGTGTTTGCTTTCGACAATATTTCAAAGCATCTCGAATGCAATCACAAACTGTACAAAAGATAGATAGATACAAACAAGTTGGGAGTCAGATGAAGAGTGGCTTTACGACGGTAGGAGGGGCTGTTGTAGTAATAATTAAATTCCATTTAATTGCACTCACAAACGATATCCATGCGTCCCTCGCCTTGCACAGATGAAAAATTTGGAGCTTCGGCAGAGACCTCACAACGATAGAGGCCAGTGGAGTTGAGTGTTAGGCCCCGTATCAGGACACGTGAGCTATCGGAGTGTTCCTCCTGTGTGAGTGTGAGAAATGGAAAAAATATCATAACTTGCAAGACTGAAAACAAGAGCACAACGTGATACTCACAATAACACGGACGCCATCGACTTGCGATAGCTGAGTCTTTGGCGGTTTTGCCTTTGGCACATACGATAGAATTCCTCATTATCCTTGTACCATTTGATTGCGTAAAGAGCCTCACCTTCCTCTTCCTCCTCCTCCTCTTCCGCTTCATGTTGTCTTCAGCGCTTGTACTCGAAACTGTCATCACGGCCGAGATCCATGTGATTCGTGTATGATGATGATGATGGAACCGACGATCCACGAGCCCTGCTACCCGTGATAGGTACTGGCTCCTACTTGGCCTCCACTTCTACCTGTATAAAGACCCGAAGAACTACCACGGTAGACGCTGTGTCCGTAGGGTGATGGTGGTGCCGTTTGGTAGTCCACTAAGCTTTGTAGGCCTGCGCCTGCGGTCGCTGATAGTAGACCCGACGCGGAGCTCGATACTGATATTGACGTGGTGGTATTTGCTGATGCTGCTGTTGCTGCTGCTCCCTCTGATGTATACGCATGCGTCTATATGCCGGTCGCTCATCACCATTCGAGTCCACATCAACATAATTCATTTCATTCTCACTAACTCCGCACCAGCACCACCACCAACACCTCCAACTCCACCATGATGCTGATTCCTATAAGTGCCACCATGTTGCATGTGTGGGTGGCTGCCAGATGAACGATTTAACTCATACTGACATTCAAGGAATACAGATTCACCGCGAAGTTTGTACGGAGGAATTGAAACTTTCAGCATACGCAGAGCAGCGAGACCTGAAAAATGGAATAAAAGAAAATTATAAGACTTGCAATTGAAGCAGGAAGTAAGAGAAAATGAAATCAATATCCTTAAATTACGAAAAGATATGAAATTTGCATAACATGCAAATGAGCGTGCAAAATGCCGCAAATCGTCGGAAAGGAATTTCAACTAGCAACCAAGATCAGACTAAGAGAAGATGTTACAAGAAGACAAAAAAGTTACAAGAAGAAAAATCCAAAAGATAGAATCGAATTACCAATAAGAAAAGCCGGAAGCAAATTATGGCTTCATGATTCTCATGGGATTTTTCTTCATTTCTTTTGTTTTTTTGTCTTTTAAAAGTGCCGTACGAAATTCCAATGAAGAGATTTTCGCCTCCCCTCTCTATGAGTTGTTGGTGTTGTCACTTAAAATGCAGTTACATTTTTTTCATTCTTTCGAAGGGATTTGCATAATTGATTTGGATTTTGTTGCAAATGGGAAAAGAGACAATAAAAATAAAGTTTTCCGTTTTCAATGCGAAAAATGTTTGCTCGGAAGGAAGTGGGAAACACTTGCACTTCCTGTATGGAAACACTGACACGACCTTCATAAGTTATTCCTTTATATGTTTGTTGGAGGGATTTTTTGTATTGTGTTTATTTTTTTTTTTTGTCTTTAATTAAAAGCCAAAACGCACTCCATTTATTTATTGTATTCGTATATTTATGACCACAATGGTCACGCTCCGATAATAAACGCACTCGGAAATACTACAATATTTGGCAATAACGATGCTCGTAAATATTAATAAATGAGCGCGTATAATCGCGCCTAATCCTTTGTGTTACGACAGTTGTTAGGACTAAATGCTGCCACCTACTCCTATTTTATTCTATGGTATTTCAAGTAGAGTCTAAAGCGACTGTTGCTTCTCCTATTTAATAGCCATGACTACAAATTATTAACGCAATCGCTGGCATCCATGGCTTATACCTTGGCCTTGTCTATGTTTCAGTTGTTTTAGCTGCAAAGCGGCTTAAAGCCCGCAGTCCACTTAGCTGTTCTGCCGTCCTTGCCGCGCTATGTGCCCAATTAAATTCCATTGAAACAAATTCCCCGAATATAAGTTGATTGTGGCCAAAGCATTTCTTAAGTAAAGACCATTAAGAGGTCTCAAAATTTTACAGGAAATGAGAAAATATACCACTAACTAGTATTTAAGTGATACTAAGACTTCTGCGGTATAGTTTATTATCATCGGTCTTATGTTTCTAAATGCTTTTTTTATCTTTGTTTTCGATTTAAACTTGTGCAGAGAGACAGGATTTTATTGGTTAATAAAAATTTAATAAAAAAATTTAATATGTATTAAGTGATCTGATCTAAATGGTGTGGTTAAAGATTTATCTTTAATGATATTTGCTTGCAACTCTGTGGACAATGAAATAGAGAGATTTAAATACATGAGAAAGGTGAGATATCCCATAAAGCAATGGTAATATGTCACTTATATGAAAATATTGTAATCGCCACCCAGTGTCAAGTGTAAAAAAAAACATGAGCAACTGAGCTGCCAATTCTCCTGTGCACTCTGACTTTCATATCGATAGATTGGGAGATGGATCAAATCTTTTTTCCTTACGATTTCTGGTGGATTCAGGGTGGGACAATTGAGGCGGGAGCCAGAAGCCTGGCATTAAACAATTTAATGAATAATAAAGTGTATCCAAACAGCGATATTTTCATCCTATTTCAAATCTTTTCAGTGATTGAACCAGAAAATTTGAGCGTCTTAAAAAACTCAAAAGCATCAAAGTTAAAAATTTATTTATTGAATACGGGTGAAATTACACTGGTTTAAATATAAGTGGTTTTCTTAAGGATTCTGATTGATAATAGATGCGATGCTGGTTTCCCTAATATTGAAATTATTTAAGAATATATTTAGTGTTGATGGTGGCTAATTGCAGCGAAGAACATTCATTTTCTAAAATTAAAATTATTAAAAATTAGCTGCGTACGATGATGCAACAAAACCGTCGAGGATATCTGTGATTCAGTATAGATAGTGAATTGGTTCAAGAAATGGACTTAGGAGAAATGATGATTTTGCCTCTAATAAAAACACTTAGTGTCTTTCGCTTAAATCTAGTAAGCCTAAAATGCCTCATTGCTCAGCCCACGTCAGAAAAAGTAATTTCATAAAATTACAGAAAATAGCATGTATCTTAATAGTGGAGATTTGCTTCTAAAAGGTAAAAGAAATTACTAAAAAATATTTCTTGATTGAAACTTACAAGGGTCATTGCCCCGACACACCGGCATCCGCCCTTGCGCAGAAAGCATTCAGTAATTTCTATGCGATTGACCGTTGAGGTTCAGGTTCTCGATTGAGGAACTCATTAGTCCGGAAATCATTCTTTAAAGACCTAGCTAGTCTGACATACATGCCTTTCAAATCTAAGAAATACTGAAACTGAAATACATAGAGCCAAACACCTCCCCATACTTTTCGACTTCGTATCTTATTTAACGTAGTCTCGAATTTCTTACCAAAATATACCGAGTATATGAATCCACCATTAAACTTATTTAATTAAAATCAGTAGATATCTGAACATTCGAGAAATGAGATTACAACTCTAAGAGATTCATATTATTTTAGTAACTGACTACGGCTTAGAATTTTTTTCGAATCCTTCTGAGGATAGTATTGAACTTGCCAACAATGAATAATACTATAAAATAATACTTCAAAAAATATTTCCTATTAAAAAGATTTTGAACTGAACTATAGATTTATGGTATAAGTCGCAAGGCCATGATAATATCAATTCAAGTTGTCTTAAAGAAAAACTGAAAGAGTAAATTTAAATGGCATCGTCATCTTTTTTACGCTATTGAATAGAAATGCCTCATAATGTAGGCGATAACTCCTAGCCAACTTGATTTCGTTACATCTTAATCAAACGCTTCGAATACTGAAATCCATTACCGAGTAATAGTTGTTTAAGTGTTTGTTGCATCAGCAATTTCCTTGAGTGTCATTAAGGACATGCCACAATCTCAAGTAGCCAAAACTTTCCCACCGATAGTCAAATCAAGCGTTATTGATGCCGCAATGTTTGCCAACTTTAACTTCAACATTTGACTGCCAACTAACAAATGTCAACCAAAAATGTAACTGAAAACTTCTCATCAACTTACATACTACAAATTCTCAGTAGTTGATAAATTCAATAATAAATGAATTAAAATGCCAGTCAAGTCAAACTTCATCTTCCAATAACAAAAAAAAAAAAAAATTATATGAAATGGAAAATATTGAGTGCATTTAGATTTGAATCTGTCTGACTTCGGTTTTTTTGTTTTTTGCTTTGAATGCAGTTTGCAACTTTAAGTTGCAAGTTGCAAAACTTGTCATCCAAATAAAAAGGAAACTTTATCTTCTGTGGTCAATGCAAAAATATACCATAACAACAAAAGCAACAATGACATCACTAACAAAAATGACACCAACAACTAACAAAACCAAAAGACAAACAAACAAAGAAACCAAACAAATTGGGAAATTGAAAATCTGTCGTTCAATTTAAGTTTTAAATGTTTTCAAGAGTGAAATTCAAACAAGTTGTTAACTCAATTTGTAGATTTATTGTTAAAATTCATAGATGCACACATAGCCGCACATACTAGATATGTATGTATGTATGTACACACACATATAGGAAGAGAGAAAATGAAAATGATTTAAAACGAAGTGAAAAACTTGTAGGCATGTTGAATTGGAATGGAGAAAAGCTTTTTCATGCATTCTATAAATTTAATTAATGGCCTTCTGTTTCAGTTGCCATCTATTTTTCACTTTTCAAAACACATAATGTGAGAGGGTATTATTATATTGTAGGGATGTTTGTGACACTTTTAAGGAGACTCCTTAAGGAAATAAATCAGAAGGCATCATTGTTTATTCAGTTCTATTATGTAAAGTTATGTCTTATGTTTTTAGTTTTTGATAAAGAGAGAAATTACAATATTTTCTGTTAGAATTCACTTAAATAGAAGGTAGCCCCATAGTTACCAATTGAATTTCCAAATAGGATTCTTTAGAATCAACAAGATTCTTTCCAGCCATTCATCTTGTTATAGGCTTTTAAACATTTTCACTTGGGTTTCAACAACATGTAGGATTCGAAGTTATGTTGAGCAACCTAACAATTCTAGAAAATCTAAAAATAAGATCCATACGACAATGATATCCAATAGAACTCAAAAATTTTGCTTTTGTTTTAATGAATATATAAAGGCAATAAATGATAAATGATAGTGTGGACAAGATTTTCGACTTTAGCGGCTCATATTGTAGTAATGCCTGAAAATTGTTCATTAGCTAAGTTGACGGAAGATTGAAGCCTAGATATTATTGAAACTAGATTCTCCCAGTTGCATGTCATTCGTCTTGGCTTCAAGTTTTATCTCGTCTTCAGTTTCGTAGCTAGGACAAACGCCATGGTAGTAAACATATCGCGCATGTTTAACTAAATTATGACAACTCAAAAAACATGATTTTTGAGTTAATGATGCAGCTAAGTACATATGTATAATTGTTATATGATAATTTATATTGTGTAGTAATGTCATGTTAATAACTTACATATAATATTCCTATAATTAGCCAATTTGTGAGTAAATTGTAAAATTTGAACTTGCTTTGAGTTCTGACACTTTAGTTAAACTTGTGCGGTATGATATGACGACATTATATAAGATATAATTGGTAAAACACAGAATTTAATTCCAAATACTCCTATTATACCTTTTGTGAAAGGTATAAAGATTTCAATGAAACTAAAATAAATTTAATATTTCCTGCTTTGGATTCGCAGTAAAAGTTTCTTCTTAACCAATTTGATTGTATTTCACATTGAGTTTTTATTATAATTTTTCTTGCAAACGTAGGTGTGAAAATTGTGAAAAATTCTCCGAATTTGTTTATGAAAATTTTATGGTATTTTCGTTGGTTTTGTTTTGTTGACAGCAACAGCAAAAAGAAAAAGTGGTTAAGGATCAAAAGGATGGATGGATGGATAGATGGAAATAAGAGGATGGCACAAATGGTTTATTATGAACCATTTGGACTCATTGTGAGTGTGTGTGTTTCTAAGAACTTTCTACGCTGATTCAAACTTTGGCTTATTTATACTCCTACACAGACACACACACATACTCACAAACATTCACCCATGAATCCACTTAGAAAACCATGTGCCTACGCATTGATAGACTTGATGACGTTGATGAGGTAAAAAGGACATTATTAGATGAATTGAATATTTGACTTTGGTTGTGAATGGGTTTTAAGGTAATTAAAGAAACTTATTTCACATTGAATATCTGTGTATTTTGTGGTATGCTTACATGTATGAATGTGAATGTATGGGTGTGTATCTCCAAGTGTCTATGTGTGGGTAGTGACTATATACACACCTTGTGAATGTAAGTTAATGGTGAAAAGTTATTTGAATTCATCTAAAGAATGCATGAACAACGCCCAAACGATGGCTACACTAATTAATTATGTTACCAAGTTTAAATAAAGTTAAGTTAATGTTGAGAAAGGCTTTACCAGGAATACACAATACCAGCACCTGCAGATAGCTCCCCTTTTTCCTTCTTCCTCCTTTATCTTTCTATATTTTCACATATGGTTGTATTGTAAGTACAAATATGTATCTGGTTCAAAGATAAGAGTAGATCCAAAGAGCAAGACCAAGACAAAGGAAAAGGAAAAGGAAAACATGTGTCACTCAGCTTTATAACAAGTTGTTAATGTTAATTAAAATAACATGATTCTCTCTTGCAAATCCCAACAGAAACACGACAAAACAAAAGTATGTAACTAAGAGTTGTGGATGAATTACACAATTTTATTTTTTTTATTTTTTAAAGAAACAGAAAGAAGTTAAGGTGAGAGAAGAGTTTTTTAAATTGATTAGTTTTCTTTGTAAAGACATAAGATTTTTTTCCTTTAATGCAACTTGTCTTCCTTCGCAGTCTTCATTTAGGTCAAGCAAATATTATTTAAATAAACGTAAGTCAAAGAACCTGGAAACAATTTAATATTCATGATAATTTCGTTGATTAACGCAATTTAAATGACCCCAAAGTAAGCAGGAGGAGGAGAGTACAAAACACAAAAGGCCTTCAGACCATCGACGTAAAGGAAGAAGAAATTGACTAAAAAGGTAAGCAAAAGGCAAACATTGCTATAATAAAAAGCAAAACAAAACAAAACAAACTGAAAAATCGGAATTTGCATGCAAAGAGGCGGACAATGGCTGATCGTTTCCACGGTTGAAGAAGTTAGTGGCTTAATTTAAGCATTTAGCATAATTCGATAGAATTGGTAAACGAAGCAGGTAAGCAGCCAGCAAAACCAATAGGCAATTGGAGTGTTTGGAGAAGGAGAAGAGAGGGAATCACTTTAAAAATTTATATTTGCTCAAAATCAATGAGCCCAAAGCAAATAAACCAACGAAGTTGAATTGAGGAGGATAGAAGACAACGAATAAAACCAAGTAAATGTCATAAGGAGCAAGATGAAGCAAATATTTCTGACATTGCCATCTTTAATGTGCCGTCACCCGTGTCAGCCTCAACTCCAATGTCAGCTCTATATGCCATTAATATTAACAGATAAATTATACAAAAAAAAATTCAGGGCGGTATATCAAATACATTTGTATATAGATAAGTTAATAGTTAGGAATCTAGGCTGGTAGTTTGATATTAGATGGAACGTGATGCAATGTGAGACGCCTTTGTGCTAATGACTTTTTTCTCCTTCTGTTTTTCCATTTTGTAGTTTCTTTGGCTTTTGTTAAAGATTTTTGGAAACAATAGCAAAAACAACAATTATGTAGCAGCAATATGAAACGATAGCAACAACACCCGATAACTCGAGATAAGTTGGGAAAAACTTAAATGGCAAATATAGGACACGAGAGATGGGAGATGAGAGATAAGAGAAGGTGAGTCGTTGTTGTAAACAAAAAGTTTATTTGTTTGGTTTTTTGTTAACGACTTCATCATTTAACGTTCAATGCTTGACTTAGCTCAGCTCGATTCGATACGATTCTACTCGTCTCGTCTCGACTCGACTTGACTTCTGTTCAATTCAGTCGAGTTGAATTGAGTTGAGTTGGGCCACAAAGTTGTTCATTTGATTTGATAGATGGTGAATAAGGAGGGAATTGTGTTCGCTTGTGTTACGATACCCAACTCCAAAAGTTGTCAAAAACTGTCAAAGCACAAGAAAAACTCGGCAATTGATAGTGAAAATGTTGTTTTATCTCTTACGTTTTTTTAGACTTTCATACAATTGTGCATTGGAAGGCATCTTTCTCAGGCATTGGAAACTCTTTCTTCAATATATTGTATTATAGTAGTAAGAAACGATAGAAGGATGAGACAAAAATGGTAGACCTAAAGGGGGTCTGCAGAAGATGTATCAAGGGAGAGTAGTGATAAATAGAAAAGTAGACAGGAAAAATAATGTAAATGAAGGTGTTGAAGTTGAGAAGGAGGATGGAGTAGTGAAAACAAGAGAATAAGAGAAAAGAATAGAGCAAAGAAGAGAAGAGAATACAAGAGATGAGTAGCGTAAAAACAATAGAATACAGAATAAAAAGTTGAGTATAAAGAAGAGTACAGAGTATTAGAGTTGAGAGAAGAAAAAGTAAAAAAAATACCAAATAGATAAGATCATAGAGAAGATTAAACGATAGTTAAAAGCAGAGAAGAATACACTGTAAGGGAGAGAGGGACAGTATAGAGAATAGAGAAGTAGATTAATTTAAAGTAACAAAAGCTGAGAAAAAAGTCTCTAAAAAAGAGAATGAATATTTCATCTATTTGTAAAATAGAAAAGAAAAGAAACGTGAGACCCAAAAACTGTTGATCAATGTAGAGTAAAGGACCGAAAGCTAAAGGGTAAATGTAAATACAATATTATAAAATAACAAAGTCAGATAAGAGAAGGGAATTGATAAATAAATGGGAGACTACGAGACTCAAAAGAAAAACTCAATAACAAAAAAAAAAAAAACCAAACATAGAAAACCTTGCATAAAGAAAAAAGAAAGACTTAATGGATTAAGCTCAAACTGTGGCAAATACAATATAAATAAGGAAGAAATTGAAGTCAAAAATTTTGAATTTGTTGTGTTTAATGAAAAAAAAAAAGAAAAAAAATTGTGCGTGTGCCATCATACACGTGTTAGAAGTGGATTTTCCATAAATTTTATTATCTGTTTGGGATTTGGCAATAGAAATACACATTCTGTGAAAATTTGAAATCTCTATCTAGTGCGGTTCATGAGATACAGAATCGCCAAAACGTGACGATTTGTAATTTTTTACTCAAATTTTTAGTATAAAGAAGTTTCACTTCAAAAAGTGGAACTTTATCACACGACATCATTAACAATCTTTGTGATGCACAAATATGTACAATTTCTTTTTGTTTTCTTAATTTATTTTTCTGCTTTCACAATTTTTCATTTCTTTCTTCTCTCTCTCCTTCTCCTCTTTTTTTGAGCTCTTAATGATTATTTTATTTTAATATAATTTTTTTTTTCTTTAACACTTCTTATTGACATTTGTTTTGTTTTGTTTTTTAAGCTTATTTACAAACAACACTTAATTACAATAACAACAAAATTACAAATTATATTTTCTTCTTATTTTTTTATTTGTGTTTTTGTTCTTATGTCTCTCTATTAATTGAGTTATAATTAATTTTTAATAATGCTCATTACATTAAGGCGAAGTGCGGTTCATATTTCGTATACGCCGAGTTGGCTGACAATTATTTAAAAATTAATTCAATGAGAAAAAAAACCAAGCTAGAAGTAACTAAACCAAAAACAATTGCTACTTGTATAGGAAAACAAAATACAATAATAAAATCAACGCAGCGTTGAACTTCACTCGAGCGTGCCCTTGTCCTGAATAAAAGTCATTATGACACTTGAAGGAAGCATGGGTGCTGTGATGGCTAAACGCAAAAAAGCAAAATAAAGCAAACAAAAAAGGATACAAAATGCAAACTTTATTAAGCTTGAAAATTAAAAGTAAAAAAATGAAAAAAAAAAAAATTTAAATGCTAAGAACCAAAGGGAAAATAATAGTAAATAAATAAAAAACAGTGGAATTTAAATGAAAAACAAAAAACCCTGAGGTTATTTTATGCTGAGAAAGGAAAAAGGCTGAAAAAATAAGGATTTCATAAAGCGAGAGAAAAACCAAAAACAACAATAACAGTAGTAATAGTAATAATAATAACAGAACCTTGCATAACTTGTGCGCTGAACTAAACAGCCTCTGGTTAGTGGTGGAAAACGTGACTTTGATTGGGTGACAGAGGAGATGAAAATGAAACTAACTGGAAAATGGAAAAAAAAATTTGAAAAACGATGAGCAGCAACAATAACAATACAGCAAAGTAAACTGAATGAAAATGAAAATGAAAAGAAGAGAAGAAAAGAAAAGAACAAAATTGCTGAACAGAACCCGAATGAGTTGAGTTGAGTTGTGTTGTGTTGAACTAAGCCATGCCAAGCCAAGCCAAACTAAACTAAAACTGAACTGAACTGAGCTGAGCTGAGCTGAGTTTGATGGAAACAACAAAAAGGATGCAACAGTTTTCAAAACAGTTTCAACTACTTTCTACTCAGCCCCTCCTTCTCTATTTTCATTTTCGTCTGTGTTCGTTCTCTTGTTCGTTCGTTCGTTCGTTCTTTCGTTTGTGGTGCGACGATTCAAATGCGGAAAGCAAACATGTTTAAATGCGCCACGCTTTTTCTCAATGTTTTCATATACCATGTTACTTTGCGATTGTATATGTGACATATGTGTATCTATGTGCATTTTCTATTTGTTGTTGCCTTCCTCAAACTGCATGCTACCATAAAACGGCAATAATAACAACACACAACAACAATAACAATGATGATGATGATGATGATGATGATGATGATGATGATGATGATGATAAAAACAGCATCAACATCAGTAGTACCAAGGAATGGAAGAAGGAGTAGGTACAAAAGGATAAGGCACTACAAAGAGGAGAAGAACAAAAAATCATGAACTGCAAAGTGTTCAACAATGAGAAAGCAACATGCCTTCCATAGATGAGAAAAAAAAAACTAAGTGAAACAAAAACGAAAAAACGCAAAAAGTATGAGTATGACAGAGGAGTGACGATCGGTGTAAAGAGGTGAAGAGAAAGAAATGCAAATCTCAGCAACCATTTTTGATGTATTCGAGTTGACACAAATCTGGCGCAAATCCGGAGTGCATACAACTTAAACGAAAGTGACGTGAACATGTTGAGGCTTCATGCAATTCGTGCCGCATCGGAAGTGGTGACAGAGGCTAACAGACAGATAGACAGACAGACAGATAGATAGACAGACAGGCAGTCACAGTCACAAATTGAGTATGACAAGAAAGAAGTCCCTCGCAACCAACTCCAGACAACAAACAAATTCTCATCGTATAAAAACTAACAAAACATTTATGAGCACAAAATGGCTGCGCGACAACGAATTGTGTGTAAGCCAACAAAGGCAAAGGACGATATCAGGCAGGCAATTGAAATAGGGAAGAGCAGTAGGAGGTGAGTGAGAAAAGTCACTTGGAGTAGAACAGTAAAACAAGCAAATTAAAAGCGAAACGCCCGCAGGTGACATGTGAATATGCATGAAGCAAGTAATTGAAAAAAAAAAAAGAAGAAAGACAAATGAAGAATAATAACAAATAAAGAAGGAGCAAATATGCAGGAGTTGATTATGATGATGATGATGATGATGATGATGGAGGGATATAATCAAACAATAGCGCATCATGGGTCATTGTGAAAGAAACCGAGGCAACAACGTACATAATGCATACGCAATGTGGAACTCAACTTCGAAAAGAAAACAATAAAAACCAATCAAAAATTGGAAGTCAGATCAGAAAATGTAAAACAGCAGCAAAAGCAATCAATGAGATGATAATGACTTCAATAGCTCAGCCAGTTTCAATTGAGTGTAGAAAGGAGAGACGGAGGAAAGCCATGCGCAAAAGGTAGAAAAACTGCAAGGCGCTAATGCGCAAAGAGCAAATGCAACTTAAAAAATGAAAACTTCAATGTGAAAAGGAGCTGAGAAGCAGAATGAGAATAAAGTGAAATGCGTGAATGTAATTTTCAGCAAAATGAAATTGGTTAAAAATGGCTCACGTTCGACAAACAATTTGCTGACGCAGCATGTTACAACAAAAAAAGAGCGAACCGAAGACGAGAGTTCAAAACATGAAATGAAATAAGAACAAAAGCTCTGATTTTATCCTTTGCTCACTATGCGATTACATACTCATACACATACATATTTGCGAAACACTACTCGTACTCATAACATAGATTCGGAATACAAATGAACGAATGCATCCAAATGCCCAAAACCAGTGCGTCATACCCAAACATAATCAGAGTTATACGAGTATATATATATTAATACAAACACAATGATCAAATATATAGATACAAAAATGAAATGGCGTGAAGTGCACGCGCTCAACTATCGCACCCCGAATTCTTTGAGTTTCCTTAGTCTTCAGTTACCAAGAGTCCTTACTAACTCTTTCCGTCACTCAGTCAGTCAATCAATCTTGAAGTATTTAAGTCAATAGTATTTAATATGTAAGAGTGAGCACCCTATGCCCTTCAATTTATAAATGGTCATATGGAGTGTGTGACCATGCATGTCATTCTTAAAATTAAATTGGATATTTCATCAAAAATAATATTTCATCTGTTTATATACAATATATACTAGAGGCAGGTAAGAAGTAGATGATCTTAAGTAAGGCGTAAAAGAGTCTCCATTTATATTTATTTGCCTCCCTCTTTATTGATCTATTTGTATATGAGCTACTGCCATTTTTGGGGATCAAAAGAATTTTCAATTTCACAAAGTGTACCTACTACTACTATTACCCATTGTTCCCTCTAGCTAATACTGAAATAATATGCCTATAGTAAAGGGTATAGGGTATGTATGATAAGACGACACTAATACAAACTCATTCTTAAATTCGATTGTGTATTTGCTTTTTGTTCTTCTTAGCTTAGAAGCTAAGCGAACCACAAAATTTATCTTTATGCAGCTTTGCAACAGCAACAAGAACAACAAATACTCCTACAATTTTCTTTAAGTTGCCTCTCCTCTTCAATGCTTCGTTTCTACCCTCTCTTTACTATTTCACCATTGAGTGTGTTTCTTAGTTTATAGTGTGGTTACTTGTAATGTTTACTTCTTATCGCGTTGCTCTCTTTTCACCCTTTTTTCCTCGGTTTTGTTTTGTTTACCTCAAAATGCAAGCAAGTCACGTTTGATGTTTACCAAGTGGCAACATAGAAAGAACAGTAAGAACAACAGTAACAACAAGGATAAGAAAGACGAAATAATGGATGAAGGAGGATGAAGAGAGAAGGGATGATTTTTTAGTGAATTAAAAGGATTTTGTGTTACTCTTGAATTATTAAGAAATCATTTGACATGTGACTTGTTTCGAACGGAAAATATGAAATGCATGTGGATCAATGTTTCTCTGTAACTTGTAACATGTATTGAATTCTAAGTGGAACTTTTCATTTATTCAAGAAAATTTCTCTTCTTCTAGTCATACAAAAGTCCTTGGCAAAAGTGGCAACAACAATAAAAACAATTATAAAGCTTAAAAAAAGTGTGTGAGTCTTGTAAATGTAAATGTAACAGAAGAGAATGGAATTCCATTTTTAAATTATCATGATTTATTAAAAAATCCAAAAACCAAACAAAAAGTTATATAAATGACTTTTCTGTGTTCTCTGATGTGATGTTCTTTCGACCGACTATGTTCATTTGTATGCATGAAACGAATTCACATTCACATGAATTCAGTAGTGAGGCTGAACATGGTAGGCAACACTTTCACCGGAAGCGGAAACACGCCATCATATGTTATGCTCTTTAGTGCGTATAAATTCAGTTCAAATGTGTATGTATATGTGTGTATGTGTATGTATGTTTGTGGGTGTTGAAAAAGATTTTTGTTTTTGCCTCAAGTGACTTGGTTGAGTAGTTTACAATTTGTTGATAAAGAGAGTAGACAAGCCCCAAGAAGTTATTGTACAAACCCATAACATAACAATCCAACCTAAGTGATCTATAATACTTTCACGTTGTATCAATGAATATATGGAATGAATAACTACAACTTACCTTGCAATAAACAGCAAATGAGTAAAATGATGCGAGTGTCGAACGAGTAACTCATGTTTATAGCATAATAATCCTTTCTCTCAAACGAATTCGCACTTCTTCTCTACCTCAATGAAAGATTGAGTGTGTATTTCTTTTCAGTTTGTTGTCTGTGTTGATTGTTTAAGGATTTGCTATATTTTTCGAATGTTTTTTTGTTTGTTTGTTTTCCTTTTCCTAAGGATCCTAAGGATTCGGTAGATTCTGTTCTATAGTAACTTTTTGTAATGTGCTTATTTCACTTCCTTTTATCCTTTGTACGCCTTTTCCTCTCTTATCTGAACATGTGTAAGGATTCTTTGTTTTTCTTTCTTTTATTCTTTGTTATTGTTGATGGTTTGTTGTATTGTTTTTTATTAGCTTCTTGTTTCACACTCGACTTTGTTTTCTTATAGTCCCGTCAGATATCAATCGCCTTTAGTATCTTTCTATCTTTATATCTCTGTGTTGATACTTAATGACGATGTTGGTGATGATGACAAAGGCTTTCCTATGATGATGACTTGCGTGTGGATATTATTTGGTTTCTTTGTGCGTTAAATTAAGTAGATACTCATTGATTGGTTACCAACTCGAACCCGAATTTATAAAAAGCTTAAGTTCTGTAGATTTTTACCATTGATTTAAACGATTTTTCACATTTATATCTTTTATTATTGTTGATATTGATATGTCGTTATTTTTATACGCTTTGTTGCAATGACCTTTACATTTTCCTTGTTCCTGAAAGTGACCTGAAAAGAAAGAAGAAAAGAAAAGCTTTTAATTAGTTTTGATATTCCAAATGAATAACCAACAACAAAAAACAAGAGAAATAACATGTTTTTTATCGATTTCATGTAATTCGTATTTCATTACTTATTCCTTGCATTTTCGAATAAATTTTTGTGTCGCCTTTGGCTGTTGAACTTTTCTACATTGATACTCATATATTGTAATTTGTTTTTATTTCTACTTTTGTTTTTATTTTTGTTTTCACATTCATTTTGTGTCAATCGCAATGAATTTATAGTTGACTATTAATTTTAGTCGAAAAGTTCTATAAGAGAGAAACTTTACATTTTGAATCAACTCATGTGCAGTTTCTGTAGAATACTTTTCTGATTAAACTGTGGTAGTAGTAGTTTGGGGACAACTTTGAACTATTTGCGTGAATGTGAATACAAACCTCTCTGCTTGAACCATAAGGAAATTATTTTTTAATATCAAGTGATTCGTATAACCCATTCCTTAATTTGAGTTGGAATTAAATTTGTTAGTAAGAAATATAAAGGGCAATCTTCTACACTTATGACTGTTAGTAATGTAAGCTAACTAAATGTTTTCAATTCTGATTCTATCAAAATGACAAATGAACTGAAAATATCCTTTTACCTTGATCCATTTGAATTTAAAATTTACTAATTCACCAGTAAAATAAAATATTCGTATGATTCATAAAAAGTAGGATGGATGAATCAACTTCAATTAAATTGACGTGGAGCCATTAGTGATATAAATACCAGACCAAGTGACTTTTGGGAATTGTTTTTATGGTAATTGACGTTTCTTTCATAAATCGATGGAACTTAATAATCAATCAAATAAATATGTAATACTGTCATCTGATATCGTGTCCAAAAATAAGTAGATACAACAGTGAATTTTTTTTTAAATGAGTTTACTTTTGTATGGAAATGAACAGAAGTTGTTCAAGGTGAGACTTGGTGGTGATGAACATATCAAAAATGAATTGTGATGACGATGATTAAAGGAGGAGTGAATATTCAAGCTAATATCGACTCGATTTTATGCTAAGATAAATTAATGATATAATAATATGTATGTACAGATAATATTATTGTAATTGTTACATGTTAAACTAATTTGAATTTATACAATTTTTATCAGTAAGAAAGTGCAGCACTCGGTTAGAAAATACTACGTGCGGCTTAAGTGAACCAAATTCTTCTTTTGGGTTGTGGTTTGAACGGTTCAGAACCGTTGATTTTATTATAAGCAACAAAACTGCAGAAAAAACCATATTAAAATCAAGAAATATTTTTAAATGATTCAAAAATCCATTTCATTGCTTTGCGAGGGCATTGATGTGATCCAGAAATTAGAAAATTGTCATCTGATCTGAAACCAAATATGAATTACTACAACTGAAATGATACTTCTAAGAATAATGGAAATTTATACTTGAATCTAAATTTTCAACTTTCACAGTCTTACTTGAACACACAATTTAAATTCTACAGATCCAGAATCTACATATATTTTTTTTGGTAGTTTAAACTCTCACTGTTCTCACTGAAGATCTAAAGTATTTTTCATTTAACTCGTGGCAATTATGAGGGTCCCATTGAATCTTCTATTAGAGTTGATTGTTATCTGCTCGGTGAGTTATGTCAACAGATAAAAATAAATTTTAAAATAAAGTTAAAACCAAGTGAACTCAAACGGATGGTAATATTTTAAAAAGAATTAAAAATGTAAAACAGAAATAAAACATCCAACATTGAGACAAAGTCCAATTATTATAAAGTCGCATTCATTTACTGATGGAACGTGAATGGATTTTTAAATTTGAACACACATGTACGTGGTCATGTGGCTTTTATACGAGTGAATATAATGGGTGGGCATTATTGACATAATGTAAATCACATAAATCAAAATGTGAAAACACCATAGGAAGCCAATGAACAGAACAACAATTTGCTGTTGTTATTTATGGAGTTTTTCTTTTGTTTTTTTTTTTCATAAAATTAAATTGTTTCATGGAATAAAATTCTCCACATAGTTTCTCATTACTTATATTCTCAAGTTCTTACCTTAGGGAAATCAACAATATTCCATTTCGTTATTAAAGTTGTATTCTCAAGAAAATCTGTTCCCATAATTAACCTGCTTTTTTTTTAATTTTACATTCAATTAATTCATGTAGTATTTCTTTTCCTATTAATAAACACAATTAAGAGATGCAAGATACAAAATAAAATATTAAACTGATTTTCTCTTACTTTTTCTTAAAGAAAACTTAACTGTGTCAGGCATCTTATGCTTTTGCTCTGAAGAAACATTGTTATTATTGTTGAATTTTTCGTCACATTTTTTTGTAAAGTAATCAACAACAAAAAATAAAGAAAGAACCACTGAAAATTTACTACAATAAAAAGTGAATAGGAAAGGAAAAGCACGAATGAAAAGAAACCGGCAACGCATGAATGATGACTTTGTCTGTCTGTGTTTCCCCCTTTCTCCATTTCGATATCACAGTTTCTCTGTCTTTCAATCCAATTCATCCTTACCATTATTTCTTTATATTTCTTCTTATTTCCATCTGTTTTATGCTTTTTTGCATTTTTAGAGTTCACATCGCCATTAAACTTAACTTAAGGGAAGGAAAGGAAAGTACTTCGCTAGTAAAAGTTTTTATTTTTGTTACAATACATTTTTCGGCATTTCTTTCAATTCTCTATTTTTATATCTCTCACCATTCTTCTGAATGTCATTGTCTTTGAGTTTTGTTTTAGTAAGAGACTGAGACTGAGTCTGAGTCTGAGTGTTGTTGGGTAAATGCGCCTCTGATTATGCAATGAAAAAGTTGTACAACGCGCATTTGAATTGCAAACTGCTGAGTCAGGATTTTGGCTTGTTTAACTCGACTAAAGGAAGAGAAAAGAAAATAGCAGAGCATAACTTAATGACGAAGTGTCTCACTGACGACTAAATGACTGACTGATTGACTGAATGAATAACTAAGTAAATAAGCGGAGCGGATGCTTGCATATGTGTATAAAGAAATGAATAAAATAAATGCAGAAGTGAATGAATGCCTTTTGCCCCCATCATATTTTTGTGTCATTCCTAGTTTTTTAGCCTTTCTTTTGTTTTGAATGCTCAAACATTATTCAACAACTGTAATTCGTCTTCGTTTTACTCTTTACCATTTACTTTCATTTATCTTTCTCCTCCAAAGTCTGAGTTATTGTCGTTTTGTCTTTATTCCCTTCTGATATTTGCTGTTTTTTTTGTTTGTAAAATAGTTTCCACTTCAATCTGCGAACAATTGTGAACTTTTTGCTTTATTTTTTTTTTTTCCTTTTTTTTTTTTTGTTCTCATAGTTCGCTTTGGTTTTATCTTTTCTCTCTGTTCGTTTATGGTGTTGCCTTTCCTTTGCTTTACTTTGGTTTCATAGGGCTTGGGATCTGTTCGGCTTGGTTTGGTTTGGGTTAAGTCGGTTTGATTCACTTTTGTTTGTTGCGTTCTTTGGTTTTTGTGGTTTTTGTATTAGTTAAAGTTAACAACATTTACCGCTTATGTTTTCAACAGTTCAACTCAGAAATCTCCTATTCTACAAGTATTCTTTGCTGAGTCTTTAGTCTATTAAGTCTCTTTACCACACTTTATTATATCGTCACAACTTGGTAGTTGAGTTCCTTCAGAGTCAGAGTCATCATCATTGTTTTACTTTAACACATACAAATAAAAACATAGATACTCACTCGTACATACATGGATTGCTATATTATGTGGTGGTGATATCTGTGCATGGGTATCTGTGTTTTAAAAGTCCACAATAGAATGTTTATCTTTTAAATTGTTTTTTAAACTATTTTCTATGATGACGTTTTTCTCATTTTATACACTCACTCATCTGTACATGTACATGACGTCGGTTAAGGCTTTTTTTATTTAATATTCTTCTATGAATTCATATCATTTTTCCCTGCTTTCTGTACTTAGCTAAAGTTTCACATGTGACTGTTTCTGAGCGGAATTTTTAAACATTATTTTTTGCTTATTTGTATAAGTTTTGCCATAAAACCTGATTTTTTTTTTTTAAAGGAAAAATAAAATATAAAGAAAACTCTTACCAATAAAATATGAGAATGAAAGAAATAAAGAAAATAGAAAATAGAAAAGAAAAAAGTGAAATAAAATTAAATTACGTATACGCAATGTTGACAAAGCCAAGTTGTTGAACCGAGTTTAAGTGAGTTGATGTAGTTAATAACCGTTTTTATTCGATTAAATCGGTGACCGCAACAATAATAACAACAGCAAATTCAATGACAAAAACGCGTTCAGTCAATTGTAAATTCAATTTATGCACACACATAGATACACTGGCACAGATACAGACACAGATACACAGTCACAGATACAGATACACAGAGCCAGATACACGGACATCGTTCTCCCTAAAGCGCAAAAGTTCTATAATTTAATGCACGTGAGCAAACTTTCGGAAACCACAAGTGACCTAATATCGAATGCATGAGTTTCTCTTCATTACACCTTAACTATGACGATGATGATGATGATGATGATGATGATGATGATATTGCCATATGTTGTTCAGTATTAGTCTCGATGTCTCGTCCTCTATATCTATATATGGTATCTGGTATCGCATGTTTATGTTGGCTGTCGATTGTCGAGTGTCGGTGTTGGTCTCCCAAGTTGCCAGAATGTCAAGCATCTATTTATATAAATTATTGATTTTTGGTTTGACGCGCATCGAACAATCAGAAATTTTGGTTCAAATATTCATATTTCCCACACACTGACTCAGTTTCTTACTTATGTTGTTTTATTCTGTCCTGTTCTGTTCTCTTGTGTTGTTCTATTTATATACAATATATCATATAAACTATACTTATACAAGTATGCTAATGTATCTGTGTTGTTATTATGTTGCACCTGAGGCTTAAATATACACAAATATAAACAAAACATAAACAATAGTTGAATTAGCAAAAATCACATTAAAATTCAACGAACCATGACCACCATCACTAGTATGGCATGGCTGGACTTAAATGACCAACAGAGAGAGAGTCCGCCAAAAGGATAAACAAACGCATGGGATGTGGACAAATTAACGGTTAAATGGATTTATGAGAGAAATATGAAATATTTACAAACTGGGGATTTTATATTGTGAATTGCCGTAAGTCAAGTTTTATGACATTAAATCGAATTAGAATAAAAGCATCAGCAAATGGGATTTTCAATTGTGTGGAAAAATATAAATACATTTAACTTCATTTAATGCATTTAATTGCAACAGACAATTACAATAATAACATATACAATAAATACTAATGAACGGTACAAAAAAAAAAAATCAGTGATAATACAAGGTAAGGATAATGATTATCTTAGACCCATTTTCAAAGACAAGGTACGAAATAAAGTAAGTAAAGTAAATCTAATATAAGAATAGGTTTTTCCTTTTCCTTGTCGACCCTTAAGTGTAGCCGTAGCGTTCATATACTTGCAATGACATTTTGTGCATGTGTACGGTTGGTTCCAGTCAGGGATATATATGACCCGGTAAGTGGAGCAGTCGTAGAGAAGATTTTACATATATATATAATTTCCAAACGTATTTCAAAATCATTCAAGTTATCTGTGACTCTGATCAACTGATAATCTGTCAATTTTTAAAACAATGTATTGAATTCGTCTAATGTTTTTAAAGTAACTCAAGTGCTACGCTGTGTACTATTGATTGTTTTGAATAAATTGTAGGGTTCCATATTACAATAATTCTGAACACAAGGTCAGGAGATGTACATTGTTTTGAACTGAAAATTCTTTAGCATCCAAAAAAAATATGATAAAGAAATGTGACGGAAATCAAAATTTGACAATGTTATTATTATATTGTTGTCAAATACAATTGAAATGTCTCCATAACGTAGTGATTAGAGAGTAGGACTTGCAAACCGATGGAGTGGGGTTCGAGTTTTGCACTGGGAATATTTATTTATTTTTTTTTTTTTTTAAGTGAAACTTCTTTAGCGAAGGGGAGTAAATCCAAGAAATATGAAAATGAAATGTGACGAAAATCAAAATTAGACGATGTTATTATTATATTGGAGCTATTTAGGCCAATACAATATGGAAGTGATCGCACTAAGTACCCTAGTTGATAATAAAAAATTAAACTATTATAGAAGAGTGAATAATTTGGTTAGGTAAAGTTTTTTATTCCACATAAAAACTAACACCCTAACTCAGAGTGGAACTGAGTTAAATGATGCTCATATGGAAATTATTTTATCAATTTACCATATGGCAAGTATTAAAAGCTTTAAAAGTGAAGAAAGACATACAGAAATCAAAGAAATTGCCAAGAAAATAATAATGTTTAACTTATCAAATATCGATTTTGATTACTTTACATCAAAATTAAAATTGGCAGATTTAAAATTTCATTCCCTGTTTTCAAAAAATGTAAGCAGAATTAGGTCACTCTTAATAAAAAAAAAAAGAAGCAGAAAAATGAATGGGATGAGTTCAAATGTAAGACTTTAGTACAGAAAGATGTAGTTTTTTATAGTCAAAGAGAAAAATTTCTACATTGACTGTTTGAAGAGGGTAAGACATTGACAGGTCAATAATCAAGATTAAAAGTCATATATCACTACCGAAAAATATATTCCAAGGACAAGGGAAGACAGTGCACTGATTCATAGATTTGCCGTTACTCTAGAGTTGTCATAATATAAAAAAATTTGGTACAAATATATTAATTACTTAAAAATTCAGTGAAGCCGAGTAGTGTTGTTCACAAGTTTAAAAAAATAGAATAGAATATAACTGTTTTGGGTGTTTTGGGTTGTTTAACTCTAACAACTATTCAGAAAGATTGACAGTCTCGCTAAACACATAAAAAATGAGCATAGGTTTCGCTTTTCGCCTTATGAGGTTTATGGTAAAATATGTTTTATGTATTTCTATATCATAAGGAAAGGAAATAGTCATCAACAAGATTAATTTCTAATTTCATTTTAATGACAAACATGATTTCATTAAACTTTGCTTTCAATTTAAGTATAAATTAAGTATAAATTATCAACTTCTTATTTTCTAATTTCGTATGTTAACAATGAAATGGCAAATGTTTGTCTAAACTTCAGTGAAATTATTGAAAGGACAAACTTTATAATTAAGAAAGTCATTTTTATTGTGAAAAATAACAATCTCATTTCCATTAATAAAACAAAATACCATATGAATTGAAGAAGAAAGAATAGAAAAAGTAGACGATGCAGAACATTATTCCAAGCTAATAAACTTTTGTTTCGAGAACAAATAAAATGAATCAAAAGTTAAGCACACGCACAATAAACCCAAATGGAAAATCAGGAGAAAAGTACCAATAAATCCTGAAGGCTTTTGGGTTATTTTGTCTACGATTCCTGTGTTAGTAAACAACTTCACCCCTCAAGGACAAAATATAATGTCCATGCCAAGTTCAATTCTTAGAAATTATTGCAAAATTTTAGCTATTTAATTTGATTGGTTTTACTTGAATTGTTTTTACTTTTGGACTTTTCCTAACTCATATATTTTTTTTCTTTGTATTTGATTTTTACCATTTTATTGACAAATAAACCACTTCAATGTGACTCGAAGGAGCAATTGAGGCCACATGAAGTTCCATAGTGTAAGGAACAATGGGAAATTGATTGGCGTTCCATGCTCTATAGAACTGATATGAAGCGACTCGGCTGGTGATGGTAAAATACAGAAAATTGCATAACTTTAAACATATAATGGATACCACAAGAATACTAACAAAAACAAAAAGAACACAAACAATAACAACAAAACAACAACAATAAAGAGAAAACAAAATAAAAATCAAAAATTCATAAGGATTCATTATGATAAAATCTGGCAAAAATAAAATATTTACAGTTCATAAACAAAATAAGAAAAGCCAATATAAAACAAAAAACTTAATGAAAAAAGAAAAAACGAATGTGGTAAATTTTATAGTTTCGAAATAAGCAAAATTGAATTTCATGTTGTGCAGCTGCACCCGAATAAAATTGCTAACAAATAATAGGGTAAAAAAGGATTCTAAAAGGATACAGACGAGTATGAGTCACAACCAAGTAAAAGTGTGTATGTGTGTGTGTGTGAAAGAGAGAAAGAGCAGAACCGATGATTCAATGAAATTGTAAAGGAAATTCCAAAAAAAATGTTTGCTAACAAACTCTTAGAGAAAAATTGATGAATATGATGATGATGATGATGATGATGGTGTCGATCTCGGTGGAGTCAATTTATATCAAAATTTAGTGAAATTGAATATCTTTTTCCTATTTTTATTTTTATTATTTCAATATTATTTTTTGGGTTTTCACTTATTTTTATTTGATTTGTTTTTTTTTTTAAAATGTCTATTTTCTTTTCAATTTTTTTTTTCCATTATTTGTTGCATTTGTTTATTTGAAATGAAACACATACAAAAAAAAATAAAAATATATTTTAACTAAAAAAATTACGAGTATTTTTGTAGAAATATTTGTTCTTAAATGGAAATATTATTTTCTGAGAATTAATTATTATTTTGTTGAGAGATTGCAAATGTTGCAAAACAATGATTTGCGGTTTCTTTTTCAATATTTCTCTGCGTTTATTTAATGTACAAAATACTGAAAAAATCAAATTTCCAAATGATATTAGGTGGAGTTAAGGCAATGTGATAATGTGAAAGAGTCTCAAAGAAGATGTTTTTAGAAATCCATGGGCATAAGTTTAATTATTTTTTTTATTTTAGTAACAACTGAGTATGAAAATACTATTAATATATTGTTTTTTTTCGTAAAAGTTGCAAACATATGCAGGTGATGGCAAACATTGGTTTTGGTCTAAAGGTGACGATTCCTTGTATATTTTTTATTTTATTTTAGTATTGACATATAAATGTTATTAATGCATTTATGTTTTTTTAAAAATCAATGATGCAAGAAGACATGGAATATATTGTAATTAATCTAAATGTGTGTTAAGCTTATTTTAAAAATAGGCAGATGTTGTATACTGACTGCGCTTCATACAAAACCACAATCTCCATAAATAAAGTTGCGGGCTGTCAATTATTATTATCAGCAGGGACCCTTTTTCACAGTGGTGTGCTTTACTTCGTGGAAAGTGTTTTGTTTTCCATATAATTACATAACCCAAAAACAAATTTTCTTTTATATACAATTTTTAGTGCATAATTTGCTAGTTCACTGCTCACCACTAGACAACGCAGACTAACTAAAATTGCCATAAACAAAAAAACCAAACCAAACATCAAATCACCCTGCTGCTAGGTCTGCTATAAGTGCTTGAGCCTCTTCTCTCCATCATCTTTGTAGTCTTTTATTTTGCCCCTTTTGTTGTTGTTCTCATTCTGGCGTTGCTCTCTCGAACCTCTTAAAATAATCCCCAACCCAAATAGTAGAAAAACCAATATTTGGGAGATATTACAGGATGTCAATGAACAAAATTTAAAAATGAAACAAACATATTTCTGTTCAAAACTTCTTTACAATTTAAGCCCACTAATAATTTTAATGTGATCATTTATAAAAGTTTTATATTCAATTAATATTGAAATCATAATTGCTTAATCCTAACAGAATTATTTCTTTCAAAATATTAATGGAGTTTGCATATAATTTTCTGAATTAATTCTTTAACTTAAGGAAAACATAATGCAAGAGTTTTCTTAAATCGTGACAATTTATGAAATTCTTTCTCTTCCAAAATCAACTTACAACATTTTCGTCAAGAAACTCAATTAAAATAACCAAATAAACAAACAAATAAACGGGAAAAGAAAACGTAAAGTAAAAGTCGTGACTTCATGTTTATCAAACTTCCTTATGTTGTTGATCTTCTAGTTTAAAAAGGAAATGAAATAAAAGTGAAATCAACGTCAAATGAAAAGCGTCATGAAAAATGTACGCAAAATAAATTTATTGACATCGAGTTAAATTTTTAATGCGGCCACAAAAAAAAAAAGAGGAGCATACCAGGCAACAATAATTTTATAGTCCGCCAATTTGATATTATTACACCCTTTTCACTATTCTTCTAAGATATAAAAGTTCAAATAGGATTATATTTAAGAAAGTTACAGTTCCGCTGGGAATTGTTATACCTTGACGTGGAAGGGAGCTCAGTAGATATGCTGCTCCAGATAGCGATGCTAGTAAGGTTGATGGTGCATATCGAAGCCAAAAGCAATCACATATCGTATCGGCATCTGATACCCTTGATTTGACTGAAAGTAGATTTCTATAGTTGCAACAAGTGGTTCGATAAATGCCTTCTGTAGGCAACAAAAAAAAAAAAAACACTTAAATACATTCCCAGAACATCATATAATAATAACAGGAATGTTAAATAATACATTTAATTTAATGTTTTATGATCATCAGTATTTGCAATTGAATTTTTGAAAAATGGAGGAAGTTCAATCGTCTCTCATTTATAATCTTCCTTTTATTGACTAAGTGTGGAAAAAAGGTACAAAGACTAGATAAAGTCACATCTTCAGGTTCAATCAGTAATGTTGTAGAATAGGATATTCAATTAACTTCTTCTTGTCCATAACTCCATAATCAGAAGTTATTTGAAAGCCATAATCATGCCTTTTCACAGATTTTTCTATTGCCAACTCCTATAATCTCTGTGTCATATTTTCCTATAAAAATTAGACACTTCTTAACTTTAATTTGTTACAAACTCAACTGAAAAAGTAATAGACTCTTTTATAAATACTATAAGAAATAGGCACACAAGGCAAGCAACAAAAAGTAACAAGACAATGGGAAGAAGCAACACCACAACGAAGCCAAGAAAACAAGGCGCGTTTCACTGGTTTCACCTGAGGAATTTCAGGTGAAACTCACATAAAATGTAAATGAATCATAAGGTTTGGTGAACTTACAAACCCACATAGATACACACTCATACGTACAAACACGCATACACACACTCACATACAAAGGAAAAGAAATTCGTGTGACAAGTTATTTTTATGTCAAACAAATTTTGGGTTGTTTCCTTTGAAGGCACCGCCGCATAAAAATATTGTTATGGCAACGACACCACGAACTACGCGTCATAAAGAAAGATGTAAAGAAACAACACTTTAAGGTGACTCTACCTACAATAACAATTGATTCCGCTTCTCCACTCCCAATTTCCCTCCCTCCATTCACCTTCACCATCACCATCACCATCTGCCGAAGTTCCATAACTTGTTTGTACTTGAGCAATTTATGTGCTTTATATGTAAGATTTGTTTGTTGCCTGTTGGTTGTTGGTTCTCGAATTGTGTTGAAAGTTCTTAAAAATGAGCCAACGGCAAAATATAACAACGAAAGAATAATAATGTTTTGCTCATATGAGTAAGGGAAGTAGGGTATGAGTTAGCGGAGGATGTCTGTGTTTTGTTTACATTCATTTAAGGTTTTATCCTTTATTCCTTTAGTTTTGTTTGCTTATTTTTAAGTGTGTGAAGTGTATGGGTTTTATTTGTATCGCAACCATCATTTATTTGAATCAAGCAGAAAATTTATGTGCCTTTTCTGTGAGTGTTTTCTGTAGCCAAATATAAACATTGCGTTCGTTTTTAATGTCCCCACATAATAACCCGCTTTTATTATGTTTACAATTATTATTATTATTATTATTATTCTATTATTATTTACTATGCAATATTATTTTTATGATTTTAAAGGAAAAGCAAAGAGTTTCATGTGACATGAAGAATGCCATCAAAGTATGAAAATATGCTCAGGCCACTGTTGCACATCCAACATGCTGATAATCAAATATTGTACCTCTTATATCAAAGGATAATTCCAAGACTTTTACATTTTTAATTAAGAAAATTCCACATCATTCACCGAATGGATGTTATTCTAAAGGATTTTGTTTCTATATATCTTTCTATTTATTCAATTATTCTGTCATGAAGGAATGAAAATATAAGTATTTATAGAACATAGGCATTGTTTTGGAGGGTCATGTTGCGTATACTTAATGTTATTTTAAGTAGACGTACATTATTTCTAAAATGAATAATGTGTTGATGTTGATGTTGCTGTTGCCATTGTAGCTAAATATAAAAGTATAAATTAGTACAAGGTAAAACAACACCGAAAATTGTTTGTGTAGAGTTTTAAAGTAGCAAATCGGTAGCCCGACATCATCAACATGACGGTAATGTCTACACCGGAAATTAAGTAAAGCGAGCTGTGCTAAGGCAAACGAAACGGAAGCCTTCTAATGTACTAAAGTGGAATACCATGTTGTGCATATAGAAACGCAAAATAGAATAGAATGTGGGATCTTTAGAATTGTGGAAAGGGGAAGAAAGATGAGCTTAGAAAATCTAAACTAGGTTAAAACTTCAAACCTTTAACAAGGAAATTGATTTAAGCAAAAAGGCAATTTAGCTTTAAAAAGAAATTACTTATGTTGCATGTAATGTTTGTTTATACAAATGTGTGTTTATTTAAAATTTTTATTTGGTTCATTTGTGGCCTAAAATCACATCCTGATATTAACTCTCCAAGCGAGGTTAAGAAAAAGTATAAGCTGTTGCTTTATTTATCTCTTTTAAGATATTGATGCAACTATTTTAATGCAGAAAAGCTAAGCGTATATCGCTTCTAAACTGGGTTAAAACTTCAAACCTTAAACAAGGAAATTGATTTAAGCAAAAAGGCAATTTAGATTTAAGACGGTTAATGTTATGCAGTAGCATTGTGAATATAAAGCAGACGAATACTACTCTGTTTGTGTCCAACGCTATCAAAAATTAAATTTAAAATGTATGGTTACTACAAAGCAAAGAAAGAAAGATTTGCACATCAGGCATCTCAATAGGTTTCTTAGGTGTCGGTTTTGGTTCCCTAGGGAGTGTCATCACAATGTGCTTAATATGACCTACGAGAGATTATAAATTATCGCTCAACCAACTCTACTTAGCCTAACCTAAGGCCTGCTCTCTCTTTGGATATGCTAGTTGTGATTAATACATGATTTTATCGCATTTTCATACATCGAACATCGAAAACAACCTGTTGGTTGATCATTTTCCCCATTTTCCTTACTATGTGACTTTTGATATTCTCCAGTAAGATCTCTGGAGCTTTTCTCATTAATAACAACCTCAAGAATACATCTGTCTTTTGTTGTTGTTGTTGTCAAGAAGCACTTGCCTAGCAAGCAATGATTTCTTTGTATCGCTGACTAATAATCTTATTGTGGAAGCTTTTCATTCCTCCAATACGCCCAATTGAAGCCTCACTGAAGGGAAAACTAGTTCCCACCCTAAACAATCTAAATATATGCAAGGTCAGAGATCTATATTTTGATAGGTTCGCACATTATTTTTGACATTGAGTTTGTGTTGAAACAGAAAATCTTGTAATAAAAATAATAGCCCATTTATATAGAGTCAAAATCGATAATTTTGACACAACCGTTTTCACTGACACAGTGAGTTTTTATTTTGATTATACACACAAATGAAAACTTGCGCGCAAGTTGTGCTAAGTTTATGCAAATAGTTCTTACAACTCCCTTTTTCATTCCTGCTATGTATTTAAGTAAGTATTACAATTTGAAAATTACTTTTGTTTTATGTTGGCGCACAACAAAAAATTACCGAAAAACGTCACAGCCCTGGCAAAAACCTGTAGCACTGCTGCGAGTGATCTTTCTAATAAATTCTGAACTCAATGTCTTTGTCTAATTTTACAAAAACAACTGCAAAATTTCAATTAAACATTGATATTAGTTTTGTGTAAATGGGCTATAAAAATGAAAATTTTTAGTGAGTTTCACTTCGAATGCCTTAAAGTTGGCAGCATAATTTTTATTTATTTCTTTTCTCTTGACTGAGTTTCTCATAAAGGCAAAATAGTTGCTGTTTTATTAGTTTCCCATGTTGCGCATAATTTTTCGGTTTTTTTTTTTTTCGTATTTGGTTTTTCAAATTTTTTTTTGTTCCCTCAGAAAAATTGACGTTAAAAACTTTTGCGGCATGACTAAATAAATATGAAGTAGCAGCAGCAGAAGCCCCAGCAGAAGGAACGCACGAGGCTTGAGAACCAATATAATTGGAAAACTTTTCCGCCAAAAAGTGTGAAAAATATTTAAGTTCAAACCGTGTAGGCGAAAGATAACAAAGCAGGGAACAAGCGTTCCTAGATACTCGTATATATGACAAAATGGAAATATTGTATAAGAAAATATAAGAAAAATAATAGCAGAAGTAGTGGTAGTTTCCTTGAAAATATTATGACAGCGACAATGATAAAGATATTGTTACTGTCGTTTAAAGGGTAAACCTAAAGTATAGTGTAGTATAGAGGATAGGAGTTAGTGTCGAACATAAGCTCGGTCCCCAGCATTGCCTTGCTTGTTTGTTTGCTTTAAACTTGTTAGTGATGCTTTTCCTTCTCGCTTTTGTTTCCTTTCTTTTTTTTTTTTTTTTGTTTATTTTATATTCATCCATTTAACCATTTTTCATTCTCTTTACTGGTAATTTTACTTCTGCAGCTTCTGCTGCTGTTATATCTGAAATACTTTGTCCCTTTTGGCGCCTCGAACTATGAAAGGCGCATAAAAAATGGCACAGTCCCAGAACTTTTTACCCTCCTCACCATGCATCACATCATGCATGATGCACTTCACAATGTGAGCAACAGAGCATGCAACATACTCACATAGATACACACTTGCACACACACACACACACATACACGGATTTACACAAGTATTTACATATTTTGTGTTACTTTTGTTTAACAGTTCCCTTGATTCTTACACAATTTCCTTAGTTGCCCTTCTTAGCTCACACTTTATCTAAACTTTTCCTATTAAATCGATTCACTTTATTGTATTTATTGAATATGGGACTCACTTTTTTCTTAACTTTTAAACTATTCCTATAATATGCACATGTGTTTTATATTAGCCCCAATATTTTGTATACCAGAATATGGAGACCTTCTCTATTTCCCTTCCATGGCTAAAGATATCTAATTGATATTTATAAATATTGACAAATTCTTTTTAAAGTAACCAAAGCATCATATTCATTCATATTATGGCTTCTATATATTCCCACAGCTTTGACAAAAGACACAAACACTGTCCCAAGATGCATGATTGATCCTTGGAGGTAAAGAGTAGTGAAGGTGAAAACTACCAGATAATGAATATGTAGTCCAATAAGCCTAATAACAGCATAGGCTTAGTTTACTTTGCGATTTTAAATTGATAACACTAAAACATCCTTGGTTGAAAGAATCAATCAGGGTAACAGTTCTTGTCGTTGAAATTTGTCAGTGTCCCTTTACGAACTTCAAAATTACCTGATCCAATTAACCGACTTAAGAATTTGTATTTGCTAATTAATGGATCATGATTATAATGGCAAGTTCCAAGTGCAAGCGCTGATATTATTATTATTATAATTATTTTGTTTTTGTTTTAATGAAATTGTAAATCTAAGTAGCACACAAATTTCTACAAGCGTCACCAAACTACTTTAAAACACTAACAAAGAATGACATACTTATGTTTCATTTAATACGGGTCCAGTACTTACTCTCTCGACCAATTTTATAAAATTATTACCATATATCTACAGTCTATAAATATTGATTCTATTCATTACTTCTTTTCCCTTGTATGTCTTTGTGTTTGTTGTTCAATTAAGTTTCTTTGTTTTGTGTTGCAGCCTTTTGGGCATTTAGACCTTTTGTTTCCAACTATCATGCATGTTTTATTCTCAATTAATTTCAAATTGAATTAAATATATTCATTTTCATTCAATTCGACTTTATATTTATTGTTCTATCATAAGTAGTAATAATTCAATTTCAATTTCACGCTCTTCTTCGCTTTGTTTCGCTTATAAGTAATAATTTCTTTTATTGTAAACAAGGATATTATTTTGATGGCATCGATGCGTGATGATTTTGTTAAATATTTAATGCAGAATCGTAATTGAATTTGTTTGTCTATAGTAATCATCATCATCAATATTAGTAATATCGATTAAGTGGCATTTGCTTTGTATCTCAAACTAATATAAACAAATAAATATTGATGATAATTGAAGAAGTTTTTATACTTCAAAACATACAAGCATACATAGTTAATGCATTGAGAAAAGTTTAAGAGGACATGGGGAATGAATGGAGGATCTGCCACGTGTGCGACCTAAATCCAAAGTCATCATAACGTGGGTGTTGATGTATCTTTGTGGTGTCTTGATGAAGCATCTCAGCATGCAAATTTTAAACTTTGTTGAAGTCGGTCTTATTTTCATTTTCATTTTCATCATTTTCTCATCTTCATTTTCTCTGTTTTGTATCTAACAATATTGTCTCTTCTTATTTTCTGTGTGTTATTTTTGTGTTTTTGCTTTAAGCTTGATATTGCTTTTCTTTACCAAGTTGCCAGTTTATTATTTTTTACTTATAAGTTAAATAAACAAACAAAGACTCATATGCATTGACATACACATACACATGTATATAACTAATAAATGTATGTGTATTTAATAAAAAGAGAAAGAAAAGAATTTTAAACACTTACTTTTCCTTTCCTTTCCTTTTCTATGTTTTTTTTTTCTTTTTTATTTTTATTTACTCGTATTTCACCCAGTTTCAGGTTCCACGTCAATTTCAGTTTCTCTAAAGCCCAGAATAACTTCTCGTGATTATCATCAGTCATCAGGTTCGTCTAACAGATACTTTTACTTTTGTATCTGTATCTACTTGCGAATGTTTTTCTCTACATTTGTATGTGATGTATGTGTGTGTGTGTGTGTGTGTGCATGTATGTATTATAATATTAATTAGATTGCCTACTTGATCCTTATTAGTAGTGCCACCACTTAATCACTTCACTTCTCCGCGTTTCCTTGTCTTCACTTTACAAATGTAATATGCATCATTTCTGTTTCTTAACTCAATCCAATTTTCTTCATTCGTTCTTCGTTCTGCATACTATAATTTTCCTACTTTCGTGTATAAACTTTTCTTTCTACTCCTGCTGCTGTTGCTGATGTTTGTGTATTGAGTTTATTTAGTTAAAGCAAGCAACATTGGGCAACCAACCCATGGGAGAGGAAGGAAAATGCACTCACGAAATGGAAAAACTTTGAACTTCGATGACGTTTTCTTTATAATTTTTTTTGTTTTTTTGTTTTTGTTGTTGCCGGTTTCAATTTCTTTGCTGTTGTTTTATTTTGGAATATATTAACTTCGTGTCGATGCCATGTAAAATGTTGCACGCAATTTCAATGTTCTAAGGAAAACAATTCGAATGTCTTAAGTTTCTTTCACTTTCATCAACAATCAGTACAACAATCAATCAGCAGTTCAAGTGATTCCCTTTGAACCACAAACGCGCGCAATTTCCTTTCTGAAGGCCGACTTCGTCGATATCCTTCGAACACGTCCGAACAGCAGCACAAACCGTTTTCGACTAAATGCACATCGCCCGTTTCATTTATTATTTCAATGTTTTAGAACGAGTCCTGTTTGCTGTGGCCGAAGTTATTTCGTCTTATTTATGCTTCCTTTCGGTTTCAATTCGGCATTTAAATAAACCGAAGAGACTAAGAAACCAAAGAAAAAGAAAGAGAATTTCTACATCTCTTTACGATATTAAACTTTTAACTATTAATATCGTAATTCATTCAAAGAGAAAAGGGAAATAATTTAGAATCCATTAAATGACATATTATTCTAATTTGATTTGATCACAAATTGATACTTCATAGTTTGGAAATTTGAAGTTTTAAAATCATTTGGAAACAAAAATAGTTTGGGAAGTCATGGAAAATTTGAAAATGACACTTAAAGAATTTTATAAAATTCAATAGTTTCGAAAAATAAATTTACTCACATATTTTCATATATTTTCTACGTGTGATTTTCAAAAGAAACTTTAAGTCGCTCTAATATTGTGAATAATGGCAGATAATTCTATCACGTAAGTTAAGTTACTCATTCTTTTCTATTGTATATAGAGGGAGGGTTTTCATTGGAGTCTGCCTCAAACCCAGCTGGCGTTATATCTTTGTGGTTCTGTCTCTGAATTGATATCGTTAACCGGAGTGGACGATTTCCTGTATCATAACGTCTTCTATGAGTTACGAAGGTTCCTTGGTAAGTTTTAGGCTGTGCAAATACTTTATTTGTGTATAGCCAGATGATTGGATGCATCAAAAAGTGTTGCCTCATTATCATACACTGGAAGAATATCTTCCTATCAAGGCTAGTAAAAAAGAGTTAGGGCTTGTGAGGATTGTCAAGGTGGCTATCTAAAAAGAGTAGACGTGTGGCTTATGTTATAGTCTAAATATTTATTATACAAGTATATACTAAAAACAATGGTCAACGTTTGTTTATGGAAGGCATTCGCTTCGTAGAAGTAACTTAACAGACATATACCTTAGGACAATAAAGTACCTGGAATTTGCAATTTAAATTGCCCGCGTTAAGTATTTTTTAGGAGATAAATACTATCGACCAGCCGCCCCATGCACCTGACTTAGCTCCGTGTGACTTTTTCCTGTTCCCCAAACTCAAATGGCCGCTTCGCGGAACCCGGCATGACTCCATAGACTCCATCAAATAAACTCATCATAAATCGCCGAGAGCTACTGAGGTGGACTGATTAAACCAGATGCTGTAAACAAACTGGTTGACAGATCGCGCTCATTTTTGGCAGAGTAATTAAAGACAGTTCTACTAACATACAGAAGAAAACATACCTAAAAAATACTTAATGCAGGCAATTTAAATACAAAATTCCCGGTACTTTATTGTCTTAAGGTATAAGCAAAGGATGTCAGGGTTTGCATTATTCTCACTTGTTATGGTTGAGCAACTACTGAAAATTAACGGAAAATATGCCGAAATTATATCAAAAAAGAAATTGTTAGTCAAGTTCTCAAACTTAAAAGACACTGCGCGTTGGCATTCATATTACGGTTCAAGCGAAGCGTCCGCGTTGCGCTGGTGTAACCGGAGGGCTAGTTGTCGGGCGCTTTCCGGTTAAATTTGCAGCTTCTCGCACAGTACGGAAATGGCCTCGGATGTCGTCAAGATTATACGCGATTCAAAGCGCCGATTCAAAACTTGTGATGAATGTGGAAGGAATTGTGAATGTAATAACATTTTCCACAGAAACCTTCGTAACATCCTTAGCCACTGTGTCGTTATGCTGAACGCATCAAATTATGGCTACACAACGATGACAAGAATTGCCTTTTCAGAATCGAAACACGACACAACCTAACACGCAGAAGTGTATTAATCACAAACACACACACACACACAAACATAATTCAATTACGATCTTTTAAATATGCTTATTATTGTTTATAAATCATGTGTAAGGTTTAGGTTTCATCTGATTGTAAAAATATACCATTTTTTGGCAAATTGGTTTCCTCCATTTTCCATAAGATATCAATGATATCATACGTGTTATTTCTGTCTAGATAAACTGCCATCATTTCCACATCAGTTGAATGAAAATTATTCATTGTCTAGTTCAAAAAAAGAAGATGTGAAGCAAATCTGATTCCAAAATAAAATGTGAACTAATATTTGGCTACAAGGGCAAGGCGTGTATTGTGTACATAGGAAAAATATATTTTCTGTAATTGCTTTAGTCAAATCCAAGGTAGGCAATTTTAGATAATCAGTTTCTGTAAAAACAGAAAGAAGGCAGATGTAAATATCTCTGTGAGCAGCAGTAGATGTAAGCAGCCTAAATAAAAGTTACTCCTTTTTATTTTTTTGTTTTTCATTTTGTTCAAATTTTTCATTCCTTAATTTTTTTTTTCCTACAGCTTTGATTCTCTTGAATCAAAAGAATGTGAAGCAAATGCTGAAATTGATAATGAGGAGTGGATTGCCAATATAAATTGCAACAATAAAATTATAACCGATCCCAGAGATTTATTCAATGAACTTAACAAACGCGATAGCAAACGTTTTCTTCAAATAGCCGCCAATTGTGAAAAAGACAAATTGTTGTGTAACGAAACTAATTGTTTTGATATCACGACTGAAATAGATTTTCATGAAGAAGAACTAATGAAAGATTTAGAATTATTGACTCTTCGCCCATTTGAGATGAAGGATTGTCCCACACCAATTGCACAAGTGGCATCAATGACCTCAACCCAAGATCCTGAGGAGTTTAGTACCGCCCAATTATCATCTATTGCCAAGTCAAAGCAATCGTATACAGAAGCTCCACCTGACAAAGAATGTTTTGCTATTGTGCAGGAAATTGGAAATCTTCTCCTTAAACTGCAGGAGAGACAAGTGAGGAATATGCAGCTAAAGGAAGATTCGTTGTTGGACACTAATGAAGAAGCCGCTCAGTATAAGGTACCTTCTAACGAATACTACATGATCACTGTACATCGTTCCGAAACTGATGGCTTTCTGGCCAAATGCTCTCTCCAAGCATGGCCCTTACTAAAAGTGATAGACAAAAGTAAGTCCGCTCTAGTGTGGACTCGAGGTGCAGGTCAAGAACGAAGGGTATCATTGCTTCGACCACCTATGGTAACACAGAAGACTTATTCAATGGGCACACGACAAAAGTCATGTATTCCAGCAAGATCCATCATTGACATTCATGTGCCAAGTCCTCGCGTCAATAGTCATTTCAACTTAAAAACGCCTTCCACAAATAGTCCTGATAGCTTGCCTATTCATAAAAATGCCAAAACGCAGCAGAAGCAACAAGTGCCTAATTCACGTTCTCCAATAAAAGCATCTTCAGAAATAACCATAAAAGCACCAGTTAAACAACGTTCACTTAGTTATGCAAAATTGACCTTCTCTCGTCGCTAAAAATGAGCAATGATGATGGCAAGTGATCAGAACATTTTCTGTTACAAAAGGAATAGGATTGAAGTGCCAGAGACTGAAGATATTTGATCGTTTAAAGTTAATTAAAAGTTATTTCCTTTGTATATTTTCTACCATTCACATAAACCGAATGACAAAAATTCTGGTCTCATTGTTATGTTTTTTTATATTAGTGTAAATAAGTATTATCACTTGGGTTTGCTGTCTGCCACGCATTGAATCATGTTTCGGAGACCCCATAAAGTCTATTTGGAATTAATTAACATGACTGGAAATTGCGATTAAATCATTATCCAAATCTGTCTATATTCATGCTATCAGTTTTTCAGCTAAAGTTCTACGATTACTGGATGATGTGGCCCCCTTACAAAATTTACTCAAAAATTATATAATAATTGACAAAAATGTAATGTTTTCATATTTTGTTTTTAGTTTTTGTATTCTGCATGCAATGAAGAGTAATATAAATTTGTCATGAAGTTTGTAACTGGCAGTAGGAGACATCAGAGACCCCATAAAGTATACTCGTATACTTCTATTCTGAATGCTCTATCACAGAGCGTAGGTAAAAACGTTTTCTAGTGGGTGCGTGAAGAGTTTATCAACTTCGACATGGACGAATATGTGTGTCAGACAGGGATTTTAACAACCCATGTGTCTCTTCTCAAATTAGGAGAATACCATTTCCCTTGCTTGTTTGCCAAATTTACTGTGGGTCCCTACTACTTGGGTTCCCTGTTATCTTCAGGTAGGTAACTCTTTGATTATCATTGTTGCTGTTGTTTTTGTGCTCCTATCTTTCTACTTGACACGAAGTGTCCTATTCAGATACAATAACAATAACAATGAACAATGACAAAATTTGTCAACGTTGAAAGTAAAGTTTTATTACTTTTAATTAAATTCAAGTTACGAAAAGCAAATAATTTCATTGCATACTTCAAGGCATCTTCCATTCTTAAGTGCACTTCAAATTTCTTGTTGTTGCAAATCTACACAAAAATGTTTATTGTAATGACAATTTTCGCGTTAATTATTATGATGATGATGATGTTGTTGATGTTGATTACAATGTTGGTTTTGATGAGGTAACCATCAAGTGCTTCAAGTGTCCTATAAATTCGTGTGTCCTGCCGAATGAAGAAAAGTTTTAAACTTTCAAAATAAACTCCACGATTTAGTGTGAATGTCAAAAGCTTAGTTACAATTTCCTTTAAAAGGGATCAATTTCAGACGAAATCATTTCTGCTTTTGTAAAATATTTCAAAATTTTTTTGTACATCAGTAAAATGAGTTCTCCAGTCAGATTAAATTGTTCTTATGGGAATGTTCATCATCTCAACAGAGCTGAAATGTTAGTGATACTTCCAGGTCCAAAAAAAATTAAAAAGAAAGAACTCTTCCTTTCATTAACTCCATTTGATGATATATTACTAAATAAGGGAAGACTCCAGTGATGAATATGAATTCCCATTTTTAGATTTCATAGGCATATTTTATCTTATTTTTGTAAAAGAAAATTCTCACTTTGCTGATCCCATACTCTACACCTTTGACAAAGGCCAAAACGGGGTTGACCCTTATACGAGAGTAAACGGAAATGTAAATTTGGTCCATAGAATTCATCACATATTTATGCACATAAAATTTCGCAATTAAATTTCGCAACAACATCAAAAAGAGTCACCGCAAGAGTAAAACTCACCAAAAATGACTCGAAATATGCGCAAATCAGACAATAACCACGAAGAGAGTGAGGGAGCCCCACTCCCATCCTGTTGACCTATTCTGCTGATCCATCCTTCTGCAAGTCGGAGTGCGGTTGCATCTGGGTTTAGCTGAGGAAATGCGCTAAACAATTTTTAATGCAAAAACTTGTTCATTTTGTTGTTGTTGTTGTTGTTGTTATTGTTGTTGTAGTTGCAGTTGTTATTATTATTTTTTAGTGTTGAGCAACTGGATTTGTGCAATATTAAGTTTTGTTGGCCTGCATTTCTTCATCATCATCGTCATCATCACCAATGCCATTATCATGTTTCTCCGTCCTGTCCTTCCATGTTGTTGTCATTGCGGTGGCTTTTAGCTTTTCCAGTTTTGTTTTCTGTTTTTTTTTTTTTTTTTTTCTACTCCTTTATTTGGTATTGTGGGTTTTTCATCATCAGGAAAATATACAAATCTGCATCTGTTGCTTTTGGCTTAGGACCAGCAAAGCTTGCGGCGGCCCCTATTGGCATCCGCCGTTGGGATTTCACTTTGCGGCTGGTCACTTTCCTTTGGTAGTTTTCTGAAAAATTAAATAAATTTTTGATTTGAGTTAGTTTTCTGTAAATCATCAGCATCAGCATTAGCCACCCTTAGTATTCTGCTCGGCTTCAACATGAGGAGCGACGGTGCATATTAAAGCCACATTATTAGGCTTATTTTGAAACAGGTTTTCTTTTTTCTACGATTTTTCCAGGTACACATATAAGAAAAAAATACAGGGCCACTTTTGCCTTCCCTCACTCAATTTCTTCGTGGGCCACTAAAATTGTGACTTTGGTATTTCTGTATTAATTTTATTGAAATAAATTTACACGATTCTCTTGAAATTTACAAATTAAAACGAGCTACACAATAATTGTGTGATAAATTTTCATGGGCCAACCCCCGGAGGACTCTATCAAACAAGGGTCCAAAGGAAGTCATGCAATGCAATGCAATGCAATAATGGGAAGCAATGCTTTGCCAAGTTTATATTTCAGTTGAAAACTTGATCAATGAGAGAAATAGAGTCAAGGAGGCAGGGAAGATGCATGAGTATTGGTAGGTGGGTGGTTCGTTGGTTGCTTGATTTGCTTCTGCCTGCAGACAGTTGCTGTGACAGTGAGATTAATAAAATTTATTATCATTGTGATACCGTTTGTGCCATACACATGCATATACATATGAGTAAGTTTGTGTGTGACTTGTAGAGAGCAAACAAACACACAAACACACACAGAGTTCGTGGCAAACATTTCAAAATGAAGTAGCATTTATTTTATAAAACCCGTTGCTAGCGCCAAATGGAGAGGGAAGCAACTATCCTACACTAGAGGACTACTAGCAACGACGACAACAACAACAAACTAAACTGAACTATCATAAAATCCAAAAACAACAACAATAATAATAACAACAAAAACAAACAACGTGCCACGAAAACCGGAAGTTCGACGCCCAAGTGGCAGTCGTGATAATAGCGCGAGCCCTTCGTTCAACGTTGCGTTGCCGCCATACCCATGCATCCAAGTATTAGCATATGAGTAAACGTTGTGACATACTCACACAAGCACACACACACACACACACAAATGCATACACTCAAAGGACACATATGCACTTATGTAGTCTATGAATTCAAAGGAAGAACTTTAACTATGCTACTACTGGCGTTACTAGTGATGTTAGTTGAAACTGGTACTGCCTTTACTATCTAGGGACACATAAATATGAAAATGCATGCGGGAAAATACCCGAGTACCTTGCGCAAATGCAAAACTATATCACTCCCACTACTATCCTTACTCCTACTTGTAACAATTCATGAAAACAAGTTGAAGGAAGGCCTTATGTAAGGGAAGAGAGCATACCTAACCTACCTCATAGCTCACATATAACAACTTGGCGATGCGTAGAGTTGAATTGAGTTGAATTTGAATATTATAGTCAAAGAAATATATAAACGAGATGAGGACGCAATGGAAGAGATGGTAGTCAACAAACAAACAAACAATCATCACACTTAGTAACAACATTCAGTGGCACGACCATGATGATGATGATAATAACGAGCACCGGGAAGCAGCAGCGGCATCGGCATCGGCATCCAAAGTTCCGTCCGACAACATCGGGGACACTATTTAATGGCATTTGTCGCTCTTCAGCTGTTTCTCTTGTTGCAACCGTGAAATAATGGTAGTAGTTACACTTGTCTTCTAGTGTATTCTCAAACAAACTGGGTCTCTTGATGATGGTAATGGTGGTGGTGGTGATGGTGGTGGTGCTGATGATGCTGATGCCGTAAATTCAAATTAAGTCGCCCAAGTTGCTGACAGTTAGAATCTTCATGGTAAAAATGTGCTGAAAACCAGATGAGCTGTATGCGGCAGTCGCCACGACGACTATTCCACTACTGGAACTGCTCTATTACTTGCCTTTGCCTTTTTGTTTTATTTTAGTTCTTGTTGCTTTGCAGTTAGTTTAGCAATTTATTGCGACAAAATGGAGTAATGCAACCATGACCCCCATCCCGCGTTCTGCAATTGCAGTTGGATTAGGAGCACAACGATGACTTTATTGCTTTGCTTTATTTCAATAATTGAAATCTGATGAATTTCCTCCCACTTTTTTGTGAAATACTCTACCCCACCCCCATGATTAACCATCATAAGCTGATGCTTGTAAACCTATGCAATTCAACATGAACTTTTGTTCAAAACTAATTGGCAAAAAAAAAAAAAAACATAAAAAAAAATGAAATGTTCAGAGCGTCGGACTTTGCTAACAAAGAACAAAAAGCAAAATCAATTTTTTTTCTGCTGTCATAAGATGATGATGTTGTCTGTCTAACGGAAATTCGAAGCCAATTAAAAATGCATTGAACGGAAACGTGCAGCGGAAATGAAGTCGATTCAACAAAAACAAAAAGAAAATAAAAATTTATAACAAAACAAGTAAGAAGAAGATTAACTATGGCTATGCCGAAGTTGATATCCTCTTCACTCACCTATAGAAAACGTTATTGGCTATGCTCCTGTGATTGAGCATTCAGAATATTTGGTTATTGATAAGACCTTTTTTTCTATAATCCTAGGGACTTGAAATTTACATGCTATGTGAATATGAGTCAATCATTTATACTAAGAAAATTTGAGAAAACAAAATAGTTTTTCTAATAAGAACCTAAATTTTAATGTGTGGTTTATATGAGAAGTACCGCCCCTGGTGGTCAGATTTAGCTGATCCCGACAATTCTACAGCCTATGGTAAATATAAAATTTCAGCTCTCTTGCTCAAAAAAGACAGACAAACAAGAGGTCGGATGGACAGACGGTCAGACCGGCTTAGCTTAATCAACTCGTCTCGGCGAGCTTTTCAAGAATGTATACGTATACTTTATGGGGTCTATGATGTCTCTTTCTGTCTGTTTCAAACCTCATGACAAACTTATAGTACTATTCACTGCATGAATGAATAACAAAATGGGCATTAAACATAATACAAATTGACAAGCGAACGAAGTTACTGAAGAGAAGAGTTAAGCTGAGGCAGTAGACAGCGAAGTCTAAAGGATATACTATCATGCAACCATGGATTGACAGTTGATTTGCATTTGTAGGCATCGAAGTTCATGGAGTCTCTAATTCATTGTATAGATATTTTGGAATTCGAATTCAGTTATTAGTTTGATCGAAAATATATTGTGTTTGGTTCTTATAAGTGACAGGATACAATTGTCAAAATTCCTTGACAGGGTGAATGCTCTTAAAGAAGATTGCACCAAATTTAACAGTTTATTTTATTTCAAATTCTATTTAGTTTTCATATTTGTTAGCAATTTGCACTGAGATTTGTAACTAAAAACAAATCTAATTCATCTGTATGTAAGTTTATTTTGCAGATGAGTGTCTCGTTCAATACGGGACATTGGCTTAAGTTCACAGAAACTTCCATACCTTTGACGTTTCAATTTCTGTATTTCTTATAAATATTTTTATTATTAGAAGACGCTTTAGACCTTTAGAACTTCATCTTTTAGTAATCGGAGAGCTCTGATCATATTAGCTAAATTTGAAACTAAAATATATCGAAAACAAATATCAACTTAGTATCTGTGAAAATTGAAATTATAGCGGACTAAAGTGTATCACTGAATCAATTCTCCTTATTATATCATTTTCATATATCCACTATAAATACACTATGGGATTTCGGACGGAACTAAATTTAAAAATTATAAAAGTAATAAAATTAAAAATTAAATCAATTAATACATATTTTTACATGTAATTGCGTAACCAACAGTTCCATTATATTATTTATTTAAATTGGACTTAAATGATAATTAAATTTATTTTTTTGTTTCTCAAAGCTCATTCTTTGTGATATCCAATAATTGAATTAAGAAATCAATACATGGACTAATTCAGTCCTATATATGTAGATTCATTAACCTGACAATGAGAAGGAATACCCTTTGCATTTATATCACTATACATCAACAGTTTAAAGTTTTCTTTAATCATAAAATTTATTTCAGAAAGAGTAAGAATTTTTCTAATAGAAACTTTCCAACTGCCTCAATTTCGCTTGCAAGTATCTATAATAAAAGTGAATATTGTTTTAAGAAAAATGTTAGCACTAAGGTAAATTCACTTACATATATTGTAAGTATATTCCGAATGCAAATGTTTATTTAAGTTTCCGACTACAATATTTCAACTAAAATAATTCATAATACCAAAGTAGAGAACAATTCCAGTAGCAGAAGTTATCTTTAGTCTTTTCATTACTGTACTGTACTGTAAAAGATTGGAATAATCACAATGTCAATTATGTTTGTCATTCATTAAGACAGAGAAAGTAAAACAAAACTATTTACCATTATAAGATAAAGACATGTCATTGTGTGCTGTAATGAATCTTATTTTTACCTATCGTTGATACATAAAACATTTTAGTCAGACTCTTCCCGCACATAAGACAGTCAATTTTAAATGATTGGAACCTACGATTCCCCAGTAGTGAAGAGTATTTAATCTTCGGTGAAACTGGAAATTTGATGTTATTTTGTTTTCTTAATTTTTTATAAAAACGCTAAAAGTTTTATTATCTGCAGCACTTGTCCGACTCTAACGATGACTTCGTAAAGCAAAAATGAATGATAAAAAGGAAAAATAACTAAAATATATGACAAAAAAAAAAAAAAGAAAGGAATGGTAGTTGCAGAAAAGTATGCAACGAAGTATGCTCAAAGCTAAACAAATATCCATATTCATGTGCGCTAATGGACAACACACACACAAAGCACAGAACTTTTGTCTTTGAAATGCACAACATCGCACAGCTCAACACTAGATGTGGACGACGTTTGCCAACACTTAAGAGCCATGGGTGCTAAAATGAAAGGAGCCAAAGAAATGGGGGTAGGGGGAGATGATATATAAAAAGAAAAATGGAAAGTGGAAAGTGCATTGCGTATGTCCACAAACAAAAGTGCTAAAGGCTTTTAAAACATAACTAAACATTTGTTGAGTAACAAAGAAATGAAGAAGGAAGGAACAAAAGCAATAAAAATGGCAGCAGCAGCAGCAACAGCAGCACAAACGGAAACAACTTAAAGAAGGAACAGAAGAAACAGCAGCAGAAGTAGAAGCAAAAAAAAAAGAAATGGAATGAAGTGAAGTGAAGCGAAGCGAAGCATGGCGCAGCTACAAGAAATGCCACTTCAGCGTGCAAATCGTAAATATTTTGTTTTTATGCATTTGCTGAGAAATGAAGTGTGGCAAGGGTGAGGGAGAGAGAGACGGTATTAACGAGTAAATGAATAAGGACGATCACAATCACAAATACAGTGATGAAGTGTGTGTTTCACTTACGCTGGCGACTGCTGCAAACGAACGACAAGCGCATCGAGTGTGAATGAAGTACGCACTTGGACGGCATCCTAACAGCGTCCGCTTGTCGTACAAGCCTCACCACTCTTCTCCCATTAACACCAACACACACACATACGCAGATCAAAACTACAAAATGTTTTACATTTCTATGACACTCATGAGCGAGCGACAGAGCAACCGAGTGACGACTACATTAAAGCGAGTTGCATTTTATTTCCACGAATGTGAAAAGTTGATTTTTCCTTTTCAGTGTTTTTTTTTTTTTTTTTTTTGTTGTTAAAACTTTTCTCTTCTTTTCTTTGCATTTTTCAATGTAAAAACGTTTTTCTATTATATATAATTATTTCACGGCATTTTTAACACTCAAACATTGCAAGTGCATTGTGCCCCATTTGCAAGCTCCTTTCCTTCTTCTTCTTAGTCCCAACATTCTTCTCCTTTATTTTCTTGATGTTGTTCTTCTTAGTTTCTTTCTTTTGCTTTGTTCACCATCATCTTTGGCAACAGTTTAACAAAGCATTCTTAACTTAGTTTTCAAGGTGCCACACGGCAATGGCTCGGAAAATGTCCCTTCAAGGACAACAACAAAATGAAAAGCTCGCTTTCTGTTAGCAGCATTTTTAAGATGTTTTTTTCACTACTCATTTGCTTTAGCATTTTCCTATCCTTTGCACCCATTTTAAATACTTGAGAAGAATCCGCTTATTTTATACTTGATAGCAATTGCACTTTGGCTTTGTTATTTTGTTAAGGACGAGTATTCAAAGAGTGTTGTAAAAGTTGGTTTGTTCGGATTAAAGCCGCTTTTCTTTGTGGTTTCTTTTCTTTTTGGCTTCGTCCATGGTTTGGCCTTTCTTGATAACTGCAAAGGACTTTTAAGCAATGTTTAATTGGATTTTATTGATGCAAGTGAACTACTATTGTGATGTATCTATAGTAACACCATTTTATAACCAACTTAAACCTGATTGAGAGCATCAGAAGCAGTTGCTAGTGTCTGATGTTATTGTTGTTGTTGTTGTTGTTCTCTAGCCATAATCAATTTAGTTAAATAGACAGCAAGCAAAGCGACAACTAGAACCCAGAACCAGAATCAAATACATAGAACAAGATGCAATTGCAAGTTGAGCAAGAAATAAGCTTCAAGAAGTTTGAAGTAGAAGCAGCTGCCTTCATTGTCCACTCACTCAATGAAGAATACGCAGACACACACACACATATACACAGCAGTGTTTCTATATGTTTACAAGGATGAAAACAACATCCTTTAATGCATTTGACTGAGTTTTGTGCCCAGTACAGCAGCTGCTGCCTTGTCCATGTCCTCTGCTATGTCGCATCTTTTAGTTTTACTTGGTTGCATTGACCAGCTTGGCCAAAGCCTCGACTATCCAGTAGTGAGCTGTACTTCATCCTGCTTTAGATCTGCCACTTCCCATTCTCTCTCTCTCTCTCTCTCACTCTCTATTTGCTTCTATTTTATATTGTTCATTTTTGACACAAACATTATGATGCATTTGGTTCAGTAATTTTTATTGTATTTCACATTTTTCTCCTACATGTGCATAGACTCATCTCATCTCCACTCCTCTCCTTCATCCTCTTGAGAGTGACTTGTATATCCTGGAGGTGGTCTGCTGTTCCTGTTCGTTTGCTTTTATATTTCGCAATATATTTCAGCCACTGAGGTCTTGGCTTTCATTCCTTTTTTATTTATTTTTTTCTTTCTTCTCTTTTGTTAGTTATTTTATTGAAGAATGCATTGGGATGTGTTTTTGCTTGTCCTTTTCGTCAATATTTTCTTACCATGCTCGATCTTCTTTGTTATTTATTATGTGTAAACTTGCTGTGCAAGAAAATTGTTTCCTGAACACGAGACGCTGTCGCCATGCGGTTGCATGCGTGCTCTATTCTGTTCTATCGAATCTACAATATACTGAACTAACATATACTAGTCTATCCTATACCTACTATCCTTGCAATATGTCCGATATGCCATTGTAGTAGTACACACAATATGTAAACTGTTTATTTCGTATTTTATTAGCCATTAAAAATGCACAGAGATAGAGAGCGGGAGAAAGACGAAAAGGGTACATAGATACAATTTAAAATTATGGTTCCATGACAATTTCTATGTATGTATGTATGAATGTATGTACATTCCAAATTCAAAGTATTTCTATTTCTAATAAATTAAAAAGTCCTTGATTGCAGTCAACCTTCTCTACCTAAGCGCCTCAAACACTTTCTACTTACTTACTGTTTCAAGTTATCTAAAATGTTATTAAAAACTCAAAACATACAAACACACACCCAACAACAACAACAACAACAACAAATACACCACATTCATTCATAGTATACCACAGATACACAGTGTAGCACTAACTAAATAGTATCTTTGAGAATGTACAACTTTAATTATATTTAATGCTTTACCATCACAGAAGTTTGCCTCGTTGCTCTCAGGATCCCCTCAACTGACACTTAGTAGAGTTGAGTAGAAGATAAAACAAGGCACACAAACACACACACACACACACACACATAGATAACATATAGATACTTCATAAAAGAGATTGTTTGTATGGGTGGCAGTGGTAATGTATTTGCTCGTGAATTGCGTGTTTGTGGGAGTATCTACAAGTGCCAAACTGAATGACATTTTCATGAGTACAAGTTTAAGTGTCTGTTTAGTTACACAGATCCAAACACACACACACACACGCACACAAACACACACACACTATCATACAAATAGATAGATACACACACGCACATTTACAATTATATAGTGTAATCCTTTTATGCGTTTATTAGTAGATTAATGTTTGCACTTTGTCGTTGCTGTTATTTTATTAGAAAGTTAGTAAGCGCATTATTTCTGCTTCTCATTTTTACTTCACTTTATCCTCCCTTCGTCCCTTGGCCCTCCTGATGGTTTTAGTGTAAGTCATTGTATTGTTTCATTTGTTTGTATTCGGTTTCATAATTTTGCCTGTGGAGAGACGCCTGGGCTTATGCAATACTTTGTTGTCGTTATCATTGTCATTGCCGTTGAATGTTGGCAGTTTTCTTTTATTGCCTTTTACGTCATTTAATTAGTTACAAACAATTAAAATTAATTAATTTTGCTTTTATTACCACTAAACGCGACATTTAAACAATCATAAAAGTAGCTTTGGAATTCACAACAGCAACAACAACAAATTATACTAAATTCACCTCACTCAATAAAACAACAGAAACAATAAATAAGCAAAAATAAAACAAGGGCAAAACATGCGTTGTCAATGTTTTGCAACATTTTATTCGCTTATTTAAAAAATGGTTAAAAATAAAAACAATGTTAATTCAAGCTACAATAAATATTTACGTTATGTCAGGATCTTTCATATAACCCAATAAAGCAACTGAATTTTGACCTATTGTATGTGTGCATAAAAATCAAGTAAGCAATAGTTTTGAATCTGATTGATAAAAGATAATCAGATAGATCGCTAAGAAATAGGATATTATTATAAGTTAGTGAAATCTCTTTTTTCTGAGTACAGGTACACTTAGGTGCTAGACGTTCTTTTTTTTCGTCATTAGTTTTTCTAATCTCGGCAGAAAGCAAAAAGTGAAGTGTTGTGTGTATAAAAATCTCGTGCAACGGTGTTTGTAGTCGCATTCCACCAAAACAACTCGACCGATTTTTATGAATTTTGTTTTGTATATTTGGTAGGTATGAGAAAAGGTCGTAAGGTATTTTTCAATGCAATTACAATTGCAAACACTCACTTTCTTCTTTCTTTTCCATTTTCTTTTACACTCCAAAGACTGATAAATATATTGCTGTACAAACTTGCTTACGAAATTGTGAGTTAACTTCATTAATTTTTTGGGAAACGACATTTGCCGGGTAACCTAGTATTTTAATCATTTCTTCATAAAAAATTTCAATTTTCATTGATATCTTTCTATAAATAAAATTATAGTGGCTCCTGTCATTATTTCAATATGCTCAAGCTGGTATCCATAACTTCCAAAATGAAAAGACTTTTCCTTGGAATCTAGAGATAAATATCTTTTATAAACTACAAAACAAAAATGGTTTAGAATCCTAAAAATAGCTTCAAAATTCGTTAAATTCTATGCTCAAAATATAAAATTACAAGTTTTCTGTTTATTCTATTTAATATATTTTTGAAGATCTTAAGCAACTCAGATGTCACATATAAATTCAGATTCTTGATAAGTTTATCCGAATAACTTATGGTTTAAACTGCAAGTGATGTTTATCAACGTTTGAGGGTATCAGAAATGCCCCGAAAAAATATTTTCAATATGAAAGTATACTTTAAAATATGTATATCAGACATAACTTGATTAGCTTTGATATTGTTGGAGTGCAGCTCAGTTCTATACTTCTTTTTTAAACGACAAACTATAACATTGCTAACATTTTCATTGTCAAATTTGGGTGTCAAAAATACTTGATAATCAAAATTAGATGGTCGGACATCTTTTTTGTTTTGTAATTTCTTTTGAATTCAATTGTTCTAAGTAATCTTCCCATTATTTTCTGCTATAAAATCTTAGAATTTCTCTTTGTTTCAGTGTTCAACTTACGATGCTCGTATTCTCGTTGCCACCCACATCTATTGTTGTCTATTTGGCATGTTTTTCAGTAATTACATCTTTCTCTCTGCGTATGTGTGGGTTGTAATAATAGTTCTGAGTTGTACAAGTTAGTGAGTGAGTGAATGAGTGTGGGAATGCTTTATTGTTGCGGTTAAAACGTTTTGCAAATGTCAATGTGCGGTTGAAACTGTTTATGATGTACGAGTATTTAAAAAGTAACAAATTGTGGCACGGCATACTGAAACCTCTCTCAATGTCTGGGTGTGTATCTATGAGGCCTTATTTAATGCGCTTAAACAAGTGCCACCACACCATCCTCGTCTTCAACATCACCATCATCATCATCATCATTATCAAAGTCAAAGTTGAAGTGCAGTTGTTTAACAATTTTGAAGCCTGAAAACTAAATAATTTTGTGCAATTAAAATTGTGTTGACTTCTTTCCGTTGATTATGTTTTGGTTGTGGGGCATTTCTCATAATTGACAATGACTAAAGTGAATTTTAATATTTTATTATTTAAAATATGCGACGCGTCAACAAATGACCACAAAGTGTCAAAATTGTAGCCGCAATATGTCAAATGAAGGTAAATGCCATGGCATGAGTTCATTCTGTGACTTTCACTATAGAAAATGGAGGATGATAAAGTTGCAACTGACAGCGCTCTTGGGAGCCAAGTTGAATGATACTGGCAGATATGTGGTTCTTTGCTTCGTTTGGTGTTTCTTTGCCCATTACTTTTTTTCTATTAATATGAAATATAAATTCATCTTCTCTTTTTTCATTTTTATTTTCAAAAATAACAACACATTCATTGAACCAAGATTAAAAAAAAAAAAAAACTTTATAAGAAAATTGTGAAACTTTCCATTTAATTTTTGTTGACGAATTCTTGCCTTTTCCTTTTCCTCTTCCTTCTGTACTATTTTTTGTCCTCCTTCTATGATATTTGATTATTTTTTTGGAATATTCAATTATATTATTTTTGTTTTCTTATTGTTGAAAATTACCTTCACAGCAACTTTGATTGCTAGAGATTTTTGGATTGTAAATGTTGCAACGTGTTGGTAAGATGATGCTGCACAGAAGCTCAGACAGAAATGTAGGAAAAGGCAAAATTCGCTGACAAACAATAAAATATTTACTTGGCAAACAAAATTCTTATTATAATTTTTGGAAATTTCCTTAAACTTGTTTTGCACAAAACTTTACTCTGCATTATCCTGCTGTTGTTTTTTTTTGTTGTTTGAAACAATGTAATTTGAAACGAATTTCATATTTTTCTCTCCTGTATTTTATATTAATTGTTTCTTTTATATTGCGTTTCACACTTTTTATCCTGCAAATCAATCATTGGCAATTTTTCTCAAATAACTATTTTTTTATTGAATTACCTTCCTACATTTTTTATTTTTTGTTTTTAATAAAATTGAGAAAAGAAAAATATCAGATTTTTTCAATTTCGCAAACTTCCAATATGTAATATGTAGGGGATCAACGAAATACTCATGCTAATAAACATATTAAGAACAAAATCATATTGAGTTTAAAAAGTACTTCTAAAATTTTTTTCCATATTAAAGATAGCATTTCATACTTGGATATCCAATTCCTGTAGAGAGTAGAATTGTTAAAAACTACGATTTCCGTCGTTGAATCGTGGATAAAATAAACTTTATCGAAAACTTAAAAACAAAAGAGCTATTTTCAACGAACAACGGAAGCTGGTGATGATGTGGTACATATTAAATGGAAAGCAGCATTGATCTTTGATCTTTGTAACAATAATTTAATATGTTTACAGACTAAAAGTAAAGAGAATTGACTAAAATTTACTTTTTCTAAACGGTTCTAGACATCACTCAGTAACTTCCTATGCTGATGACGCATTCACAAAAAATCTTTACAATTTTTAACAAGAACCAATTAACAAACGATATATGTATGTTTGTATCTGAAAACTTCATGACAACACTAGCATAAGTTTACCAAGTCTATGACAGGAACTTGTACCCCATTCACAGCAAGCTTGATTCGAATCAATTAAAATTCGACAAAATTCACAAGGAAAAGTGACGTCATTCAGGGATCGTTGGTATAGAATATGATCCGATTTGTGGCAGAATCAAGAGTTGATCAGTCTGTCTGGGCTGGGAAATTTCTGACATTGATTTGATTATTGATTTGAAATATGCTTAGGGTATCGTCAGTACACATACAGCACTTTAACACTGAGTTCGAAATATTTGTATCCATTAATCCTAGAGCCCTGAAATCTACATGGTTGTTGAATATGGGACAGACAATTATTTTGTTCAAATTTCAGTTCAATAACACAAAAACCAAAAAGTTTTTCTAATAAAACCCTAAATTTGGATTTCGTTTTGTATGGGAGCTATAAGATGCAGTAAATCTAAGGTCTTGAAATTTACGCATTTTATGGATATTGATTAGAAACCTATAACATCTAAGTTTTAGTTTAATTGGACAAAAACAAAAGGGTTTTCTAATAAACCTGAATTTAAATCGTGGGTTTATATGTGCTCATTCCGACAAATGTACTGCATCTGGTAAAAAAAAAAATAGGTTCAGGTCTCTTGCTCAAAAACTGAGGAACTAATTAGCATATATACAGAGTGACAGACGGACATGGCTTAATCAATTCCTCTCGTCGAGTTGATTAAGAATATACAACAAATACATATATACTTTATGTGGTCTTTGTTGTCTCCTTCTGCCTGTTACAAACTTCATGACAAACTCATAATAGTATTCACTGCGTAAAGAGTATAATAAAAATGTCAATTAAATTTATTTTTTCTATTGTACAAATCGCACTTTTTCAATTTGTTCACTTGTCACAATTTGTGAACGTGTGTATAAGCAAAACAACAAACAGCTGTTCATTATTTTATTCTAATCGGACGGTCTGAACGCCAAAGTAATTCATCATGATTCGATTCGGGGTGAATTGGATATTACACTGCTCTAGTAAAGCAATAGGATGACAAGTGTTGTTGGGGTATTGACTCCATTGAAGTCATTCATCAAGTATTAAATTATAGAATTTAAAAATGATCGTACAAGCAGTGACTGGTCGCCCAAAATCAATAATCATTTTAAAAACTTTAAAACATAGTGCACAAAATCATTTTGCAGAACAGAAACTAAAGATACTTGTTATAGCGGACACCTTCAACATATTAGATATTTTAAATTATATAATACTTTTATATTTCAACCCAACATAAGAACTTAAACAAAACCTTGATGTTTATTCGAATTCATACAAGTTACACACACATACATACATATGTAGAAAATAAATTTTCTTTAGTAAAAAATTGTACGAAGAACTACTTGCTTTTGCTTTTGTGAAACCTTTTCTAAAAAGATCTGATGTTATAATGGGCATTAAATCATGGTTAGAGAAGTGAAATTAAAGGATTTTATTGTTTGCTGCTAACATTGAGTAGTTAGTTCTGTGTTTGAATTAAATTTTCTACAATTTTGCACATTTTTAATGCGCATTTTTCAGTGCACCGCAACAGAAACTGTCAACAGCACTTCAGGCCAGGAGCCGCCAACGTTGTCACATCGAAGAAAAATCCCCCCCCACACACACACACATACACACATCAAGTTGCACTGAAACCTAACCGAAAAAACCGCAAATAAATTCAACAGCAGGAAGTTAGCTGCTCATATTTTCATTTTTCCACAGAACTCTGTCGACGATTGTACTGCCAACGAGCCAACCATCTCCCGAATCCCCACCATTCTTGTGTGAAATATATTACAGTTTTTGTCATCATACTCGTAATACAACATTTCAACTGCATGAAGCCACAAAGAAACAAAGAAACAAATGTTTCCCACTCACAACACAGAACTTTCGCCTATAAAATTCATGGCACTCGATTGCATTAACGCAAGGTGTGCACTAACATGGCATTTTTCATTCTCATACTCTATCATTCCTATATTTTCGGTGTGAGTATGAGTCGACTAAATTATTAGGTCAACTCGGTTCTTGATGTAGCATCGCTCTTTCATTCAATTAGTGTACATGCCAAGTGTACAATTTCATCCTTTACCATTTTGGATAATTCCTTATTATATTTTTGTTTTTTTTTTTTCATTGTTAGTCTTAATTCATTACAGAAATACCTACAATGTTAAGAATTGAAAGTGCAAAATACAAGTATTAAACAGTTTTTAAAATACAAGTATCCCGTTATCCAATAAAATCAACAAAAAATCTTCATATTGGGTGCCAATATTATATTAATGTCGGGCAAAAGGTGAATTGGTCAAATCGCTCTATTGCTTAATTCAACACAAACACAAACACAAATTTTCCATTTAAAATATTATTAACAATGTTAGTTTTTTATAAGTAGCATTTGAATTCGTTGAAGTTTATCAAAAACGTTCTTTTCTGAAGATTCTTTTGCATGCTAATCCTATAGTGGCACGTTTAGGAAACGTTTAAAGCAAAGTTAGTAAGTATTTACATCTTCTTTGTTGAACTTTTCTCTATTTGATAAGACAAAGCATGCTGCAAGTTATTCCAAAAGTCACAAACAAAAAACAACAATTGTCAAAAGTATTTTTTTGGCTAAACAAACAACAACAAAAGCAACTCCCATGCTACCAAGTTTTTATACAATGTTAGAATATAAGAAGTAAGGGCAACTGCTATATAATATGAATGAGAGAATGAGAAGTTTTCAAGAAGCATTTTCAGAAATTGTTGTTTGCCAACTTAGTGCTCGGGACTCATTGCTCAACTGATTACCAAATGCATCCATGCTTTCTCTCTTTCTCGTTATTTTTACTGTCTCAACAACAACACCATCGACCCATTGACAAATTAATATTTATATAAATTTTAGTTAAACACAACGGCGCCAGTGTACATATTTCAATAAATCAACATAAAATATTTACTAGCAAATACTAGCGAATAAGAACCAAAACGAGAGTATTTTTGGAATCGGAGACACCAAACGACATGAGACAGATTCTGCTGTTGGTTTGTTGTTGCAATGCCACGTTGCACTCAGCTAAATGAAAACGTGAGCAATTTCTTAAAATACTTTACTGCAATCAGACAACAACAAACACCCAACATAGAACAACAAGAAGCAGAATGCAATGAAGCAGTTGAAGCATCAAAATAAACAACAAGTGCATCGTGCAGAGAAGGCGTTGCATCTATGGATCTCTGGAGCACTCGAATCGCATACAAATTGTAAACAGTTTGAGTTTTGGTTTGGTTTGGTTTCATTTTATTTTGAATCCGTTTGTTTTTCGCCTTCGTTGTAGAAGAAGGGTAAATTGATGCAAAATTGTTAAAGAAAGGGTAAAGAGAATATAAGAAATATGTTCTGTGGCAAGTTCTACGTGTCACAAAATGGTAACGGCTGGCACAATTCCACTTCATATACGCACCCGAAAGTCAAAGGCAAGTAGTCTGCCTGAGAATTTGAAGAACTCTTTCCTGTTCTTCGCTATTATTTTTGATCTATTGCCACATTGCAAGAAGGCATCACGAGTCGTGAGTCTAAGCATTTAATTTGATCATTTATCAAGTGTAAATTAAACCAGAAATGCAAGCAACTGCTTATATTTGCTTTCTAAACTGCTGCATATTCTGTTGCCAATAATTTCTTGCCTCATATGAATCTGACAGATGCCAGCGAAACGGAAAGAAGCGAATACAAATCCCACTACTTAATATACAATATTTTTTAAACTTATGTATGTTGGAAACAATGAAATTTATTCAGAAATAAAACTTTCATTTCCGTAATACGATTGCATTCATGACATAATTTAATTTTTAATTGTATAAGAATTCGAAGAGAACATCGGATCTGTGATAGATTGACCTAGTGGTAATAAAACTTTTTAACTTATCCCATAAATACTGATCTTTGCATTACCCCAAAAACAATGCAGCAGTGGAATTGGAAAATCCATTTTTGCAAAAGTATTAACTCAAAAGATAACACGTTACCTTACACGGCGTCTTATACAAAACGGTTTCTATTCCAACATATCTCTATATTGTGAGGAAATACCAATTTGATCAGCACACATAACTTTTATAAATTGCATTTAACTCTATAAACTTAACGCATGTTCCATAAAATACCCCAAAACACAGAAAGATGAATTACCCACCTAAAAATATACTAGCACATGAAACATCTTCATACAATTACCTGAAATATGAGATTTATTTATTTTACCACAGTTTGTTTATAAGCCAAAAATATTCATGAATCGAAAAAAAGATATTTTTAAAATTAAAACAAAAAAAAACAAATGCTTTCCACTCATTCTTTTGTGTTACTAGAGGATGACAAAGGTAAAGGAAGACTAAGTTCAGCTCACACCGAATATGCTTCAGAAACTAATCATCACAAGTGCGGATTGGAAGACATTAAAATCATTTAAACACCATAAATTAATTACAAATGAAGATAAATGAGCTGAACCATGCATTCGAAATACTATTGACTGTAGTATTGCAGCAAGAGGAGAATATTTTAAATAATAAATTTTAACATTTCTTTATATTTTGCCTGAACCAGTACTATTATTTAATTGTCACACAATGTATGGACTCGGTTCGTTCAAATAAAGTTTGTTTTGCTTTAAATTGTTGACATCGCATTTTATTTATTCCAAACTTAAAAATTTTCATAGACTGTCCCACACGAAATCACCGCTCCTTCCATCAAACCATCTCTAAGATCTTAAGTTTACATAATCTCCAACAGCACATGTTTCTTTTTTGCTTAATTGTTATATTATTTACAGTTGAGTAAAAATTTCTAAATCCTCCTTGAAATTCATTTCACCTCCAATGTGACTTTTGCTAACCAATTCAGAAAATTAATTTCGTAATAATTATTTGCCATGGTTATAAAGCTTGGAAAACTACAGATTGAACAAATTAATCTTTTGTTATTTTTTTTTTGTGGTTTATTTGCCTTTGATTTTTTCAAAAAACCTGTGTCACCTGTGCTACACTTAACCGGGCATCTAAGTCTTCATCTTGATGCATCCTCCTCGCATACAGGATATCGAGTGAAGTTTGCAAAGGATTAAGAAGAGGTTTGAAATGCTCCGTAAACTGTGATTATATAATTTCTAAAAAACTCGTATTTACGATTTTGTATTTCTTATTTGATTTACTTATGCCCACAAATCTTTGCCATCCCATACACAGTTTATTTGAATATCTACCTTTTTTAAAATAATCCGTTCCTTTTCACGCAGACATGTTTAAACATTCGGTTTGCTACAAGATAATTTTCTTTCAAATCTACCAATTGTCATTCATTTTCCCCCCATATATGCATTGTGTGATGTTACACAACACAATATTCAATTTAGGATTCATACTTTATAACTTTTCACTTTAAAGCCAAAATAATTTAATAATGTCTAATATGCAAAAAAAGTAAAGTCATGTTCATTATGCCAATGCATTCTTATTTATACTAATGTAAAACAGTATAAATAAATAAATAAATATACAATATTTGTCATTATATTTTTGGGTTTTTTTTTGGGTGGTCATAATGAACAAATTGGTCACTTTGAATAGGAGTATTTACTTTTTAATTGCAAATCAAATTATGATGTATTCAGATTGTTGTTAGTATTTTGGTTTTGGTTTTGCTGTTGTTAAATGAAGTTAGTAGATTCTTATGTATGCAAATAATTAAAAGCAATTCCCAACAGTGAAGCCGGCTAAGCTCACATTCCAATTAAAAAGTTTTCTACTTTACCTGCTGTCATTTGTTGTTGTTATTGTTGTTGTATCTATTTTATCCTTGTTGTTTTTACTATTATTATTATTTTGTTTTTGTTAGAGAGTATAAAATGGTTGGCATGCCAGCGAAACAGTCACAATGGTGTACCACATTTGACATATTTAACCTATTATGGCACAAAGCATACTCACACTCCCCGTTTACCCCAACAAACTAAAATACACATACATATACACATACACATACACATACATGGAAATGTAAGCATTTTCATTTTGTCATTTAAAAAGGCTTGAGAAGGGAAATATCAACTAAAATAGAAATAGAAACTGAAACTGAAATAAAGAATGAATGAATGTTTGTTTATTTTGTGTGTCCCTATATAAGTATATGAGTTAGAATATGGTAGAACACAGAGGCGTATTCCTCTAAGGCCTTCGGGCGATAGTAGTTTCGTAGAAAATTAATTAATAAATGAAAATATTTCGAAATCCAAATTGGGATTTATGCATTGCTAAGTATGTTATTGATTTCATACTTTTACTAAATTTAGTTTTCTTTTATTATCCGTCACATCTTTCATTTACTATATTGCCTTTGATTTATGTATGTATAGGCACGTATTATCCTAGAGCAAATGGTTGCTTATTGTTGGCAACTAACTTCCCACCGTTCCCATACCTTGCATTGTCTAAACAGGCGAGGCACCTTTTTTCGTCGCCAATATACTTCGGTAAAGAATTCGTTGCATGTATCCATGAGTTGAGCTGTGATGAGTAATCAAACCAGTGGAGATTGCGGCTTGTTGGTTTTTATTGTTGCCACTTAAAACACTTCTAATCGATTGTAAATGCTGTTGTATAGCAGATTGAGAACATTCTATTTCTCTGTCAGTTTCCTAGTTATTCGATGCAAATTTTTATGTAAAAGTTTGTGTTTTGATGAAGACATTGTTTTGTAACACCTTTTTCATGCTCATAAGATCGAGTTTAATTTAATAAGAATGTGATGAAATCATAACATAGTCGAGTTCACTTGCATCCGATATTGTTGGCATTCTTTTTGCAAGTGAAGCCTAGTTGAATAGGCATCTGATCATGGAAATGTCTATTTCTCAAATGGGGTTAAATGTAAGTACAACAGCCATGTTGGTGCTTTTTTGATATCAATTTTCTTGTGCTTTATGATCCTAAACTTTGAATTGACTTCAGTTTGCTTAGTAGCTCTGCATCAAATTCAACTGGACGGTCAGAACGAGGTGTGTCTTTGCGGTTGAAGTTTCAATTTTTAAACTTGGCATTCTCTTCATAAATAGCATAAATCTCATAAAAGGAAACAACTTCTTCGATTTGGATTGAAAAGATATGCAAAATAATATGCTATTACATTTGGAATTATGGTTAGTGCTGAACACAAGAAATAAAGCAAAGAGTCATCAAATGTTATTAAATTAATATTATTTACCATATACAACAACAACAACAACAATTACATATCTACTACTACTATAAAGTCAGAAATTTCAATTTTCCATATTGAGGTCAATTCCAAGCTAGTGAATCTTAATTATTCCTTTGTAAGGCTTTGTATTTCTTATAAAAGAAAAATAAACCATATTGGCCAAGGGCGTCAAATCTCAAAATACGCTTCTGATATACATAGAATTTGATTGTGAGACTGGGTGTAATGGTACGGTGGGCTGAGTGGCTGAGGGGGAATATGATATCACAGTGTTGCATTCAGATTACAGCGATGTTTCTATTTCAGTTTTTGCTGCTGTTTTGCAGTTGTTTTTGTTATTTTTGCTTTTATTGTGGTAAATTTTGCATTAGTTTCTATTACAGTTTTCTATTTGTTGTTCTTATTGTTGTTATTGTTATATTATGCTAAAAAAACAAAAACAACAACAACAACAACAATAAGAGAAAGTCTTACTTTGTGTTTTCTCTTTTTGCGTTGCTTTTTCTATTGTTGCTTGAGTAGAGAAGTTTTTACTGCAATTTCAACTGAAAAACATAAAGATTGCGGTGTAGCAATGTTAACTTATTCCTTCCTATGTGTGTCGGTGCCATATAAATTCTAATTTCTGTCTCTGCGGCTTACGGTTAAGAGTTTTTGGTTTAGTTAAAGCAAAGAAGACACTTAAAGATTTGAAAAAAAGAAGAAGCAAAATGTAGACCCATTACTAAGACTACTCAACTGAACACGACTCGACTTAGCTGGCGTCAAAATTTTTGGGCCAATTATTTGTTGTAATGAGCATTAAAAACGCAAATTGGGCATTAGAGAAAGCTGAAGCCGAAAGACTTTAGTCATAGAAAACCACGAAAAGAATAAAGCAAAATACATAATAACAAATGAAACCAAATAAAGAAATCACACAGTTCAAGGACCAGATACAGATACAGATACGGCAGGCATGTGGCTGCAACAAAGGAATCCTTGGACCAATAATATATCACTGAAATGGTTTCAGTTGCTTTTATAAAAAAAAAAGAAGTAAATGTAACTTGTTTTTATTTATGAACTCTATTCAACCCAGGACCCAGACGCCATATAAAATCATAATTTATCGTGTCTACTGCTGTAAGACTTGCGGAGTTAAAGCACGTGTTCAGATTACGGCTAACAACAATTTCAGGGCTCCCGCTAAACAACATTGAATCTGTCACAAAGGCAATAACACTTTCCTCTCCCTCTCAGATTTACAATCTTCGTGTTTTATTTAATAAAATAATAATAATTTTTCATTAATAAATATTACCAAATGAATTCAGCTGTGCCCCAGATACCTTTGAATGACATACGTCTTATTGTCGGAGTTGGATAACAAGGGTGAAGATAAAGATCTTTTGAAGAACTTTTAGTAGCAAGAATGCCAACTGTTGACATGTAAGCTTACAAAGTTGACAAAAGCCACCGAGCAGATATAGCATTAAAGAATATCATCATCATCATCATCATCATCATATGACATGATGATGGGAATGTTGAAGACGAATGAGAAAATGCAAATGGAAATGATAAAGCGACGTCAGTAATAAGAAAAAATTCACAAAAAAAAAAATATATATATGGGTTGAAAAGACATTTTCTGACACGCATTTGCCACTGTCATGTATCTCTATTGGCACACCATATATTCTTCTCTGAAAATGGAAGTATCTCGTATCTAGTATCTATAGAGGAAACTACCGAACTACTCATATGTCGCACTGATTAAATCATGCAACAAAAACATATTTACACTCTTTTTTGATAAAGGAAAAGCCAAATGAAAAATAAAGAAAAGCATGTTGTTGTGTTCTTTTTTTCCTTTTTATTCCCTTTCTTTTCTTTTTGTTTTCATTTCAGTTTTTTTTTTTTTTTTCTTTTTCGTTATGGTTTTGCCTTCTGCCTTTCTGTGTGTCTGTCAAATACACGTACATACATACTTATATGTGTTGTTTATAAAATGGCGTTGTGACGCCTGTTTTTATTGTTTCCGCTGTTGACATTATCTTGACTTCATACACAGGGAATGTGTTTGTATGCGTAAGTGAATGAGTATGGAAATGTGTAGCTGTGTATGTGTGTGTATCTGTCCTAAAGAAAAACGCGGCGGAAGCGACACCTGCTTTTGTGTCTGTGTTGGCAGCATTTAATGCAATGCGACATTTTGAAGTCGCTTCTTGTGGCGCACATTAATGAGACCTGACAACCAAACAAAAGGCATACAGCTGGGCTCACGAATTAAATGACAACCCAGCAGAGACAGCCAAACTTAAAAACAGACAGATAGAGGTGGAATCTTGTAAAGAAAGGACAATGACAATTGGACTGACTCTGAGCCTGAGTCAAAGGCGAAAACGAAAACGAGGCGTATGAGTAATTCGCACAATGTTTTTGTTATTGTATTGTACGTTTTACACATTCTTGTGGCTGTCGTTTGCATTAAGATAATTACAGTTCTTTCATCAACACTCCTAATTGTCCCTTTACCTTAGCACCTTTTCCTTCATCGCCATCGTCGTCGTCATCTTCTAGTTGCACCTCTTCTGTTCTCTTCTCTCTCATTTTTTATTTCTTTGTCCTTATTCTATTTCCTTAATAAACTTACATCCGGTTTGGTTGTTGTTATGTTGCTTTCGGCATAAATTGAGTGCAACAAATTAACTTAATGCGAATTCATTAGAGAAAGAAAATGTTTCTCTTGGCCAACGGAAAATACAAAAAATTAGAAAAATTAAATAAGCAACAAAGTAATGCACTCAGTACCCTCTGTATCACTTTTCCTTCAAGAATTGCATTTGCCGAAGGAAAGATGAGAACGCACAACATGTTTCTTTGCTCATCGTCCGTCATCTGTTGCTGATGTTTATTTGAAAATGCTCAAAAGGAAATGTGTTTTCATATTTACGGTTTTCCTGCTTCTGCGTCTGCTGCTGCTTCTGTGTTCTTCAGCCTTCAGTTGCCTTCTCTCTGCGTTTGTCTGTTTATTTTTGTTTTATTTCTCCCATTGCGAACATCAGCTGCAACTGCAATAATTTTGATTTATATGCGTAAAGCGAATAAGGAGAAGCAGAAGCAGAAGCAGCAACAAACATCACGCAGACCAACAAACAAATAAGCACAGTCCAATAATTGAAAACTTCATTCAACATTAAAATGGTACTGTGCAACAATGTTGCCCAATCAAATGTGTCCGTCCATTCTTTAATTTATTTTCTTTTTATTATTATTTGATTTATGCAAAAGTACTTAAAATCAAAAACCCAAAGAAAAGGAACTTAATTGATGGCTTCTACATTCTATGTGGTATGATTACTTAGAACCAATAGAAGAACCCGTTTTTACAACATCAGCGCAATTAAATAGACTGAATTTTATTAATTCATTTTATATATTTTAATCCAAATAAATTGCTGCTTCTTTCTCTTGTATATTAATTTATTTTAATGTCATTCAAAAAAGGTGTAGCACATTCATTTTCATGAACATTTTGCTAAAATCGGAAAATAAATAGGGAAAGACTGCCAGGGTTAGTTACGTCTTCATTAAAATCAATCAAGTTTGTAAAAGAACTAAACTTTTTCTTTCGATATTTTTAAGCAGACTTATCACACAACACAGAAGTCACTTTTTGTCACGAAAATTAATTCAAGGATAATTTATTTACCAATGTTAAGATACTGTGCACAGAACACATCAAAATGACAAACAATTCTATTGTATATTTTTGAGTATTTACCATAAGTAAATCAACTTTTATATATATTTCCCTTAATCAGCATAGTTACATACTGAAATCAAATGCTTTTAAAACAAAGTTGCACCAGGTTTTTATTATAAATATTTTAAATTAATCAATATTTTCAATAATCCTCTAATCACGATAGGAATCGTAATAAAATAAATCAAGATATTAAGTACTAATCATTTAAATTGAACGACAGTTTTCAGTTTTGCTTATTGGGTTGAAAATTATCAAATTTGAATGCTTTCCAGTCTTGATTCTCGTTGTCTGACTATTTTACCCAATGAGCCATTGAGAATATTGCCTAAATAGCTTCATTATAAACGGAGATGTGATGATTTTACTATGAGACTGATATTTTGGAAATTGCACTCTTGCCATAACGCGCATAAAAGAGCTTCACTCTCATAATACCATATGAATTTTCTGTAATTGAATTATGTTGTATAAAAGTCGATTTAAATAATTTTGTAATCACAAAGCCATATTTGTCTCAAAAATCCACACAAAATTTAGATGTACATTTATTAAAACAAATTGTTAATAAGGACGATTAACAAGCGCATAAAAAATGTTTATGAGGTTAGTTAGTAGACTATAAAGACTAAACTTTAGAGTAGTGTGATATACAATATGTAGATAGAAACTTGTTAAATATGTACAAGTATTTCATTGAATCGAAATTAATTAAATATGTTATTCTCAAGTAGACTTTTAACAATCTCATTTAAAAGAAAATGAATTTGTATTTAAGTACCTTAAAGCGTGTTACATATTTATTAGCAAAGGTCGAGTTAACTTTTATTATATCCTCGTACGTGTATAATCAGAGTTGTTTGATGTTTGTGAATCATAGAACCATGCCTCGAGGACCTTATAAATTATACATAAGTATATTGACATGATGAGTATTGAATCTAACTAACCCTCACTTTTCTAAATAAATATTCTTTATATTTCTACGCCTACTAGAAAATAATTAAATAACCCATTCATTTACATTGATATTTTTTTTAAATGAGAACATCTAAATTTTGTTCATCTCTGACTCCAACTACAGTGAGTCAGAATCTAGAAAGAGGAGCGGAAATTTAACTTAAATTCAAGTAAAGCAAGCGCAATATGAAGTATTGTAAAAGGTAAAAGTGAAAGCTTTGCAACATACCAAACACCAACTTGCTCTAAATCCATACAATGAGGAAACCTCGACAAAAAACTAATCTTCAATTTTCATACGAATATTCTATACTTTTTCTAAGAATAAATGTAATTTGTCAATTAAAAATAAAACTAAGAATATTTAGGTCACTGAAATCTGGGATAATTTTGCAGTTAGTTTGTCTAAAGTAAATCATTAATATGATTCTTAATCTAACGATTTACTTTTCCACATCTCTACTCCATGAAATGTCAAATGTTTATAAGTTTGATGAAACAATCTTTCCCTCTGAAACAAACTTTAATAATATTAAAACACAAATAACACATAATCTTAGTGACGATCTGTACTTCTGAACACTAATACTTAAGCTACCTTTTTCAAGCACGGATTATTCCTCTTAGTATTATTATTAGCATTAATCCCTATGTCATGAATTTTAACTTTAAATGTAAAGGTTTTTTTTTCCTATTTTCCTTACGAAATCCTTACTATCTTAATATGCAATATAATTATATCCACACAATCCCATATTTAGTTGTCATGTCAAGCAAATGCAACTAAAATTCTATGAAAGAGACAATAAAACTAGGTAAACTTTAAAGTTATAGGTTAATAAATGAGTCCAAAAAGGGAACTCATTATTTCTCATACATAATAGATGACTATGGAAAGACATGATTCATGATTAAACCAAAAAAAAAATATATAATAGAAAGCGTGTGTAGTGTATAAATGCTTTGGTGAGACCAACTGTTTTTATTACACTTTGACTTGTTTGTTACGCTTGTTTTTTTTTGCATATATTTGTGTTTTTGTTTTTATTTCAGAGTTGATGATTTAAATATGCATAATTTTTTAACAGCTTTTTTAAATCGTTTTTGAAAAGCGCGTAAAAGTGCTTTAATACTTTGCAAAGCTTTTATTTATAGAATAATTATGTGTTGCTGATTCTTGTTCCGCATTCATTTTTCATTTTTGCTGCAGCATTCATTCAATCCAAGGACCCCTTCTAGCTGCATCCACAAGATTTAAATCTGAAGCCAAAACCCACACAACTCACACCCACTTCCAAGCTCAAACGTAATCACAACTCAAAACCTTCCTATTAGCCTATTTCTCATAATGTTGTTGTTGTTGTTATTGTAGTGTTGTTGTAGATTCCTTTTTGTGAGCCTCCTTTTTACTGATTTTATGGCATTACAGTTCATATTTCACGGCTTTGCGCGCGTAAATTTCGTCGCCATTTTTATTATACTGTTACTGTTATTTCTTGCCATTATTTTTGTTGTTGCTCTTTACGAATTACGTAATAAATAACGTCAGCTGCTTCACTTTACTTTCATTCATTCATTCATTCATTCATTTATTCTTTCTTTTCTTTCTTCGATAAATTTTTATTTGACGTTATTTATTTTTGCGGCTAAAAGCGTCTGTCTGTCACACACACAAACACACACACACACACACACACGCTTAAGACAAAACACCGGAACCGCAAATCTTCTTCAACTCCGTCCGCTTCCGTCCATCTACAAATACAAACACAAAAATATAGGAGCATATCAAAAAAGAAAAAATTAAGGAAATTAAAATGGAATTAAATATAAATAATGAGATGTCAACCATCTTCCGGGTTTGATTGTTTTCGCTCTTTAAACTACAATATTTTTTGTCGGTTAACGCATATTTAAAAATGGCGGCTCATTATAACGGATATAGATATTACACGGGCCTGCATCCGGCGCCACCGTAGCCACCATTTTGTTGCATAATCATTTATTATAGAGCAACAGTAAACCGAAATACAATTTTTATTATGCGCAATTATTAAATGAAATTGACACTATTCATTTTATAAAATGATATGTTAATTGTCATTGTTCTTCTCTCTCTCTCTCTCTCTCTCTCTCTCTTTAATTTTTTTATTTACTCACACAAAACTGCATTCATTCATTATATATTTACATTTACTCAATAACTTAATAAATATTGTATATGCAGGGATACAATTGACTCTTTATCGCATGCAATATACTTATTTGTAAAAATTTTGCACATTGCCGATTCATCACTTAAACAATGAAACCATAAAATTGACATTTAACCGGAACCATAAACAAGAAATGAAAACGCAAATAGAGTTAACTGTATCAAAAGGTTAAATAAATAAATAAGTTTATACAAATCAGTTCATTCTTATCATGTCTTCCTACTAGACGCGATGCTAATGTATGCATTCTGTCTTATCTCATGGACATTCAACTTTATTTGGAACTAAATTAAAGTATCTTAGACTACGCTAGTCCCATTAAGGCTTTTTGACACTTGGAACTTTTCTCAAAGCACAAAATTTAGGAAATATGATCTATTCTCTTAATAGAAATAAATTTGGATAGTATATTCATATATAGAATTATCGATATACGAGAACTACTGAGGTGGATTAATTAAATCAGATGCTGTAAACAAACTGGTTGACAGACCGCGCTCATTCCATACAGAAAAACAAAAACCTTAAAAATACTTAACTGGCAATTTAAATAACAAATTCTGGATATTTTATTGTCTTTTCTATCTTTACGTGATTTCGTTGTGGGTGTTAATTTGTATTGTGAATGTCAATGGAAGGTTTGCAATCGCTTGCTATTGGATTTTTATTAAACATGGGATCGCATTTGCCAAATTTACTTTATTACTTTCGAAAGGGCAGAAAGCATCTAATGTCATTAAAAACAACAGTGCCGATTCCGTAATGGTGAATTTTTCAATTGAAGACGATTGTAACCCTTGCTAGATTTACGAGCAATGAAGCAAGAAAATAAATATGCAATAATTCAAAAGCCCGCTTCTGTTCTAAAAATAACCTGGTGTGTCTTTTCTAGGGTGCTTCCGAGTTTTATATATGTCAGATGTTGGTTCATATAACCAGTTGTCTGACTATAAAATATTTATAACAAAACCGTTTCCATTCTTCTTTATGTATCAATCGATTCTAATTTTATTTCTTTTGGTTTTATAACTTTGAAAGACTAACAATTCACTTTAAAAAACTAAAGAAAAGTTAATTGAATAACCTTAGATAATTTTTTTCTGGGGTTGTTTGCTCTTTTAGTTATCTATTTATTTATTTTTTAATATATTTTATAACAAAATACAAAATATCATATTGTACTCATTGTGAATGCCAAAAAGGAAAAATTATTGCGAGTCAAAGTTGCACACGGAAGGTTCCATACCAAATCTGGATTTTATATGGGATGTACTCTACATAGTGGTCCAATTTTGGCTGATTCCAACAATTGTAGAACGCCTAAATCTGTTTTGTTCCCTTTGGGTCCGGAACCATAAAAAGGATTGGTTGGAAAACAAAGCAATACTACAATATCGGGAAAGAAGTAGACTACTGAACCAATTAATGACTTCAATACAAAGGGAACTTATGCTACATAAGTAATCAATATTGTGAATAATTTCAATCAGAAACATTTCTATTGATCTTTTATCTTAGGCCACATTAGACCATTTGAATTAAATAAAATGAACACAAAACTAGTTGTTGAGAGTCTTTTAGATTGCCTAGAATTGCTATAAAAACATCCGACTTCAAAAATATATTGAAAATACTTTCAGATTCAATTGATTTGATTTATTTTATCCTTTGTTTTTTGTAAATTATGCAATGTAATGTATTTGCGTGTTTGAAACGATCTAAGTAATCTGAATGTTGTACATTAAATGAAATTTCTTCATATTGTGTCAAGGGCAGTTCATTTAAATCTTCATTCCAGTTGTCGAAAACAAACAAACACGCAAGACTTTTTGCATCTTGAACAGCTGTTTTTTGTTTTCGTTATACAAATGAAAAGCTGCGCACATGCTGCGCAAAGCTAAAAGGTAAAATTTGTGGAAAATACTTAATTTAGTTCATGCAGTTCTCTTTTTCATTCTTAAATTTTTTTAATCTTTAAATTGTTTTGCTTCACCTTTATCTATAAATGACAAAAGTGGAGGAAATCAGACGAAAATTACCAAAAATAAGAATGTCACAATAAGCAAAATTTCCCAACTCTAAGCATACTGACCATTCTTAATTGACGTGTATGCTAGCATTCACCTCCGATGCAGCATCTATAAATTCAAAGACCCTTAGCGATATATGAAATCCAAGTAATTAGAATGTCAAAAACCCCATACTTTGCTACTCGTGCCTGTAAGCCTAAACTGCTGACCTCTCACCGCTTCTTGGCAACAAACATGAGAAAACAAAACGATTCAATCGTGTCTTAATATACTTATTAATAGATCGCTTAGATTTATTATAAAATCTTTATTAATTATGATAGCTACAATATTTGTAACAATCATCTGTGATAAAGAAAATGATAAACAATATGATGAAATTGTAGGAGAAACGAAAGCTGAACACATTAAACTACTGAAAGTGACTAGCGTTGCCAGTAACACCAACAATCAGATTTATGGGAACTGAGTTAATTTTCACGTTTAATAAAATGAAAAAAGGAACATCAATTTTGACTCCATTTGTTGGTCACAACACAAGGACCATGTGGAAATCATCCAATATCATACATACTCATAAATAAACAATAAAGTGAAGTAAAATTCGGTGTGTGTTTTTTAAATGCAATACAATATGAATGGAATTCTTGTTGTTAATATTAAAATTGGTTAAAATCTTTATGAATACTTGATTTGAATTTATCAAAGTCTATATGCGTCAACAAGAATATGAACAAGGGGAATACATCATATAGATACACTTCTCCAGTATCAAAGTAAACTAGGTATACCACACTACTGCGATACTAATAATTTGATGTCAATGTTTCAATACATCTCCCGAAATGAGTAGTAAGCCATGTTAATAACGTGTATTGATCATTATGAAAATTTTCCAAATTACCATTTGCACTCACAAATTGACATTCAAAATGGCAGTCGAGAGACACAGGACGTCATAATGTCAACAGGCAATGATTCACGTTGCAATTGCAGCAGCATTTAAGATCAACAAACAACGCCAACACGCACGGATACTTAGATACTCAGATACTCTACATACAACCATGAAACCAACAGCGGGTGACGTTTCTGTCAATGTTCGCTCAGTTAATGGCAATGTTATTGTTGCTGTTGCTGTTGCTGTTGCTATTGCTATTACTATTGTTGTTGCTGTTGTTTCAGTTAATGCATCTCTTGTTGACTGAATGCTAAAAGATCAACCAACCATAGATACACATACTTGTAGATAGATACACAGACAGAAAGCAAACGCATTGTCACTCTTTGTGCAGCATATATAATATTACCCCAACCAGAAATTAAATTGCATTGTCTGTGTGTAAGTACTATTTCTGTGAGTTTGTAAGCAAATGCAGACATCATCATCATTATCAACATCATAATTGTCATCATCATCATCAAGTTGCATCGAGTTAAGTTGCCTTAGATGGTTCGATAACCCAAACAACATTACAAGAATGTCGTGTCCTTAATAATTTATTTATACTGCACTCGACGGGCATCCAATCCAACCCTGTATTACCTACCCCACACTATATTATCCTACACTTCCCTTCTCTTATAACGACTTGATTCCATCGTCATCTGTTTGGGTTTAATGGTGTTAGTTTAAATCGGCTCTGATTGTCAACAACACATCAATAATTTTAATCGATTGCATTATTCGCCACAACATCGTCAGTTATTTATTCACTCACTTAATCAGTCAGTCAGTCAGTCAGTGACTCACTCAGTCAGTTAGTCACTCTTTATCTGTCCCTCTGTCAATTGCTCTCTATTCAAATCAGTTTGTCATGCTGACAACATCCCTATGTCTATAAATGTGATTCAATTCTATCCGGTTTGATTTATTATTGTACTAGTCAAATGGATGTTGGTTTTGGGTTGAAAATTTCAAGGTAATTTTTAAGTGTTTCTCTTGTTTACTTCTACGAGGGAGATTTGATAAGTTCTTTGACATTCAGAGAGATGACTAAGTTAATGGCAGCACAAATATCTTTTGCTTTTGCTTTAACCGAGATATAAAATACCATACGTGAAGCTAAGTTTGAGACATTTATACTTTATTTTTCTGGAATTTAAATAATCTATTTGAATTTCTTATTGCAATTGACATTGCAGAAAATGAAAGCTTTGATGAGATAAGGCAAATAACAAGATAATTTGTAGAATAAATACAATGATAAAATGAAAAGAGTAAGTTGTATTTAAAAATTGACATTCTAGCATAAAAGAGTTGTTACGTAATCTCAAGATCTTTCATTCATTTCAATTTTGTTGAATATTTTGAACTGGAGAAGCGTGTTTGCCACAGTTAAATTTTCTTCATAAGTTTATAGTACTTTCAACATATTTATAGGTTTAGACACATCATTCATCATAACATGGTGATAAGGTAATTAATTTGATATAGAAACAAGCCAATTGACATCAAAATAGAAGACAAAAATGGAGAAGAAAACGAAAAACCTGACCAAAAGTCGCCGAAAAATCAAGGTAGTGTACTAGTTACATAGTTTTTATTGTCATCTGTGGACTTATTATCATCATGAATTCAATTTGGAAGAACAAATGATTTGTCGTTGTCGATGATTTGAAAACTTATATGTATAACATTATTTAGAATTTTGAAGAGAAACTTCTTTAGCGAAGGGGAGTAAATCCAAAAATATGAAAATGAAATGTGACAAAAATCAAAATTTCACAATGTTATTATTATAATGGAGTTATTTAGGCAAATAGGATTGAAATGTCTCCGTCAACTACAAATTTCTGGAAATTTTTCTTACTGACACTATGAATTTGAATAAACTAAATGAACTTCTCTCGTCTGCAGTAATTTAATGTTAACTTAAATATCTCAATGCACATCAAATGATAGACATCTTTTGTGTGTATCTTTGTTCTTTTGTTGATTTAACGAGCCCAAATTAAATCAGTTTACTAGTAAAGAGAAGCCATGCCAAGGCAAAAGCCAATTTAAACTAACTCAATTCAATTCAATTGGCAATATACGAGTATTGTAGAATTTCAACTAAATATGTTTCAGTTTGGCTTAGTTCAGTTCAGTTTACAGTAGGCAAAATTCTGTCGCCCACATTTAATGGTTCTGCTTATCAGAAATGAACAAATTTTCTCATATTCACATGAAAAAAGGACATAAATTTAAATACATGAAGGACGACGAAAATGACATTGTTATTGCTCTTCATCTCTGCTTCTATGTTGATATTCTTTGTTTATTTATTTTTCTTTCTTTTTTTTTTTTTTTGTGTGTTGTTTTTCTGATTTTGTTTTTTGTTTGGTTATTTGTTTGCTGGTTGTTGGATGAAAATTTCATGTTTGTGTAAATATTTTAAGCTGTCAAAATTGTTGCCACATGAGTTATGATCAAGCAAATATATAGCAACATTATTGTTCTTCTAACTATTGTTGGTTTTTACCATATCATACCACATATGGTATGTACATTGTACATACATTTATTTATGTATATATACGTTTGAAAGTATGTATCTGTGTGTCGTCATATTATTAATTTGTTGATTTATTGCCAATTAAAAAATGCCATCGAAACTATAAATTTTAATGAAATTTAAATTTTTGCAGAGCAATGAATTTCTTTCTTTTATATTCCATTATTTCTATTATAATTTGCATTGTTATGAATTTATATGATAATTTCAAGCTTTGTTGAGTGCGGTTTTGGCTTTGTAGATGATTGAATTGTTTATATGTATATATTGTACAAAACCAAAAATTCTGAGATTATGTAACACAAATTGTATTGGGCGTACAAATAGAAAACCGCCGTTTTCCCATAGATGGCGCCAGCGCCGCTAATCGGTCGATAAGTACGATCAGAAACATTATAGAGCCAGCTGAGGTATCGGTCAACAACTCTAAATAATCTCTCTTGTGTATTTTGACTGTGCTTTGTCTTGTTCGTTAGCGAAAATGGCAAAATTCTAGCGTACAAAGGGCCATTTGCAAGAAGTGTTGCTTTTTGCATATCATTCGAAAAAAAATGCTACTCAGGCGCATTGAATGATTGTAGAAATTTCTGGTGAAAGCTATATTAGTGAAAGAACGTGTCGGGAATGGTTTCGAGGATGCAAAATTAGAGACTTTGCTGGATGAAGATTCATGTAGAACGCAACAGGAACTTGCAAGTTTATTGGGCGTGACTCAGCAAGCCGTTTCTCATCGCCTAAAGAGCTTAGGAATGATCCAGAAACTGGGACATTGGGTGCCGTACGAGTTGAATCCGAAGGACAACGAACGGCGCCTTTGCATGTGCGAGCAACTCCTTCAACGGCAAAACAGAAAGGGTTTGAATCTGATTTTTATTTATTCAGATTGGTGACGCATGAACTGGCAGGACACCACTTTCGTTCTTTCGAAGAAGCCAAAAACTGGATTGATTCGTGGATCGCGTCAAAAGACGAACAATTTTTCCGACGAGGAATTCAAAAGCTACCAGAAAAATGGGAAAAAGTTGTGGCTAGTAATGGAAATTATTTTGGAGATTGAGTATGTAACGAGTTTTTTATAATAAAGCCTAAAATTATGAAAAAAAACGGCGATTTTCTATTTGTATGCCCAATATCAATTTTAGTTTTCTTATTAATCTTGTTTGTGTTAATACTTATATCACTTGAAAGCAGAGCTGGAAAATTTAATCTATTGCCTAAAATAAGCGAACAGCGGGAAGCAATACAAAAAATACTTTAATAAGTATAAATATTAGTACTTTACATTACACCCAAAGATGTGACTTTAAAATGGATTTGTAGATCATTATGAGATTATACAACCACAATATGATGCATTCAATTGTTCAATATTGCTTGGATATTAGGACTTTTGACTTTTTGTAAAGCAATCAAACAAGGGAAACAAAACTATATATCGTTACAGTATGCACCTTTCACCTTCATTGGCCTGAAATAATCAAGAAATGTGAAACATTCCTGGAGATTTAAGAAAGAAATCACCCAAGCTGTAGGGTATGTGGTGAAAAGTTAGTTTGATGTAAAGTAAAGTATCACGATTTTCAAGTTAATTCCTAACTTGTGCCTTTGCAAATGCAATTTTTTTTTTTTTTTCGTTTTTGCATTCGAAATCTTAACATTATTATCAAATTGAAATGAAGTTCGACCACATTACTTACACACATAAGTACATAAGTCGTAAATATTTATGTATGCAATTATTAAACATTTGTATTAGTGGCCACATTATTGTGTGTACTTACTTCTGTTTGTATTTGCATTTAGATATATTGTACAATGATATTTGAAAATATGCACAATAGAATGCAACAAATTAATAAACATAAATCAAATTAATTACATTTGTACCAGTCTACAATACGAGTAATCATGCAAACATACTTATACACATGTAATCATGTCTACTACATACTAAACATACCATATATCTTATTCTAACTGACCAAATACATATAAGTACATACACAAGAGGAGTATCTCTGAGTCTATCTATGAGTATATCAATGTGACTTTCGGCATTTAACATTAATACACATGTATATATGCATTTATTTGACAAAATAATTGCCTCAAAGGTTCTACAGTTCAAACTGGACCGATGAAAATAACAACAATGACAACAACTTTAACAGTGACGTTGACAAGTTTATTGGCCCGAAAGGTGTTGGCTGTAACATCAACAACAAAAATACTATATCATCATATAATAAAAGAAAGACAAAATGGAGCGCATCCAACAAACGAACGAAAAGCAGAAACATCAAAACTCAAATATAATTCCAATTTGTTTGGCAAAAGCAAAAAAAAAAAAAACAAAACTAAATAAAACAAATGGAACAAAAACGAAAATATTTTATATTGTAAGATACATCATGAATGTTTTGTTAAGATACATATGTGTAGAATGGAATAGAATCATAAGAAAAACAATAAAATGAAAAAGCAACTCGAATAAAGTAAAATGAAATGAAGTGAAATAAAGTTAATGCCTCAAGGTGCTAAAACAATAAAAGAAAAGTCATAAAAACCGCTGGTGACTATCAAAACTCGTAGAACTAGAAAACCTACCAACGAAAAAGAATTCTCTCTTTTCAATTTAATTCTGCTTCATTCTTTCTTTTGTTCGTTCGTTTCTATGTTTGTTTGTTTGTTCTTCACACCTGAAAGGTTGCGAAAAGTAAAACAAAAACTGAATGTATAGAAATATAAAAATAAAGAAAAAGATTCTTTTCTATGTGTTAACATATTTACTCTAGTCTCCTAGAATGTATCCTAAAGATATCCGATCTTTATTTCGTTTTGTCTAAAATTATTATTTTTTTATTTTATTTTAAACAACAAGATCAAAATTGCAAACTAACAACTTATGAATTATAACAGTGTTTTCCAGCTAAAAAAATTAATAGTTTAAAAGTAATTTCGAAAGATTTCATTAAAAAATGAATCCATTTTACTGCAGTAATAATTTTTAATTGAAATTAAGAAGGACAAACTTAATTGAAAACAGGCGGAAATTTTTGACGAATTTTGCAGAGATGTTTTCCTTATTTATTTATCTGAATTCAAATATTTTTATTTGTTGTCCTTTCTGCGTACTTTATGAGATACAATTTCTATTTTTATTTATTTAAACAAAAACTTTTAACATGACATTCGTTTCACAGAGAGGATGCCAACTTTCTTAAAGAGTTTATCATCCAATACGATTTCAAACTTATTAAGATAATTTAAAACTATTGTTATATCGCCTTTGTGGGGAGTACGAGCACATTCGAACACCAGGCATTGGTGGTTTCATCACAGAAAAATGACCAGCAGTATGTAGATTTGATCTTTCACCTTGATATCTTCTGTGAAGTGCAGAGAGATCCCAGGCACACATTAATTCTTCTTTATGCTGCTTCACACATCCTCGGAACAACATTTAACAAACTCGATATATTCTATTACTAATGTATATAAATCTTTCTGATGATGGGTCATTGTACCAAATATCTTTCACAGTTGCATCTTGAAGAAAACTTCTCCACTCTACTTTACTTAACGATTTCTCGGATATCAGTATTGGTTGCTAAGATTGCTTTTAGAGAATAATTCAACTGAGTCCCCACCTCACATTTTTAATGTATCCTCAAAAAATATGTAATATGTAATGTTTTCCATGAAAGTTACCAAAATGAAATCAGATGTATGAATGATTTATATATTATTTGTGTTAATAGTCTAAAGAGGTAATAAACTAAATCATAATTTATTATTTCTAAAATTTACATATCATTGCTTCAAATCAAAATGTTAACACATTGCACTTCTCTCTATGCGGAACTCTTCCCTGACTGTTTTACTTCTCTCTGCAAATTGACCACGACTTGGTGTTTTGATTCTTTTCTATTCTTTTTCCAAATATCGTTATTTGAGGCAGTGGGTCTATGACTGTAACTGGGTATCCTTTTGTGGACTTGTGTTGTGTTATATTTTTTTTTTTTTTTTGATTGTACTTCTTGTCACTGCTACTGTTGTTGTTAAAAGGGGAAAATAAATTGTTGCCGCAACAGAAAAAACGACTCAAAGTATTAAAAAAAAAAAAAATAAAGCTACTCGACCCATTTTTGTGAAACAAAATGGCTGCCAAAAGAAAGTTTGGTATGCAGTAAATGTTGAATTACTAAGCAAAAAAAGAAAAATAAACAAAAAAAGAAGACATCGATTGGCAATATTGGTGAAAGCAAAATATATGGTCAAGAAGAGATACTCGTACAACCAAAAACATGTATTCGAATAATAAATTGGATTGACTTAAATTTAAAATCGCCTGTCCTAATCCACTTCGTGGGCTGCAATTCTTCATTAGTGATGCTTTGATAGCTTTATGTACTTGTATTGTATTAGGCAAACTCGTGTTTATGTTTCAATATACACAATATAAACGAACACCTAATAATAAGAGAAACATTACCATTTAACAACACAACAAATCAATTTATCTGCAGATTAGAAAATACGTGACTCAATTACAAATTGATTTTCGTAAATTTCGGAAAATTTCTTGTTCTTTTTGAAGAGCGCAGTAAGAAAAATATAATCAAATCAAATGAAATCCTCAATTGTGGTAATGACAAATTCAACATGCTACATACAACAAGAAGAAGGTTGATGATTTTTAATACACGTAAAATCCATCAGTAATGAAGATTAAAAAATTTAATTGCAAATTTTCAAACAAAACTTTTTTAACATGTTTCTTTGGTGGAGAGTGGCTCAGTTCTTCCGAAAAATAAATAAAAAATTAAAAACATTTTCAATTAAATACAAACGAAAAATTTGATCGAAATAAAATTGAAAAAAAAATTAAAGCAAGGAAATCCGCTAAAAGAGAAAAGCAAAAAATATACTTTCTCATTACTTAGGAACAAGTAAGTAACTGAACAAAAGCCGAAAACTTTTGTTACAACAAAATGGACAACAACAAAACAATAGAGTCACGTACAATAAATGAAAATAAAATAGAAACTTTTGCTTTATTTATTTTTATTTTTTTTTTGTTTTTCTATGTTTACTTAGTTCGCTATGTTTTCGACTATTTTATCTTCTTCCTTTGGTTTTGTATCTTTTTTAGTCCTTCTTAATTTTCTTTCATTTTTCTTCTTTTTTTTTTAATTTTTTAGTTGAAATAAGTATAAAATGAATAGAAAGACAAGAAGAAAATAAACTGCAATCAAAAGGCAAAGTCAATCAGCCATAAAACATTAAAATGGAACAAAAGAATGAATGAATCCACGAAAAAGAACTGAAAGACATATGAATAACATGGAAATAAAAGGGGGACAAGTAAGTAAGATAAGTTAGTTGTATAGGTATGTTATAAGTATACCTATGCCAGAAGGATATGAATAGAGTTGTTCTATTTCTTATTGTTCCTGTTGTTACGTAGGAAAGTTTGTCTTCCGTCTACTTTGAAATCTTTGAATACGCAAAACAAAAGTTACCGCCTGAAAAATTCTATGAAAAGCAAAACAAAAAGAAGTAAAAGACAAAAACAGATTTTAGTTTCTCTATGAGTAATTATGTATAAACAAAGATTATGTAGGTAATTTGTACATAGTTCTATATCTCTTTGTGTAATGTACTCGTAAGTAGTTTAAAGTAAAATTAAGTTCAATAAATGAAATGAAAAAGTGTAAAAAAATTATAGGAAAAGGGAATTCTATGAAAGACTGAATAATGGAAATGTTTGCTAACTAAGCAAATCACAGAATTATTCACTTCAGTTTTCAATGTTATTATTGAGTCTGTTATTTTTGCAAAATCCATTCATTATGGAACTAATTTTACTCAAGGAGGATAAGATATTTACTACAATAGCAACTCATTCCCTTAAATGAATTCCTTCTTATTCGCAATTGAAAACTAAGTGTAAGACCTATGACGTTCACTGTTAAAGTAAAATGTGAGTAAGAATTCTGTTTAGTTACCTTCAACATTTCTGAGATTACGGTCTATGGAGGTCTCCTGACAAACTTCTTCAGTTGGTATTAGCTGTTGCATCTATTTTTCTTTAACCGTTTCTCACTAACATCTATACCAATGAACTTTCAAAAATTCTTAGATAAAGAAATTGAAGCAATATTTCTTAAAAGTAGATATCATTCTTATACTTACTCGTACTTGGGCTATGATTTTATTGACATCGACCGAATTTGCCATGTATTGATTACCATCAATTATAATTAAAAGAAGGGTTTTTTTTTTTTTTTTTAATATCTATATAGTAAATCATATGTTGCTTTGACCTTTTATGAGATTTTAACTGATGTTTCGTTATATTATTGACACCCATGAATCAGACAGAAAACCATCAACTTTGGATTTCATACTATTGAGAGGTTCTTTCAATGGCACACCATCGTCCACTGGTAAAATATTGAGTTTCTAAAGTTCATACACTGAGTGTTTAAGAAGATTCAATAGCTTACATGGTATGCCATCATTGTCATCACTTATGTCAGCTGCATGGTGAACTTGCGTGTCATGCTGCTAAATTGGTGAATCAGCTACGCTACGCAAAAAAAAAACACTCTTCACTAATGCTGCGCCATCCAGCGGGACAGCATCCAAATCCTCATCGTCCTCTTCGTCTCCTGATATTGGATCACCGTCAATATCTTCAACCACTTCTCCTTGCACCTTTACCTCTTCAATTTGTGGTGGTGTGTTAATAATCTAAAATTTTAGCAAAATCCTTCATTTCCTAAACATAAATGTTTGAGGGTGGCTATCTCACAAGCTTTATGAAGGGTGAAGGCAGTACGAAGATAAGGATTCGTTAAGGGCATCAATTAAATTCGCTTGAAGCGAGATTACATTGGACTACCTAAATTCTCTGTCCTCTTTTCTGAAAGGCAAAATTTTCTAAGTTATAAGCTAAAAAGGTCGCAGCACTGACTATTAATTACAATTTTTAATTTTATTTAAACTAAAAAAAAAATGCTTAAATTTCCTTTTTATAACCAAAACAAACATTTTATTGTATTTAGTGTGTCTATTCCTTTGCTTCAAAGAAAAAGAGTCTTTTTTAACTGCTTTACAAGAAAAATTAAAAAAAAAATTAGTGAAATTTCTTATATTTTTGTTAATAAACGTGTAAGAGCAATGAATAAATAAAACTTATGCATAATTACTTTTTAAGAATTGTCTCTAAAATAAAAGCTAGAATGTCTTTTTTAAAAGAAGTATTGGTGTGTCTATCATTTTGACTAAAAGTGTATATCAAAACACAGCCCCAAACAAAATGGGTCATCGTGTTCCTATAACAATCAATTAGTTCCACTAGTCAATTTAAAATTATACATATTTGAATTATTATTAAACTATACTATATGTGTATATATGTGATAGTATACATGCGCACCTATGACTTTATGTTATGTGTGTGTACTTATCTGTATGCTTATGTATGCCTTGGTGGCTGTTATTACAAAGTATAGAATCTGCATCTCATTAATTAATGCCATAGACAAAACATTGTTGGTGCACTGTCAGCATCATCATCATCATCAGCATCCCCATCAGCAGCAGCAGCAGCAGTAGTAGCAACACCAGCAGCAATAATTGACACATATTAGGCAACAAATTGTACTTGTTTAATGCAAACCATTTTGGCCATGATTAGATTGACAGGACACTATTTGCAGTAATATGCATTCTCGTATTTGTTATCATTTGTCGTTTAATGCAAAATGTGATCTGAGACTCATCAGTAGCATTTCGAATGATGTTGTTATAATGTTGAGAATGTTTCATTGTTGTTGCCGTTGCATGGTTCATGTTGCAGGTTGCCCATTAAATTAATAGCAACAATGTCCCACTCTTATTGTTGTTGTCATCGTCTATTGACATAAGCATAATGCATAAGTCATGTCAGCATCGTCCTCGAGATTCATTAAATACAATATTTTTTATGGACGCCTCCATATGTTCATTATGTGAAAGAATAACAATGTCCAAAATGAGAAAAACAAACCATAGAAGACACAAATTATAGAGATTTTTCTTGTATTTAAAATACATTTTATTTTTAAGTTTTTTTTTTTTTTTTTTCAAAGAAGTCTTTCAAACATATTTTATTAATTTTTTTAAAGACACCAATGAAAGGAAAATAATTAAGCAATCAACTTCAATTGAGTGTTAATAGAGATGCCATGCCACTTTTGAAATGGTGAAAACATTCCTTTCTCAAATACTCTTACACAAAAAAGAACTTTTATTTAAATTTAAAACAATTTGCATTCACGCTGAAAAGGCGAATCGGTAATTCGGTTTTCCTTTTCGGATCTCTGATGCCATCAAAGCATATAAAATTTAAAAAAAGAGAAAAAATTGTGGAAAAAGCATCGAGGAATTTACGTGGAACATGAAACATTTTACGCATATACGTTTACTATGACCCTCACAACCCTTACTACTCACCACGTAGATAGCAACATTCTTTTCGTTATTCACTTAAGCTATTGATAAAATTTCACATTTTTTGTTGGGAATTTAAAGTGTTTTTTCTTCTTTTCTTTTAATTTTTTATTCCGAAATTTGGCCACCAAAAAAAAAATTAAAAAATAAGCAAGATATAAACATTACATTAACTTCGGTTCACACTTCAATTTTTTTCTATTGTATAAAGATTTTTGATAATTTAAACATTAGAACAGTTTTTAAAGATAGTTTTGTATTAGAAATACTTGTTCCAGTAATCGGAGAAATCTGATTTTGAAATACCAGTTTCATAATATTGTATAATAAAATTTTCCTGTACCATTTCTGTTTGATAGATCAAAAATTGTGATTTTTCACGGCATAATAAATATCAATCATTTTTAAACACAACATTATTGATTCATTTCGGAAATTTTTATTTGTGTTTTTCACTATTGAACGCAAATTTAGACACTATAAGTTTTTGATATAGGCGCTATACATCAGTTGGAATCAGTCTAATCAGACTACGAGGAGAGGAACCTCCCATACAAACCCAATCTCCAACGCTTCGTGTACGAGTCTGACTCGCACTTAGCTGATTTTTTATTTGCTCCTATTAATTTCATTGTTTCTTTTTTAACTTTTTTTTTTTTTTTTTTTTTTGATGATTTGAAATTTCTGATGTTGACATTTAGCTCAGATACTCACAAATATATTTACCCTAATACTTCAGCACCATCAGCAAATATATAATTGCATTTCACTTTTTTTTTTTTTTTTTCTATATTCTTTGTTACTGTTATTGTTGTTCAGTTGTTTTTGTTGTAGTATATAAATTTACTTGACTGAGCAGTTATTAAAATGTTCCATTAGTCGTCCTTGCCAAGTTTATGTTGTATTTTCAGTGATGGCAGCAGTAATAATGATGATGGTTAAGAACGGCGTTAAATGCGCATTTCAAATTATGCAGATGACGCATATCAAAATCAAAACACACACACTTACTAACAGATACTCATTCTTTCATTCAATCAGTCAGTCAGTCAGCCAGTCAGTCATTCAGTATGTTGATGGTGTTAAGCATTGATGATGAGGCTGCTGAGACTTGTGCGCCTGATGAGGCTGAAGTCATGTACTAAATGACATACGCAGCTTAATACTTTAATTAAAATAAATGACATTTTTCAGTTTTGGCAACGCACAAAATAAAAATTAAAGTTTTGTCAATATAATGGCAAAGCCATAGTTCTTTTGCGTTCAACTCTGTTGCTGTATGAGGAGAACCAAATGAATTAAATAAAAATATTTTATGCGCGCAATTACCTTGAAAAGAAAATCACATTTGTTCAAAGAAAAAGAAAAAAAGCAGACCAAATGTCAAACGCCAAAAGGAAAAATAATACCAGAATACGCAAATTAAAGTAAAATACTTTGAGTTGTGGCTTTTTGGGTTATGGTAGCAAGCTCAGCTCAGTTCAGTTCAGCTCTTGGCATCGTGAGTGCAGTTGATGGTGATGATGCTGTTGCTGGTCATACTACATAGCTTCTAGTAGTACTTGACAAGGGTCGATTCTGATTCAGTTTGGTTTCTGGATCTGCGGTATGTGAAATGTCAGGGTGATATTTTTAGCTCAAAGGAAGAAAAACTGAGAACGCATTCATTTGTTATCAAAACAAGTTTGTTTATGTCAAATATCAATATTCAAATCTACTTATAAACAAGTAAAATGTAATGTTGTGCTTGGCAACTTGGCTAAGGAACAAAACTAACAAAATCTCAGCTGAACTGAGATCAAAGCAAACTCCATAAATAAGCTTATGTCATGGCATTTCTTTTGTTTACAAATTTAACTTCGGAAAGTCTTTCATTTCAATTCACTTCTAACAACTTATAGTGGAGCTGTACTACGAATTTTCGTGGAGATGCGGCTTATCATTTACAATGCCATTTCTGCATCTTGACCATCACGTAAAATGTTAGCAACAATATCAAAAAGTTGGCATAGTGACCATTCTAATGTTGCTTTACCAGCTGCATTTATTTCTACAATAACAACTCCTCAAGCAGGACATTTTTTTGTAATTTTTAGAAATACACAGTATTTATGAAAAAAATTAATTTACTTAATATGGTTTATTAATTTAATTTAATATGGTATTATGATGTTAAATATACTCGTATATGTAGTCTTATGATTTTCTTCTGTGTTTTGCTACAGCGACATCTCGTGATAAGGTCAAACAATAATCTAAATTATTGTTCATTAGGACAAAAAAACAAAAAAGTCTTTCTAATGAAAATCTGAATTTAAATTGCGGTTTTCTATGGGAGAAAAAGTCAGAAGATCTTCATATGAACCAATTTAACACAATATCCCGGAAAAGGTTTCCAAAAATTCGAGAATTATAATTAAGATCATGTAAAGTGAACGAGTAAATTATGGTGCTTATCTTGAGTCTTCGTTGAAATTCACTGATAAGTCACAAAATGAACTATCCATCACAACAGGGAAGTTGCGAATTGGGTGTTTTCAGTTGAACTAAAAGGGCTCGATATGCATCTAAAATCCAGCAATGCCCAAATCTTCAAAGAAAGATTCCCAAACGACTGGTCCATCTTCAAAGAAGAATAATGCGCTCACATACGAGGTGTTGAATACTTTCTAAATCTTCCTCATCTTAAAAGCTGTGAGAGAAGTCTTAATTGGGAGCATTCGTCCCTTAAGCCATTGGTCTATTGCCGCAGTTAAGACTACCGTCATCATCCGAATGCTGTTCTTGCTAAAGTGTAAAAGCTGGGAAGTCCATTTTGCTTGATAACTTGTCCCGGGCTCACATTCCCACTGCATATCTCGTAACCAGTTTTTCGCTTCCACACCTTAATGGATCGCCAATGCCTTTCTAGCACATTTAGAATGGCTATGTACCCAGATATGAGCTAACGGGTGTTTAAGGGTCGCCACCGTAGTAAGGATTGTTTTGTTTTTTGAGCTGTGGGAAAAAAAGCCTTGATATCAATATGAATTGATATGTTGCTAGGGTTCTCCTCACAGTGTTTATTCTCTGAAAAGCAGTACCTTCGTTCGTGTTTGATCCATCTCATCTTCTAATACAGGTACCCTGTTTCCAATATTTCATGTAAGGGAACAAACGTTTAATTAAAAACATATTAACAAATCTATCTATTAACAAATTTCATTGCATTGCATACATATTTTTGTCACAATCTTCTTTACAAAATATGATTTTTTATGATAGCCATAGCGTAGTTATTTATAAAAAAAATGCATCTTTTGTGTAAAAGAAATAAAATATTAGATAAAACCGGAGTTAAGTTTTTCCTGATTTTTGATGATGTCCACTGAAATGAAACACAAGTAAACCATACAACAAATTACAGAAGCTTTCAATTAATTCACATCTATTGTATTAACCATTCTCAACTATCTGAAGGCATTTAGACATATAAGCTACCTTGATATTTCGGTCTTTTAAGAACTAAAGCAAGTGAATTTGACTATACATCTAATGTACATAGTGCGGACAGTTTATCATTTATTTATTTATACTTAAAGAAAAAGTATGATTAATTGATAAATGTATGTATGTTCATGAAGAATTACCGTTTTGGATCTTAGTATTCTCCTGTTAAATCTTTTACTAAATACAGAAAATGTTACTTATTTTTTTTTTTCTAGTATTCACCATTTGAAAATTGTAATGAGTTTCGAAAAAGTTTTGTCAAAGATCAAGTGACACTGCCAGCAAATAAATAAGTATATACCTACATATATATATACTGTAGATACAAATACACGAGTATATAATTGTGTACATAAGCACATACACATGAATGATTACTTACATATCCCAGTAGAATGAATCGATTGAGTGGCTGATTGACTGAAGGAGTGAGTAAATGATTGAGAGAAAGAGCGAACAAATGAGTGAATGAGTAGAAATGATTGAATGGCTTTTGACATTACCGAACAATGTCGTTAATCAAAATCGTTTCAAGTTTTTTTGCTACATGTCAATGAATGAGGGATCAATATTATTACACCCACCTTTACAGAGGCTGACATATACTTACAAACTTGTATTTATGTAAAGACACGCAAGCACACATGCCAATAATTGCACATGTATGTGTGCGTTTCGTTGTGAGATGTTGTGTGACAAGGAAAGGTGACTTGGTGGTGGGTGGAATTGTGTCAACTAAGGTCAATGAAATACTCTCGTTTTATAATAAAACACATGCAACACAACTTACGACGAGGATGACAACTTAATTTCAGTCGACTCGACCCGACTTTGAGCCGCTGTGACCTTGACTCTGATTTTGCGTTAGGTAGGAATGTCAGTTTTTTTCACACTTTGTATTTAAATAATTTGCTTTTTAGACTTTCAACACAGCTTAAGTGAGCGTTAGATACTTTTCAACACACACACACACACACGCACACTCAAATACTCAGACTTAATTCGCGTATTCCGGCAACAACATAAAGTACTAGACACTTATGTTAATGCGGTCTATCTATCTGTCTGTCTACCGGTGCCAGTGTCTGAGTGTTTGGCTGTTGACGCACAATTCATGAGCTTAGCCCCTTCTATCAGTCTCTTTCTCCGTGGTCTTGTTAGCTATATCTATGTTTATTTCGCTGCACGTGTTGACTGCACAAAAAGATCACATATGAATTTTGTTTTGTTTGAGTTCGGTTATCTTAACAATGAGAAACATACGCACAGGCGCAGCCTCCTCGACACAGCAAAACACGTCAAGTAGCGCAAACTTCCACCAACACATCGCCCACCAGTCGCTCGTATCAGTAGTCCCCTTTTTATCCATGCCTCTTTTTCTATGCTCCTCCATGTTTCAACCTGCAAGTGACTTAGTCGCATAATTATGTCACGTAAGTTTAGAGCAGTTAACTCTGATGTTGCAATTTAGTAGCAATTCACTCTGAAGGACTCTTCATGTTGGCGAACACACCCACAAGGTACACATAGATACACAGAACTATACATACACCCTCAAGTGTCCTTTAATGTTTTATGGTTTTGCTGCTTTGCTTTTGCTAGTTTTGCATATTGTGTTGAAGACATCGCGGAATGGCGGCATGGCAGGACGAAAGCATTCAACATTCACCATTCGCCATTCATGTTAATTCGACGCACTTTTGTTTTTGTAAACTGAAACATTGCGCATACGCTGAGTGCGACAACAATGATAATGACCAAACTAAAGCGCTGAAAAGTAGAGTAAAGAAATGAACAAATTTTTCACCCTTCTCAAAGCAGCTTTTTAACAATATCGGTTCTTTTTCGTTTGAACCTCTTAAGTTTAGCATTCGATCAGGTGATATACAAAACAAACAAGAAGAAAACACACTTCAATGATTATGAAGTTGAAAGTATCACTCAACCTATTTTAGGTTCAGTTTCGTTGTATATATTTCGTTTCTTTCATTTTCAAGAAGTGTAGACAAAGTCCAACTGTGTGAATTGTTCTCATTAACACATTATGTGTAAGAGTGTGTGGTGCTTGCATTATCCTTAATGGATGCATTATTGTGGCCAATTATTGTTTTGTTGTTACTTGCTTTCACCATCAGCTTCACAATTGGCCAAATGCACACCTGCTGTGCTGGTTTCCTTCTCATGTCTAAACCATTAAAACACTTGTTTGTGGTCTACAAATACCAAAACACTGATCCTTGCATTTAACTTATTTAAAACTCAAGAAACATTAACCAAGTTAATCTTCTTCTTTGACAAAAAAAATATTTTGTTGTATAAAATCGAGTGAGTGAGTGCATTGTATTTTAAAAGAATTTCTTGTTTTTGTTTCTTTCGCTGTAATATTTAAATGTTTTCACACATATTTTCTGTTGAACTTAATGATTATATTTGTTTTGTCCTCCTTTACTTATCATCCTCCTTAACATTGGTTTTTTTTGTTTTTGTCTTATTCGTTTGAATATTTACTTTTCTTCTTTCTGTCATTAAGCAGCAACAGCCAACCTTCTTTTTTGTCATTCTTGAAAAATACATACATATTTTATTTCAATATATAAAATTTTAGTAAATTATTGATTACGTAAATACAAGTACAAATTGAAATGTGCCTAACTGCTTGCCTTCAAATTTTAACAAATGATAACTAATTTTTCACTTCTCTACGTCACTTTTCCGGTTTGCAAGAAATTTGTTTCTATGTTCAGTAATTTAGCATCCACACGAAAAAGGCAACTGACAAAGAACCAATGTTATGTATTAATATTGTTACGAAATCGATAATTATTGATCATTTTTAGGACACCTTGGCGGTACTGTTACGAATGCAGGTAGCCCTGGTGTCCTGATGATCGATAAGAAGAGGAAAAGAAAACAAAGGAAAAGGAAGGACAGAAAAGAACTGTATGATGAAAGTTTAAATGGCGATAGATAGAAAATAAAAAGGATTGGTCGCCATATTGAGAAAGAACGGGTGGTGGTTCCTAGATTTAAAATTTTTTTATTTTTGTCGTCTTGGTACGTTAGAATTGTTAATATTTTCCTGTGCTAACTATTTCCTATTTTGTGTTATCTTTGTTGCCGCCTACGCCGCTGGATCAACTTCGAGCTTCAGGTCGCCATTTGCCTCCATGAGATCGCCGCGCGAGCCAACATCATAACCAACATTTGACCAACTGCTAAGTACCACTTTACAAGATTTATTTTTATAATTGACCGATCGCCAACCTGTTTGTAAATCCTCACATATTTGTAAAATTATAAATTTGTAATTTGTAGGGTTAACGTGACGAATTTAGAGTTTGGTAGGAAATCAATCAACAGCTAAGAGAAACAATTACTTATAATCTAATTGATTTTTAATGCTTCATACGATTGACCTAAGTACTTTTCTATGATATTTAAAAATATATTTAATTTTTTGATATAATGCCCACGCGATAAGTCATCAATCATTTTGTGACGAACAACTTCTCACCTATTCAGAAAATATTTGATATGTTTATACAAAAATGATGCAAAAACTACAATCCTGAGCTATATTTGACAGTTGACAAACAGTTATTTATTAGCGTTTAGATGTAGATGCAACTTTATTTAAGATTATATCATATATAGAAAATGAATAGAAGTTTAACTTAAGTAACTTTTTTTGGAAGCATGAGAACACACCCTGCATTTTTAGCTAATGGTTTTCATTCTACTTGTATACAGTGAAGAAATACAAAATTTATGCACATCAAACGTAAACATGTCTCGCAAATCGGTAATTCTTAGACTTTAGTCTCAATTTTGGTTTCTTGGACACAGCACAAACTTTAACTGCGGAACAACCTTTATGTATATTTTGGGCATAGCTTTGGGGCTTCACTTCAAACTTAAACATTGACATACCTACTATCAAATTTTCAGAAGAGTTTGCCCGATGATATTTAGATACCGTTACCTTAAGGCCCAGTAATATTTGACAAGATCAATAGCTTAGCTTTCATTTATACCTCGCAATCACACTCCTCGAATTATATTAATATATAAGTATTTTATATGACATAGAACAAGTAGTGTCAATTTACCCCAAAAAATAAAAACTTAATGTTCCTGAAAACCCGTTTGCAAATTAAATAAAACACAAATGATAAACAAAGGACAACATTCCTGACAAATCAAATTCAAATCAACATATTTCAAATTGTTAGATCGTGACGCATTTAAATTACTTTGGATCATTTATACTACGTAACTTTGTTGAAAATGTCAACTTTTATACTCTTTGACCTTTTAGTTGTTATTTATATGAAAAGATTTGCAATCTCAAAAGCATTTATCTTTTTTTTTTCGATTTGACGCACGTCTTCGTCTTTTACACTACCAGCGTTATGGACCAGTGTAGGAAGGCATTTAGGTATTTCCATTTTTTATCCATTTTATCTATTCTACTGTATGTAATTGCCACAAATTTATTTTGGACTCCTTCAGTTTTACCAACGGTTGCTGTAGACTTTTTGTTTGAACAGTCAAAATTTAAACAAACGGAAAAAAGAGTAAACTATGTATTTAAAAAATTGTTTCGTTTTTATGCCGTGTTTCTCCTACTATTGTTTTGTGATGTTGTTACTTGTTTGCTAATATCATGTTGTGTCATGATTTTGATATTGTTCATCATTTTTCATAGTCATGAACTAAAAGCAAAATTAGTTTTTATTGTTTGTTTTGTTTGTGGTTCATTTTTTTCCCCGGTTTTCATGTAAACCTTTGAGGCTCATCTGAGTTCCTATTTTTTTTACATTTTTTTTATGCATCTGATATCCTTACATACTATTTCTGTTTTCTTCATCCTTTTTTCGTCAACTTTTTTTAAGTCTTTCTAATATTTCATAGTTCATATCGAAGAGATTTATCAAAAGGAGACCACTTATGGTGTGGTTTGAAGCCGCAGGAGTATTGTGGCATTCAAATCATACAAAATTCAAAAATGATTGAGTTACGATTTTATCAAATTTTTGGTTTGTTTATAAATTCGTTTTCCCCTTTTGTGGAACTATCATATCATCCAAAACCATGCTACGAAACATGTGCCAGATAATGCCTGCACAAAAAAGTATATGCGTATGTATATGACACCAATCTGCTAAATTAATTTGTTGTTACCAATTAACTGAAAAGAAGTTATGAATTAAGTTGAAGAAACCAACAGCTTAGCCAAGAAGGCCCTATTCATTATGTGATCGACAAAAAGGGACACATGCAGGAAACGCTAAAGAAATGGTTAGACTAAAGTTTTGTTGAGCAAATTGAGAGAATGTTAGGCAAAACTGGAGGCAATTACTCGCTCAGGTATTTAAAGGATGTGCAATCAGGAGTGAGGGCATCGATGCGCCCTCTGAATGAGCAGCAAGAAAAATATCTCCATCTAGTGAGAGTACTTCCAATCATCCCAAGAAATATGAAACCTAGAGCCGCATATAGGACTAAAAGTCATTCAGCGCCTGATAGTTATAATAATGTTTTTCATTTCATACAAGGCAATATTAATGAATTATTTCTTTGCCTGAATGTGGAAATTATTTAATTTTGGCAACAAATAATTTTCCTTGCAACTTACCATAACTTAGGACGTCAACATAAATTCTCATTTTCGTACTTCTAAGGAGCAGCGCCACCCACACATAATATTTTGTGAAAATAATAAATAAATCACTGCTTACTTTCAGGCAACATCCTGTTGCCCGAATTGAAGAGAAACTAACACTAACACTAAACACGTTCATTTGCACATAAATTTTAGGTTACATCGTCTTAATATATTCTTACTTTACTTTTCATGGAGAAGATGCAATCGACTTAGAGGTTCAATTTTTTAATGAATTCTATTTATTTTTATTCTATTTAAATAAAATAAAATAACACAATTGAATTGAACTGACCTAAAATGCTAACTAGAACAGAAAACATTTAACAAACAAAAAAAAGGAAATAGCTAAGAAACTGTTAGTCTTTTTTGTGTTGATTTAAGACGGAAATCCTTTAACGTGTAAGTTAAATAATGAAAAGAATTGTTTACTTTTGTGTTGAATGAATGTTTTTCTTTTGTAAAGCAAATGAAATGGATATGGATAGAAAATGGTAAATGGAAAACAGTAATGGAAAAATGCAAAAGCCCAAAAGGTAAAAAGTACAAAAAAAAAAGTAAGATATGCCCTAAAATGAGAAGAAGTCTAAGTTAAATATGCCTATGAAACAGGAAGAAAGGCCAAACGACCGATTGAGAGAAAGGGCTTGGAGAGTTGCGAAATAAAGCAAAAATGCAAAAAATTATGCTTTGAACTGCAACTGCACAGAAAAGACAATTCTCTTTAATCGAATTTAAATATTCAAATCCTTTGTGTGCTATGGCACAGGAAGCAACCAGGATGAAAAGAGCCCTAAAAATATAGACTAAAATTCAGGCTGCAGGGAAACACAAAGGCAAATGCAGATTATGTGCAAATCATATACGTCTTTCCATTACTTAGACGTTTCTAACCAAAAGTTACGACAAACCCTTATCCCTCCTTACATCAGTCCACTCCTAAATGCTCATAAAATGAATTCTTTCTTTGTAAGTACTACATACAATATATAGAACCTATATTCGTCGTGCACATACACAATTTTTAATTTATGCTGTGTAAATTTTATTTTAAGCTTCTGAATGTTGAAAACTGTTTGCGCAACCAAATGAATGAATGACTGAATGAGTAAATGTATGATATCGTAAATGAATGAAGTACTGAATGAACGAATAAGAACTGTAGAGATTTGTTTGTATAAAGTCTGAATAAATTTTTACTTGGCCAAAATACATTATCAGAAAATACACTTAACTCTTTAGTGACTAAACTGTACGTAATGAAACAAATTTGCTGGCAAAGGGATTGGAAGAGGGAACACGGCCTCATGTGTTCATTACATGAGTTATTAGAAAATATTTTCCCAGGATATTTGCTTTTCCTAATGTTGCTGATGTTGCTGTTGCTGTTGCTGTTGCTGCTGCCAAGCAAAATGTCACATTTTCCGAGTGCAAAATGAATATTCTTCAAGTGAAATGTAAAATTGAAATCAAGCAAACGCAAATTCATATTTCAAATGACAGAAATACAGAAATTCTATGTACATAAATATCATTCGTAAGGCGACAACAATACGAAAATGTCACTTTTGATTTAAGCCATAATAATTAAGTACATTCACATTGTACTTCTATATATAAAAAAAAAAAAAAGAAAGACTACTTTTATGTCGAGTATATTTGAATTAGAAATTCAAAAGAGGCCAGGCCAATGGGATAGACATAAATCAGTTCCTGTGATCTTCTCTCTGTGGAACATGCAATATTTCTATTTTCAACAATTTGTCAAATATGTATTACAAAAGTTGGCAACGTTCTATCACATTTTCCAACATGAGATTTTGTTTGACAATCTGGCAAATGATGGGAGAAAAACTATATACTTTAGACAAATCAAAAAATATTATGCCAAATATATACTTTCTTATTCATGTTGACTTTTAAAAAATGTTATTGTGTGATTAATTTGATAATAAACATAGCAAATTGTATTTATATTTCTATCACCTTTTTGGATACTAAATCCATTAAATATGAATTTTATTATTGTTCTTTCGTGCAATAAAGAACTGAACCGAATTGAACTCATTAGGATATCGCTTGGATTGACCAATACTACATAACACAGGTTTTCCTACATGATGTCATTATTTTTAATTCTATTCTGATGTACACCCGCCATTGATAGCCTCTCCTTTACTTTAACTTTTTTCAAATGATAAAGTTCTAAATAATCTAACTTTCATTGTAGACTTTAAGTATGAATCATTTTCCTTGCATTTGGTGAAATCATCGAAAGCAGACATCACTCGTTTAAGTCTTGCGATATTCGAACTTCTTCTATAAATTAAAACCATAATAGAGAAATTTAGTATTTTAGAAGTTTCTTTGCTAAATGAATAGATTTGAATAGAGAATACCCTTAGAAAACTTAACTCAATAATTACTAAATGAGGTAACCATGTTATATCCTGAGGAATGAAGATCATTTGAAAGAATTAAGAAATTTTTTCTAAACTGAATTGTTCACCTACTATCTACTCATAAGTTTTAATAAGAAACATCTCGAGTGTGACTTTTAATCTCCTAAACGGCTAGACCAATTTTGATGATTATATACTTTTCTTTTTTTTTTTTTTTTGTTTTTGTTGTGTTTGTTTTACTTATGGGGTCACCAATATGGTTTATACTTCGGTTGGACTCGGTAGATGGTGCAGTTGTTGTCAAGATACAGGCAATTTTTTACAAAATTTTTTAAATTTTTTTTATCTAGCTCACACTATACTATATATAATTTTTTTTTTTTTTTTTAAATGACAAATGAATACTAACGAAAAGAGTTGCATACTTAGTTTTTTCAGTTTATAACTTTTAATATAATTTTTTAAGTATTAAGTTTTTTCAAAACCACTGCAAGACCAAGCATTATGCTTTTAATGCTTTAGTTATTGTTATTGTTTTATTTTTCCTCTCTGATTACACACTTTTTGAGCTCTTCGTTTCTGTATTTTATGTTCCTTCAAAGTGGGACAAGAAAGAGACAGTGTATTTCGTTGTTTGTGCTTTGCTTTGTTTGTGTTTCGTTTGTGAGGCAATTGATCAATTTTGGTTTGTTGAAAGGGAAGTGGGATGATCGCGGGGTAGTCGTGTACCAAAAACCAAAATGTGTGTTCGAATACCACGCGCACGAAATCGTGGGCACAGTTAGTTTACGATAATATTCTGATATGACAAATTTTTTTACTTTCGTTTTTACAAACTATGGAATTATTCTTTACTGCAAATTATGATAAATAAATTTTCTTCAAGAACAGAAATTTCTTTGAAATTCTTCTACTATTTCTGCTTTATGCCATTCATGTTTAGGAGTCACCATTTCAATATTGGCCCATTATTCTCTGAATAAATCAATATTGAATGTATTAGTTGGAAAATATATTATTGTATAAATAAAACTTAAATTGAAACACTCCAATAAACATACATGCCACATGTTTGTGGCAGATCCATCAGTATGAGGAATATAGTCACCGTTGGTGGCACCTTGAAAATGCTTACATATGCGCGTGGCAAGTGCTCAATGCGAATAAATGTTTTCCATTTAATGAAATGCCCTCGAAGCACATTCAAATATGAGTTTCACATGAATTTTTTACAAATTTTCAAATTCAACATCATCAAGTTGAACTCATTCAAATTGTGGGGAGTTAAGTCATGATGATGAAAAGAGTTCATTTCAATAAATAAGTTTGCATTCATATGCATACATATATGTTTGGATGGTGTTTGTGTGTGTGTGAATTTCATTTGCAATAACAAAATGATTTTGTGTATTTACAAATAGTAAATATTACAAAATGGTTTTGCCAGCTCAACTTTACCCCGTCCAATTCACTCAGTCACTCATTTAGTCATTCATTCAGTAAAAGCATTGAACAGAAAACATTTACTTTTACGAGAAATACTTTTATGCAAAAACTACTCGTACACAATCTCCATTTGTTGCCCTTCTTGAACTAAAGTTTGTCCCTTCATCCAATCATTCATTCATCTGTCCGCTCGTGCATTCAAGTCAAATGTGCAGAGGTCAAGCATGATCAAACAGATGAATGTCGTCGTCATGCGATGAGTAACTGACTAAATGACAGACAAAATGGGTGAATGGGTGAATGGGTGCATGGGTGAATGGTGAATTGAACTCTAGTCTCAGTCAATTTCCTAAAGAAGCAGGATGAGTGTATCACATTAGAGCAGAACCTTCCTTCTAACAATGGCATCCATGGAACAAAGGGCGAAAAGCAAAGACGTATCACACCGCACCGCACTGCACCGGAATGTAGCATGTAGTTGCATGGTTGGATGGCTGTAAGTATCTATGTCTCTCTATATGCCTGTCTGTCGTTTCTGCAACAAAAAGCGCATTTAATGCCATTTCGTTTGCATTAAAATACTATATATAGAGTGGGGAGTGAGGGAAAGAAAGTTTATGGAAAGTATTTAGAAAACACTAAAACTAGAGTGCAGATGAAAATATGCTCCAAAGTGAACTGAATACAACTGAACTGAACTAAACTGTGTATTTAAAAATGCTTATTCCGCTTGCTTCTCCTTTTACTCTTTGGTTTTTTTTTTTTGGTTCTTATTTTGCAATGCAAACACATTTGTAGATATAGATGCACAGATACATTTGTAAATGTATTGTAGTTTGTGTATACGTACAAAATAATCTTGCTTGAAGCAGTAGTTCATTTTGCTTTCAAACGATTGAACTTAATCAAATGGAAAAATTTTATTATTTTATTTAAAACTTGGCTGCATATGACAAGCAGAAAATTGAATAAAATAAACGCGAAATATGTATCCATTTTCTTCGTTTATGATACCTTGAATGAGGTATAAACAAAAAAGAATCAGCTAACGAAAGTAGAGTTGAAATCCAGTTGACAAAGAGAACAAAATGTGATCACTTATGAAATTTGTTGTCTTAGTTAATATAAACTCCATTCTTCAGCAATCAACTACATAAAATCACTCAGGCACATATTCTAAAAAAACAGAGAATTATAAAGAAGTCTCAGTTAAGTGCCAATATATGTTAGCAATCTTGTTTGTTCGATAAAGTACCAAAAAACTTATGGGTTTTCGTTTTACTGCTTTCATGTTTTACAATTTTTCTCAACTTCCGAGATCATAGCTAGGCCTTAGAAAGAAGTATAAGTGTACAGTTCTGTGTAAAATATGTCAAGTATATCTACAAAAATAATGAGGTTATACTTACCATGAAAAAATCTATTTACAGGAAAAATATTTTTTGAGTCAAACTATCTCTCGACTGGCAAACGAAATTGTGCAATGAAATAACATAAAAATAAATAAATGCAAATTTTTATTGGTGCGGGTATAAGTACCTATAATTGATGAACAAAAATTTTATGATGATCAAAAAATTTTCCGTTTTCAACTTCAAAAGACAATTAAACTGCGCATTTCATGTGTTGAAAGCAGAGACGAAAAGCAACTTCCCAATGTATACAGTGTTGGTAACACGTATTTTAACAAAATTAAACAAAATACTCGAGATACTATCAAGATGCACATATATGCAGAACATAAACAAGGTCTCCAGTCTTCTTTCTAGCTGTCCTCTCTTCCTTTAGAACCACACACTCACGTCCACTCTTAGTTGGTTCCACAAAAATTTGTTCTCTAGTAGTCAAAAGTTTTTTAGTTTTTTTCTTATTTTCGTCACCGTGTTTTTTTTTTTTTTTTCTTGGAAGTGAAACTTTGTTAGCGCCGTTGGGCAAAAATTTGAGTGAAAATATACAAATCGTCACGAATTTGGTGGATTTGTATCTCATGAGCCGCATTGGGTGGAGACTTCAAATTATCACAGAATGCGTATTTTCATTGCCATATCTCCAAGATATAATACAATTTTTGGAAAATCTAGCAGAAAAGTCTCTAAAAAGAGATTACATTTCAACAACAACCACATGCAGTTTGTGTGTATAACAACATGCTAGCAAACAGCTTGTGTATTGTACAAAAACAAGCAAGCATTCTAAAATTTTTAATTTGATTATACAGATTTCAACGTGACAAAGTTTTTCCAAATGGTTCCATAGTCATGTCAAAATTAACTTCTGCTGCAAGGGGTCCAAAGAAGGCAAAGTCAATGCCATTTGCAATCAAGGTCATGTCAATAGTTCTTTGCGAAGTGCATGCGATAATTTTCATTGCTAATCTTAGGAAAGGAAAAACAATCAACAGCGAGTATGATGCAAACTTATTGCAGCATTTAAGTGGTGAAACCAAGAAACATCAGCCGCATTTGACGTAAAAGAAATTAATGTGGTATCACCAGTTCACACATCCATTCACCCTAACGGATCATTTTCCCTTTCCAAATATAAAAAATAGCTAAGTGGTGAATGATTTGAAGAGTTAAAGTCTACTGTTGATGATTATTTTGAGGAGCTCGTAGAAAAAAAACAAATTTTTTCAAAAATTGTTTGTGTTTTTATTTTCTTAGGTCTGTTACTTCTTGGAATAACCTCATACGATGAAAACAATAAATGAATCTACAATTTTTCTATTCCAACTACCCTGCTTAGAGCAAAGAAAATAATTTAAATTTTATATGTTTATTGCAGAAAAAAAAAATCCTTTGTTAAATTCAATTAGAATATGAATACTTACTGACCCAAAATATTATTCTCTCCATTATAGGCTTTGATTGAATGATGAAAAAACCATTGGAATTGAAAAAAACAAAAAATTGAAAATTTACAATAAAAAAAATTACTTTCAACCATTTAAAAAATTGAAATCCTTTAGAATGAAACTTGCAATGCAACCGTCACCAGTAGAGCAGTGGGCTATGCCCCAAACGAAGGCTCAGTGCAATGAAGCAGGGAACATTCATTCATCAGCTTAGCACATGTTGCAACATTATGTTGCAATGAAATAAAGTTGAAAACTCGAAATAAAATATGGTAAAAAGTGAATGAATTGTAGAAAAGAAAAAAAAAATGTAACGAAAGAACCACAAGCAACTTTTGTTAAATTTCTCTAGAGATCCCCGGTCCTCTGAAAGCTGAACTAAATGTAGCGAGGATTGGGAAATGCAGAGAAAAATGTTTTATTTCATTTGATGTTCGCTTTTTGAAGTATTATTTTCTATATTTTTATTCGTGTGTGTGAATTTGCGAATTTGTATCTGCATGTGTATTGTGCTATGTTGTATTGGAGCAATTCTCAAATGAATTGTATTAAGTGATTTCCATTGTAAGCCAAAATGTTCAACCTGGAATTGTCTTTGTGCGTCTGTTTTTGAAATTCCTTTGTATAATGATAAAATTTGGAAACAATTTTGAAGGTTTTCCATGGCGTCACTGTCAAATTATGTCATGTTCATTTTGGTAGTCAAAGGTAGTAGATTATTGCCGTAGATTGATTGACATTCTGAGGTGTGGCATGCCACAGCAAGTCAGTGTCAATGTCTTTTCATATTGAAATAGATACAATAGCTACATGAGTCGCATTATGTGAAGTGTTCGTCGCACTTCAATTGTGAGTGAATTCATGTTTGACAAAAATTTATTTCTCAATTTTTATTGCATCGTACGCCTTGGGGTATGCAACAAAAATAACACTTTGAAGCGATATACATAAATAAATATATACTTATATAATCATCATGACGCGATGCGATTCAACTTTTTATTGACATTTTAAATAATTTAATCAAAATTCGCATTGAACTGATTAAATTAAGCGATAAAATTTGAACGTCGCATTACTAAGTTTAGCAAATGATTTCAAACCAATGATGAAAGTAAAACACTTTACAACGATTATCAATATTGGATAGGATTGGATTGGCTAAATGACTAACAGGCTAACTGTCTGGCTGAGTAGTGAAAATTGTTCTTAGAGCCCTTTAAATATTAAGAACATGAAATTATTACCCAAGGCGAAATTCCAACTTACCAGCTTCCATAAAACGTTGAGCTCTGCAAGTCGAGCGACGGCGTTGCCTGGTCTTTACTAGTATTTCTCACTCCTACTGTGACCTTTTGTTTCGTCAGCATGGCAATTATCTGAAGGCCTTTTTCCGTAAACACAAAAGTCGCCATTTTCTTCCTCTCTAACATTTTTCTTTCTACTTACCTGTCCTTATGTCTGCCTTCCTTATGGCCTTGGTTCATTCATTTGGGCCTTTTGTTGCTGTTGGCCATTGTTGTCAAAGTTTTTATCGAAATCGATTGAAAACAGAATAAATGTTATCATTATTATTGCATAACAGTGATAGGAAGTAGTGGAAGCTTAATATAAAACAGAAGATTGAAAAATTCCAAGTAATCGGAATCTTCAAGTCAAACATTAAATATTATGAGTATGAACCATAGAAAAGCAAAAATTAAAGTGTAAAATTCCACAAAAATAAGCAAAATTACTCACCTTTTTAAGTTTTAATGATTTTACGTCTTCTTACACGGACGTAAATTGTAAATTCTTTTTATGAATGTAGGAGGTTCATTACATCTTTATTAGGTTCATCATGAATAAAAAGTATAAACAGTATAGAAATCTTGTTTTACTTTTCAAATGTTTAAGTTTATCCGACTACAATGCACCATTTCCTGAAATTATTCCAAAAAATAAAACTATTTTAACTTAAAAATTTTTCATTGCATGAACACAAAAGTTTGCCAAAAGTCTGTTATCACAATACTGAAATTCCGCTGTACTTTATTGAAGGGAAACATCTTTAGCGAAGGGGAGTAAATCCAAAATATATAAAATTGAAATGTGACGGAAATCAAAATGTCTTGATGCTTCAGAGACATAGTGGGGAGAGGCACAAGGCAATGCAGCGTAGAGAATGAACGTTAATGCGTGAGTAACAGAGCGCGTCTGTTTTCTGAGTCTCCCCACTACGGTTCTGAAGCATCATCGCATTTTGATTTTCGTCACAATTTATTTTCTAATTTTTAGATTTACCTCCCTTCGCTAAAGAAGTTTTACTTCCATATTGTAAGGGTGAGGCACACTACTTAATTTTTTTTTTTAATTTATCCATACTTTCTACAATCACACTACAAGACAAATGTTCATAGCAAATCATAGGTTCTTTAATAATTAACACACAGTATTTATATTCCCACATCTTTATCAAATGTAAGTTTAAGATCTCATCAAGAATTTTTTATGGTCAACTTCAATGATAAGCTGCTGAAAATTGTTACAAATGTTTTACATTTTGTTTTACACTTTGTACTATTTTCGATTCGATACTCGTGAAAAGTTTCTAAAGTATTTTACAAATATTTGAATTATTTTCAGTTGTTAACCATTAAAAGCCTACCGCAAGCCCCACTTTGCCCACTCCAATCCTTTGCCTTCGCCACCCAAATTAATATCCCACCACACACACACAAACAACATAAGCGACTGTAAATCGTTTGGGAAAACAAATAATAACAATAAAAACAACAACATTTTCATCATCGACATCATCATCATCATCATCATCATCATCATCATCATCATCATCATCATCATCATGAACAACTACAATAATTTACACTTCAGCGCACTTACCGAAACCGGAAACCAAAGCGAAAAACAATGAAAACTTAACTCTTGCCTTTTCACTATTTTTCTTTTTGTTTGTGTTGTTTTTGTTATTGTTGTTGTTGTTGTTGTTGTTTCGTGGTTCTTAGCAAAGGCAAAATCAATGAATGAAAACATAAAAACAAACTACATGAAAAACACACAAAATAGAAGCAAAAAATTACCAAAAAAAGAAGAAAATTTCACTCAAACACAAAGCCACAAAATCTGTTTCAACTTGGCAAAGAGAGAAAGTGTCGATATTTTTCATTTGTTAAACGCCAACATAACAGAGTTGCCATATCACATAAATGAATTATACTGTAATACACGCACACACACATCTACACATGTGATACATATGTACATGCAGGCTTACATTAACTTACATTGTGCTATTTTTCCATAAGTTTTTCACTTTTTGGAAAGCGGAAATGCACAAAAGCCATGTTAAAACCAATCAAAAACCTTAACAAAACAAGCAGCACATGCAACAATAACATTGTGAAGGGATATGAAAGGGAATATGATTTATATTCGGTAATGGTGAAACTTGATTACCTTTCCTATTATCATAAACAATTGACATTGTAAGTGCCAAATGTATTGCATTTCTGTTTAAGTATTATTGTATCCATCATAAACATTACAATTTGAATGGAACATACATTTTTTTGGAAACTACCTTAAGATGTCGCAATTATTTTCATAAAATTCTGCTTTAAAAAAAATCCAGGGAAACCTATAATTATGGTATTATTTATTTAGAATATAGCAAAACAATGTGTAGACAATACCTAAATTTTATGAGATGATCATTTATCTTTAAGTTTTAATAGGTAAGATAGGGATTAGGTCATTTCTTGAAGCGAGAAGGAATATCCAAAGGATGATAGCGCTTTAGTCTGCGGAGGCGAAAAGTGATGGTCTCTGCAACCGTAGATCTTGAGGTCGAAATGAGTGACATTGGAGGCCGCAGTAGAACCACATAACTTAATGCTATAGATCCAGATTGGCCTTAAAATCGCCTTGTAGAGCAGCAACTTATTACGTAGTGAGAGCTTATAATAAGCCTGAGCAACCAGTACAGAAGATTTAACTTCAGTTTAAGCTGGATTCGCTTGTTGAAGATGTGTTTTATACAGCTAAGTGCGCTCTACCCAGAGTATGCCCTAAATATTTGACACTAGCGTCTATGAAAGTACGTATCCATAACGCTAGGGCCGCTATTAGTCCTAAGTGTAAATGTGACATTAGTCGTTTTTTCGGTATTTATGGCAATGTTCCATTTAGTGTGCCATGGCTTTAAGGCAGACAATTGCAGGTGTAATTTGCTGGATATAACTTTGTAACAGTCATCGGATGATGATGCGTAGGTAGCAATCCATATATAATACCGGCATATCTGTTGTGTACAAGGGGTACAGTATAGGACCCAGAACACTGCCTTGTGGTACCTGCCTGGATGGGTTTCGTGACAGATTCCGAGTCGCAGTAACGGACGTTTTAAACTCGATTGTCCATGTACGATTTGAGGAGCATATAGTACGGCGCATTCGATTCTTTTTTGTACCTCTGGAAAAGTTTAAGATTTCTATGCATTAAATTGAATATGATGTATGTCTCTGGCATACTTTGACAATAAAAAACGCGGCAAAATTATATTATTGTATATTATTGTAGCAGAAAACATCCTTTTTGATGACTTTAAATAAATTTCTTTCGATGATATTATTTCTGTAAGTAATTCTAGTTTAAAACTCTGTTAGAGAAATTTTGATAGTTAACATTGTACAATATTATTATATCTCTTTTTAAGACTATTACTACAATGGAACTTAAATAATTTTAATTTGGCTATCGGTGCTCGACATATATATTTGAGTCTGTGGATTGTCGATATGAATTTTCCCGAGTGCGTTGTATAATATTTGTCATCATCTATCTATCTATTCTTGGCTGCACTTTGACAAACTTTGAACTTTGAGTTCTAGAAGGTGGTTTATTTAGAGCGAAGGCTCTTCTATTGAATTTCTGCTGACACATCCAACTAAATAAATTCTATTTTTTACAATGTTACAACCATTTCATCAAAGTAGATATACACTGATTATTTTCTTTAAAAATGGAAAAAGGAAACGTTCGAGTGAAATCGAACAATTTGTCTTTGTTGTTGCTGCTGTTGCTGCTGTGTTCGTGCACTTACAAATAGAGCAAATTGCGTTGCACACTCTTAGGCGTCAAAATCTTAAGCGTCACTTTGACCAAACTCCACGATGCACGTGGTAACTACAATAACACAAAAGCAAAGAAATGAGAGAATGAGTATCTAAAAGTTGCAGTTGTTTCTAAAAAGTTTTTTTTTGTTTTTTATTCTGCTTTGGTTAAAGTTTAACACAAAACCAATGACATCAACAATAGCATAAAGACCGCCAAAATAAAGTCAATGCAAAATAAGAGAAGGGAAGAGAATGATGGGAAACCACAAAAAAGTTTCATTAACTTCTTTCGTTTTTCTCTTTTCATGTTGTTTGGATAAATGTTTAAAGAGAGTTTTGCCAATCCGTTTGTTCGTGCTTATTACCTTCGTATTACAATGGCGGTTTGGCAGGACTTGCAACAAAGTTTGGTGAAAAAATAAAAAGAAAGCCAAAGGCAACTTACTGCTAGAGCAGGACTTCGAAACAAATAACTCAGTAATAAGAAGAAAAAAAATAAAAATGAGAGTTTAGTAAGGTAAAAAGAGTCAAAAAACTATACATTGCAAACTGTGGTCTCGTATTATAATACCAAAAAATATTGTACTAATCGAAATCAGTTAAAGAACACCAGGCAATTAAGTGTGGATGGCTTTTGGCCACAGAACTTGAATTACGCCAGTGGCTAGCATAGCCAATGAAATAGCAACTTCACAACAACTACGACAATAAAAACGGATTATACCAGCAACAAGAGAGCAACTGCTAGAGAAAGTGGTAAAAGAAATCCTAGAAATTTACTGTAAAATCAAATGAGAAATCAAATAAAATAAATAAATCGAGTGTAAAGCATTCAAAATGACACAAACGAATGCACAACAATAAGTGAGAGAATAGTTCGAAGATTTTATACCCAATCCTATAGGCAAGTTAGTGGTGATGTTGGGATGTTGAAAGTGAGTATGAGAAATGAATATAGTAGCAGTTTATGAGTAACAAAGCGTTCAAAATTGGCCTTGGAGTGCATACGAAAAATAAAAAAATAAAATCGAACAGAAAACGGAGCAAAGTAAATCTATTTTAAGTGTAAAAAAAAATGTAAGAAAAATGTCAGCATGAAGTGGCTGGCAACTTAAGTGGGCAAGGTGCAGTTCAATGAATGATCAATGGAAGGTAATCAATGATACCCCATTGACGATGTGGATGAGGCTGCCGCTGAGTTATTGTTATGCACATCAAAGGTAGGGCCTACGACTGAACTGACTTGATGCCTGTATGAGCACAGGCCAATAAAGTTCAATACACAACGTTCACCTTGAAACAATTAACGTGACCATTTATCAGAGTCAAGGAAAAAGTAAAATCAATCACCAATGAAGCGACGGACAGCAGCATATTCTGGAAGGCTGCTGTGGTCTTATTAAAACTCAAAGTCTTCAAATTGTTTATTGTTAGAAGAAGGCGGAATGGCTAAGTCGAAAAAATAAAGCTTAACACGAGGAACGTGCCAAGATTTTTAATTTTCATGCGTTGAGATTTATGTCTGTCACCAGGAATTAAACCACTCCAGGCAATTCAAAAATCAACAAACCAACCGACCCACAGAGTGAACAAAGAATAAGAACAAACGGAAGTGAAACTGAAGCGCACGTCATCAGACAGCATAAATTACAAGAATTTCGACGACAAATTCCTCAAGACTACATCGACGAAGAGCTTCGCTATTCTATTTCTATGGGTTAGAGGAGGAATGATATTTAAATTTTATACTCTGGATTTACAGTGAAACATTTCCTTGCATATTTAATATTGTATAATTTCCAAAAGTAAATATTAATCCTTATGCTGATCCTTGCAATTTCGAAATTACATAATTTATACTAAAAATCAATTGTTATTGTATTTGATCTCATCTTTCTCTATCCCAAGATAAACAAATTGTATTTATGTACCACGCATTATTGTTGTTTTTGAGTAAAACAAATTCACTCTGATCCATTCTCATCCTTCACCCTTTCTCCATTTTAACTTTGAACTCGCATACATGTGGCATATAGTTTATGTGATGTGTGTGTGTGTATGTATATTGCATATCTTAGCGGATTATCTGCTTGTTAACAGAGCTTTTGCTTGTTTGCATTGAGAGAAGCGAAAATTGCGCATTTATGTTGCATTGGTAAAGTTGAAACCGAAACCAATAAGATTTTAAACTTGTTGCAACAGCCAAATCCATCCACATTCACATCCGAATTAATACACACCCATCCCAAGAGATCCGGATGCGACAACATCGAACACCATCAAATGTTGGCAAATTAATTCGCAATAATTCAACAGAATTAATGCATAATTAATGTGTGCAATTTACAATGAATCGATGATTTAATGTAATTTTATTTCATTTCATTTAAATTTATGTAAAGCATTTAAGCAACGATGATGATAAAACACAAAAAGCAGCATGAACAAAAGTTTCCTGAATATCTTTTAATATTGTTTATTGTTAATTAAGCCATTTTAAGTTTGTTAATCTCGCAAAGTTTTCAATTACTTGTATTCTTCAATCGGGTACAAAATGTGAAATTATGTAAAACAAACTTTAAGAGTTCATCACAACTACAACAATATATTCTATATACAATATATACATAGATATCATATACATACATAAATCTCTAAATCTTATTAGTGAAGGAGCAAATGATGATGATTAAAGACATGAATTTTGTAAAACATGGAAATTGTTTTTTAATAATTTTTGTAAATATTACCCACCCAACTGCTTCCCTTATTAATCACTTTGCTATTTTAAAAAATATTTCTCAAACTCCTTTCTCCTGGCATATTTTGGTACAATAATAATTAACTAAAGTAAATATTAATTGCTGTTTGAACACATCCCAAATTTATTAGATAGTAAAAAAAATATATATATATATAAAGAAACTTAAGCAAGGAAATTGGTAGCTTCTGTTCCCTAATAATTTTATAGCTTTTCATATTTATTGTATAAACTTTATTTCATTTATTATTATTATAAATAAATTATTGGCTCCAAAATCCCGCACTGAAGATTTTCACAAATGAATTCAAATGTCAACTATGGATTTACGGGTATATGATCTTTTACCCAAAATAATCAATATAAGTTCGGTAAAATTTAGAGCTCTTATGATACCTGAACTCAAACATTAACTGGAAAGACTTATTTAGGGATAATTCAAGTTCAATCAGTTATAAGACAAGTTTGTAAATACATATTTATACACAGTTAAAACTCCATAAAACGTCACTTAATTAAACAACAAACTCCCTCAAGCGTTGAAATTATTTAACTTTAATTGGTTTTTCTTGTTATCCATACAATGTAGCGTCACACACACTCTAAATAATGTTGTTATTAAAAAATAACAGTATTAATATGCTGCATGCAGTAAATTTTTTATCCAAAGCCTGTAAAGAAGTGACAGCATCAACTACACATCACTTTTTTCTTCATGCTGGATTATGTGTCAGTTCTGCAAGTGATGACGTAGTAGAAACCTTCCATTCACTGTGTGAGTTGAATATTTCAACGTGCCACAAATTTGCACTGAACATCTACAATCCTACATAGAAGTAGACGTCAGCGTGGAAACAACAGCTTCACTGACAGATGCAGAAATTCTAGATTCTATGAGAAAAAACTGAGTAACAATAACAAGAGGATGAAGAAGATAATACGGATGATCCTGAGCCTCCAGCAAGCATTGAACAATCACTTGATGCAGGGAAAGTTTTAGAAATGCATACATTTTTTATATAACCAAATTGATCTTACATAAGGAAATACAAACAGAATACTGAAGCAGCAAAAAAACGTCAGATAGAAGATAACAGACTGCATGCAATAAACGTTGTTATTTTTTATCAATATAAATGTTTGTTGTTTGTAAACTTTACACATTACTAGGAAATACATCTCGCGATACATCAAAATTTCATTTCTTGAGTTTTTGTTAGAAAACCACATGTAATGATCATTCCTAACCTCTGTATAAAATTGGTGTTTTTTCTCTACACTTTTCACATAAAAGTTCCCGTTTCGTCTCTTTTCTTGTTATGTGAGTAGCTTCTTCACAATCAAGTATGTACATAAACAGCAATATTTTTAGTTGGGACCAGTCTTCTAACAAAACTGACCGTTACTGTTTCGCATAAAGAACATTATTTGGAGTTAATGCTGAGAAAAGCAACATAGCTTACTTCTGATTAAGATTTCTTTAAAATGACATATCAATTTTTCTAATTTCTATCTTCAATCTCTACAAAAACAGTTTTTGCCTCTATTGAAAAATTATATATTATAATAGTTAAATAAAATCGATTTTTTTCTCTACATATAAACGTCTCAATAACTTCGTAAAAAGCGCAGTCTCTTAAGTAACGTTATAAAGAATTTTAACTGTATTTACAGTTGTATAATTACAAAACTTTAAACATCATTACCAGACCTGACAAGCTGTCTATGGGAAACTCCCTAATAAGTCTCAAAATAGTAGCACTTCAAGCAAAAAGAAATTTGGAAACGGAATTTTGTGTGTTCTTGAGTAAGAATATGAGGGGAGAACTGATTAAAAATGTTTTAAAGTATTTTCTTCATCATAGCTGCTATTCAACTCAATTTGCGATGTCTACTCACGTTCCTTCAACCATTCTTGAATCTCTTGTATCACTAATCCCTAAAACCCTTACTTGTTACATTATAACCTTTCCGTAGGCTTACTTAATTACTTCCATCTTCTCCACATCAAATTTGCTCAATTTAACACAAAATTTTATTGCATTACGATGTTCTCTTAAAAAGTGTTTTCCACCACTTTACCAAATATGGATTCACGTTAGCTCCAATCCGCAGGGGGTCACTCCGGGTTGTATGGTACAGTTGAGATCCCCAATATCTCATTTCTCAAAAACCTTGTCTCTCTATGTGTTTTTTTTTTTTTTTTAGTATATTCTCTGTCACTAACATTTGACACAATTATTGTACTATACCCACCCATCACTCCATGAATGAAAGAGCTGCCTTTAAGGCGTTAACTAATTAACTAGTCTCGGCGTATAAAATTCTTTTTTTTTTTAAAGAATAATGCGATTCACATGTTTTTAATGATTCAGCATTCATAAAATGTATAGAAAAATATGAGTGAGAAAATACATAAATGGATTTAATTAAAATATGAATGTGCTTATCATTTAATGAAAATCTCTTTCCTCAAGTGGTAAGCAGCAGATTTATAATTGCATTTATAGCGATATACATAGCCAATAGCCAACCACTTGAGAACAGAAAATATTGTAGTATAAAGCCATTTGGATAGAAAGATAGATATAGCTTTGCATTTAATGGCATTTCACTTATTTAACAAATCATTCAGAACCACAGACAGAGAGGAAATCGATGGAATCAAGTAAGTTTTGCAAGTTAATCAAATCAATTTCAGTAATTATTATCTTTTATGCAAAGTGACGTCGCACTTTCACCCAATTTAACTTCATTAAGTCGCATCCATTGATGCATTGATTAAGTTTATTTGTGGAGATTCTGAGAATCACTGCCAAACGAAGTGAATCAAAATCAAACCAAATCAAACCAAACTCTCTCCCAGTTAAGCAATCAGGCCCAGGGACAATAACTGTGACAGTGACTTGAGGTTGGCCACGCTGAGCCACAATCTCAACTACTAGTAGAGACAAATGAATGAATCAAGAAACGAAAGAACGACAAAGTTCTAAATCATTAATTTTAAAGTGACATTCTTCCAGAGATACTTCTGTCGAAAAGAAGAGAGATACTTGGGACCGTCTGTCTTTTGGTATATCTGTATGCAGATCTGCATTCGAATTGTTAACAAAATGGTGCGCCCTTACCCATCCGCCTGCACACTGACATTACCAATGACATTACATTGGTGGTGGTGGTGGCAAAAGTTTTTAAATATTTTGTTGCATACTTCTCGGCTTGGTCTATCCAATGGCTGGCACTTTTAACAATTGGTCGGTGGGTCGGTTGTCGGTTGTCGATAGCGATTGTGTCATTGTGCCACGTCGTATCTTAATTCATTACTTAATAGAGCGTCAATGGAACTCAAGGGGAATGAGTGATAAAAGTTTTATTTTTTTTCTTTCTTTGACTTCGACAGTAACTTTGATTATAAGAGTTCAGCGTTGGAATTATTTAAATGCAAAGTAAAACTTTTCTGACTTCTGATTTTAGAAATGCGGTTTATTGTATGTAAATTGGCAATTTTTTATGTAATTGTTACTGAGACTAAGTTAATTCATAAGAATATAGTGTAAGAAGTGGAAACGCTTTAAGTTTCAATACAATTTACTCAATTTCTACAGTCACATGTTCTCGAATATAAAAAAAAAAAAATCCATTTACATTTTATATTCACCGCTTTTTATCCACTTATGGCCTTTTCTACTGACTGCACCATACTGCGTCTAACATATGACTTCTCAATGATTACAAAACACACTGCACAGCGTCATTTCCCGTTCATTCCGAACTTTTTTCCTTACATTCCTATGATATCACGTGTCACAAATAAAAATAGTTTATCGTTACAAATTTACCCACAGACGCATGGCGAAACGCAATGTGGTAGTTGTACATTCAGTCGCTCATGGACTCGTCCATTCAATAACCCACTGACTCACAAACGAAACCATAAATAGAAGCAAACATGTGTTCGGGCATGAGAAAGTCAATTCCATTTGAGTGGGTTATAAATTTTATATACAATTGAAGATATTTACAATATCCGAAAAGAAGTACATGCATAAAAAATTTATTAAAAATACATATAAAGTCAACAACAAAGTATATTGTATAGAAATGTAAAAAAAAAAACACCAAAAGTTAAATTACGTATGCAAAATTTAAGGAAAGGAAAGGCAACCTGAAAATTAAAGTAACATATTGAAGATTTGCGAGTAAATTTCCATGGTGAACATTTGCGTTCAAAGCACAGAACGCAACTAAAGGATAATTGGCGTAGGTTGCGAACGAAACTGTAACAGTAATTCAATATTCATTGAGAGAATGTTAGCATTGGGCTTTTTTTAAAGAGAACAAACAATTCGTAAAGTTCAAAGAACGCTCAGTGTACTAAATGTACTAAAATGTATAAGACATCAAGAGGATATAAAGAGAGATGCAATTTAAGAGAAAAAACCTTAAAGGAAATACGATATTACAATAGCAAAAATTAATGAGTTATGTTTTTAAAAATGTTAATGTTGAAAGGGGAAAAAATCTGCAGTACAAAATAAATTATTTTTATCGTGTATAAATTAGAACAGCATCCGATTATCTTCAAACTGTAGGTATGACACAAACGTATAATGGGCTCAAGAAATATTTATTCAATACTTGCCTGAAAATCTATTAGATTGATCACAAAGTCTAGTCAAGTTCTATTCGACTTATCAAACCTCTATCAAGCGACACTGAATAGAGTTAAGACAGATTTTTCGATAGAAATATTAAGTGAAGTTCACCATTTTAAGTATAATGGAAAGTTTTGCTATTCAACGTATCGAATTTAATATTACTTTATTTTGAAAAATCGCATTCAGTACAGCCTTCTTCTGTATGCCGGTGCTTAACACTTTGGGTTAAAGATATCTTGTTATTTCAAGTAAAAAATGCACTGATTCGCACTGATTTTTGATAGAGAATAAGAAGATATCTTTTTCAAATTTTCAATAAAATTTTGAACAAAACAAAAAACGACCGAATTGTCTTTTGAACTTTTGATGTATGCATCGTGAGCCGATGCCTACCACCATGATCCAACGACTGCGGATACCTGTCCCAAAGGCGCACATCGATACGCATAAAAAAAAAAATGTTTATTAATTTTTACAATGCTCAGGGTGTTTCTAGCTGGTGCCTCATCCGAAGAATAATAATGCTTCATTTTTGCTTATTTTTTGTGATCACAAAACAATAAACACAAAACAAAAACAATGACGATTTTGAAATTTTTACTGCTCCTAAACTCGCATAAAATTGCTTCGCTCCAAAAATTGTCATAATTACTCGTATGATTTTATTTGTGAATAAACCCAACCGTATATAGAATAGCAACTATTACTATTTTCATAAGATTATTTCATTATAAGGTAAATCTCAACTTCATAATGAAAATTCTGTTTGTACCTAGAACATAAATAAATAAACGATCGATAAAAACCCGTTGATACAATGCAATTGTTAAGAAATAAAGTAAAAGACTATGTGTTTAAAATCTAATTAAAGAAAATGACAAGAGAAGAAACATATGAATCAAAAAGAATCATTCTCACATCCTGATCAAGTGAATAAAATTTCATTATATCGTACAAGTAAACAGAAACATTATAAACAAGTAAAAAATGATTTTTCCATATAATACTGAGAATTTGAATTCATTTAAATGCAAACTAAATATATATAGGTTATTATTATGACTTTTTAATTTAAAGAATTGGGACTATGCATTAATTTTAAAGATTTTTTCACCAAAAATGGGGCTTTATTTCGATTTCAAAATGGATTGATACATCATTCAAAGTACTGTCCATCGCTAGCCACAACCTTTTCCCATCATTCTTTCAATTTCCGGATTCCGTTTCTCCAAAATTCCGGCTTCTGGGCGGCTATGAATGAATCGATCCATTTTTTGGTCTCTTCATATGAAGAGAAGCGGTGTCCAGCCAGCTTACGCTGCATCTCCCGGAACAAGTGGTAATCCGAAGGAGCAATGTCTGGGCTGTACGGCGGGTGGGGTAGCACTTCCCAGTTGAGCGTTCCAAGGTATGTTTTGACGACCTGTGCAACATGCGGCCGAGCGTTGTCATGCTGCAAAATAACCTTGTCGTGTCTTTCGACCGTTTCCGGCCGTTTTTCAAGCAATGCTCGGCTCAAACGCATCAATTGACGTCGGTAGACTTCCCCAGAGATGGTTTCGTTGGGTTGGAGCAGCTCATAGTACACCACACCCTTCTGATCCCACCAAATACAGAGCATGAGCTTCGAACCATGAATATTCGGCTTGGACGTCGATGGCGCCGGTTGGCCGGGCTTGACATATGTTTTTTTACGCTTTGGGTTATCGTAATGGATCCACTTTTCGTCGCCAGTCACAATACGATGCAAAAAACCCTTCCGGCCAAGTCGTTCAAGCAGCAATTCGCACGTGAAAAATCGGCGTTCGACGTCTCTGGCTTCAACTCGTATGGCACCCAATTACCTTGCTTTTGGATCATTCCCATCGCTTTGAGACGTCTGGAAATGGTTGCTTGGTCAACGTCCAACGTTTCGGCGAGCTCTTCTTGCGTTTGGCACGGGTCTTGGTCCAGCAATGCCTCCAATTCTGCGTCTTCGAACCTTTTGGGCTGGCCAGGTCGCTCCTTGTCCTCGGTATCAAAAACACCACTTTTGAAGCGTCGAAACCAGTACTCACAGGTTGAAATCGATGGAGTATCGTTCGGGTAGGCATCCAACAGCAATTGACGGGCTTGGGTGGTATTTTTCTTCAAATTGAAGCAAAAAAGCAAGGCTTCCCGCAAATTGGGTTTTGACGGCACGAAAGTTGACATACTCGGAGCACAAAAAAACTATGTTGTGTACACTTCAGCGAAATGACAGATACTGGTAAACAAAGCCTAATGATGAGGCTTTGACATGAATATAGTTACAGTATTGCCAGATGCGATACTGTTGTAAATAACGCCATCTGTGTGCAACCTTTAAAATTAATGCAATAATAAATTTCAAAAACCTTTGTTCTAAAATTTGAACTTCTTACTAACAGTTTGTAACAAAAACATAAATTTTACATACCCATCCAATTATCATTTCATTTGCTTTGCTTTAGAAATTAATTAATTTAAAAATCTCTAAGTAAATTGCTTTGTTAACTTTAGAACTTCTTATTAAATAAAAAGAAACAGAGGGACATGTCTACTTTGAATGATATTCCTTGCCATATTTGGGTCTTCTTAATGCTTCACATTCATCATCATAAAGTCAAAATGCTCTTCTAAATTCATTGTGAATGATTTAAGCACATAACAGTTTGAAAACGAAGATTTTGCGATCAAATAATTTTGCCAACCAAAAATGTTGCAAGCCGCTATTCTTGTTTTTGTTATAAACATAAAAGTTTTTTAAGGACCATGCAGCAGAACATTAACGACGCGACCAAATTGTACGAAATTGTTTGTAGAACTGTGTGGAGAAGAATGATTCGGAGTTGGGGTACCTGAATACAATTGGAACAGGTGCAGACCAATTAAGAGTGAATACATTTTAGCCATGATTATGCGTTTAATACTTGGCCAAAAGTAGATCATTGCAAGTTGCAATGGTATTTGCACAAATGTTGTAACAACTATGTGAACATTATTATCAGACCGACAAACTACTGGTATAATAACAAGGGGAAAGGCATGCGGTCAGAAAGGCAGACATTGTTAAAAATGAACATGGTACTTGTAGTATAGTGTATATTTGTAAGAGTATGGAAGTTTTAACTACAATTGTATGTCTGCGTATCTATGAGAAACAATAATGCAATCCGAACGCAATTGTTTGTTACTGATTCTATCCATTAACATCTTCATCATTATCATCATTGTTTCTATTTGTATTGTTGTTGTTGTCGTTGTTGGAACAATTTTGCGGCTTACAAATGTCGTTATTTTGTCGGTCGGTTAGTACCGAAACATGTTGCAAATTTGAAACCACGCGAAATACCTAATTAGAAATCACTGTAAATGTTTGTAATTCGACCATCGGCAACTGCAACGGTATCTGCAACGGCTACTGCAAATAGATGCGCTACAGCATTTTACCTGATGTTAAGTTATTTGACTAAATTAATTAGCAAATTGAAGCAGTCTCTCCTCCAAATATTCATCATACAAGTATTTATATGTAGTGTTAAAGGGAAAACAAGACGAATAAGCATAAATCAAACCATCAACTCTACACGTCACTGAGTGGAACCAAGTTTAGTGCAGTTGAAATCGTACTAAAGTTTGCCAATGATTTACGCATTTAAATTTTGGATTGACCCATTTTATGATATTTATTTCCAAAGAGAAATTTCAACAAAATGTCGAATCATAAGATAAAGGATACGACTGAAAGGACAGGACTGAGGTAAGTCTGAGTTTATTTTTGGGTCGCCATTTATTTCGACAGTTTCCTATGGATAAGGTGCAAGCTGGTGATTGATGGTATATTTTAGGCTGAAGCTTAAAATAAGGATAAGGCTATAACTGAGATTGAATTGGTTGAGACTGAAAATGGTGGATGGTTATGGAAAGCAATAAGGTTCTGTTGGGTTTGATTTAATTAATGTGCGGTTTACAAAGGTTTCACTTCAGTTCAGCACTCAAATGAAATTTATTGGAATATGTTTCAGGATATGAATAAACAATGAATTGGCTTCATGTGTATATGAGTGTTAAATGGATTCAGACATTTTTCTTGAGATAATTTAACAAAGATTTTCGTGAAATAATTAAACCACACTGTTGACATGCATACTAACTACACTTTTAATATTATTTTATATAAATCCCAGAACTCATATGTTGTATGTTCCACACTTATTATAGTTTAAGCCAAATGCCCATCTCCTTTTTTGTAGAAAGTGAGGATTATTTGCCACAGTTCCAATTATTTAAAGAATAGAAGACATTTCATTTGAATGAATACCAAATAATTACTTAGTTTTTTAATTAGAATACTGAAACTTATGACATGAAAATTGATATTCATGCTATTTAATAGTGTATATAAAAGCAACTTAACAGATATAAATTAAAGTATTATGTATATGTTTACATTAAAAAACAAAATCACAAAAAAACATCTAAGCAACACTTTGCTTTTCAAGATAAGAGAATGTTTCCTTCCCACTTTCATTTCATCATTTCAGATTCAGTTGAATAAAGTTACTTTACTAATAATCTCACCATTTGTCAATAAGTCAATCCTGCAATGTCATCTAAGATTGAAATACCCAGCATTCCATTGCTACAATTCGAAATATTGCACCTTCATCCCAAACCATTACAAATCATCACCACAAAATATGTGATAAATTTATAATAATTTTAAATCAATATACTTGACCGTAAGTAAATATTTTATTTAGGTTTTCTCTCTTTTCCAAAGGTTACAGTTTATCAGTTTATTTGTATTTGAACAACAAATATTTGGGCAAATTTTATTGTTGACACTTGGCATAAAATGCTATTCATGTTTGAGAGAATTTTGAAGATCATTTTTGTTATATTGCAGTTAGCTTTTTTACTTCCAGAAAGGGAAGTATGCAACTAAAGCAAGAGAATAATTCTGTAAAGTTCAAAAATGCTATTACAATATTGGAATTTGTGTGGTTTCGTAAAGAAGCTGAATATTTTAATTTCTCATAGAGCAGGAGAGAAAGTTTTGTAAACGCGAGATGTTCAACACTGAAAACAGGCAATTAATCATTATGATGAATTGGTTATTTCAGATGGTTTTAAGTACTGTTTTCCTAGATATCGTAGTCTGGTACAAATTAAAATTGTTAAAGTATAACAGACGATAGCAGAATCTCCCTTTCTTTATTACATTGATCGTTTTGACTAATCCGCCCCTTGTTATGCATATGTTTTGTAACTCTGTAATTTCCTGCTAAGAAGTCGGACACTATATGGATATCTTTCCTAGTTAGTGCTACCAATTCCTATGTTATTTTTGGGAAAACTAGAAGGCATTAAAGTTTTCTTAACTCTTGTGGTTTTTGTATCCAACCAATATTGTTGTGATTTATGTTACCTTCAATTTGTCGTTAAGGATTGTAAGCAACCCAACCTTTCCGAACCTTAATCGTTGTCATGAATAGTATTGCTTAAACTGTTGCTGATCCATTAATGGTACAGGGTAAATGACCAAAGCAAGCATCGAAGATTAGTCTTAGGTTATTCTTAGTGACACTTAGTTGACCCTAAAGGTATGAGAAGTTTCTGCTTTGATTGAAGTCTTATAATTTTCAAACAGATTACATCATTGTGTTCAAAACTAGGATTTATAATTAAATAAATAAAATTAAACCTTATGTTGATGAGACCAAAATTTATGTTTTTTTTATTTTCTCATTATCATTGTTATTAATTTTTGTTGTTAGTTTCAAAGACTTAAATTAGACATCAATGAGATAAACTCAATTTCTACATATAACCTCAAAGAGAAAAATAAAAAAAATAAAGAAAATAAGAAATTAAATAAACAAAAGAAAAAAAATCATCCTGAAATGGGAGTAGTTGACGAAGGAAGGACTATGCAAACATTTGCAAAAAAAAAAAAAAAAGAAAAGAAAACGTAGCTTTTATTTTGGAAATAAGGAAAGTGAGTTCAAGTGATAAACTTTTTGACACTAATGTAATACAAACAAAAGTAAAAGTTTAGCACGAATAACAACAAAAGGCATACGAGATGACAACAATAGGATGAAAAGGAAAAGTTAAACAGCAAACAGAAGAAAAAGAAACACTTGAAGAAAGTATGCATACAAGAAAAGAAACAAAAACAAAAGCATTAGCCAAAAGAAAAAAAAAAAATGAACTGAGTGTGTAGAAGGAAAATAAAATTGTAGGAGAGATGGGAAAGTTGGATTAAGAATGTGTTAAGGGAAAACTGCCACACTCATTGCTGGTCGAGCTCTTTCTATTATCATTAACTTAGTAAAGGCATAAGTCAAGTTGATGTCCAGCCAACAAGTGTTTGTGTGTCCTTAGAGTCCTCGTTCTTGTTCATTTTCAAGTTGTTTTTGTTTTTGTTTTTATTTTTCTCACTTCCACATACCAATTAACATAGATAAATATGATACTCCTCGTGCTGTTACAATGACCAAATAAAGTTGAGCTACAAAACATACAAGATACATTGACTTACATTCATTTTTATACATACATGTAGATACGAGAGTATATAACTATATCGAAAGTTAGGACAACACAAGCCACAAGTTAAGCATTTATTTGTATGTAACAGGAACATTTTTAAAGAAAAATGACAATTTTCCTTAGTTTCAAGCTACATTTTCAGTTTGAAGCGTAGCAATCTCAAATGCCAATTAGATTGAGCTTATTGCAAAATGGTAAACGAACTCAACTCAAGGAAGAACATTTTTTAACATTTGACATGACAATCATCATTATTCAAATTCGAACGCTAACGATCTGTCAATCCAAGAGTTTGAGTTAAGGCTAAACAGAGTATTCGAATGGCGAAGGAAGTAGTGTCCTTAGATGTGAGGAGGAAAGCGAAGGCAAATTGTGTGGAGCAGCGCAAGACATGCACCATTAATGATAACATCATCAAAGAAAATCCTTTACAACGATATGTCACGTCAATGCAAGTACATGTGTCATACACACATATATACATATATACATTCTAAGACTCCCATGAAGGGATAAGAGCGAACACCAATACATTTAAGCCTACGCCTAGCACGTCATTGTCAGCCACAGCGACTGAGAACGGAATGTGTTACAGGATTCTTATTAATACATATACACATATTTGTAAAACACAGGAGTCGAAGAAAAACGACAAGACAAAAGTTAAAGCAAAAGAAAACAGGATGACAGAAAGAGAGAGAGACAGAGAAAAAGAAAGAATTATGAACAAGAAAAATAATATGAAACGCAATAATTAAAAGTAAAATCAACATTAGTCAATGTCGCTGTAAGTAAGGTTTAGTGCCAAGATTTAGCTGCTAAAAATGGAACTGATGCTTTTTTGAATAATGCTGATAAAGAAACGAAGACACTATAAAAGGTGTCATCAGGCCAAAAGGAAACTCATATCTGAAAGCCTTTTGTTTAACCAAGGATTATCAAGAAACGACAAAAGATTCGATAAAAGAATTTCAAGACACGCATTATAATTAAATGCCTTCATTGTTTTTTTTTTTTTTTTTTGCCATTGATTTAGGAGATGCCACTTATGGATTATTGATAGATTTACTTTTAATGATGCAGTTGAATTGATTCATTTATCACAAGTTGTAACAAAGAAATGTGTTTTTCCTTAATCAGTATGTGTGTATTTCATACATTTCATTAAGCATTAATAGATTGTTTATCAAAGTATGAGAGTGTGAAAGTAATCATTAGTTGACATATCATATAATAGATATATGCCAAAGTATCTCTAATGATTGAAAGCAAAAAAAAAAAAAAATTTCATTTCTTTTATATTGCACATTTTGCCTTGGGCTCACGTACTCGATTCTCTGTTGTTTGTTTTTTGTTTTTTTTTTTTTTTTCGTAAACCATGAAAAACTGCATCTTTCAAAAATAGAAATCAAGAAAATAATAAATGTGAAAATCTTTCCTTTATCTATTTTTGCAACCAAAGAAGTACGCAAAGCGGAAGCGCATATCCTAACAGAGCGAAAACTAAACTTAAAAAGAGGCTACAAAGCAAAAGCTTGCGGTCATGTTTTTCGTTTTATTTCATTTTGTTTTCTTTTTTCCATTCCATTTCGAAGTTGTATTTCCGTTTCCGCTGAGTAATGCCGAACCGAATTCTTTTGTGCAATTTTTTATACTTTATAGTTACTTTACTTTATCCTTCGTTATACTTTCTTATACTTCTATATTATTTTTCTGATTGTACTACTTACTTTGTTGGTTTTTAATATGCGAAATTCGTAATCCACATACATGGCGTATGCACAACACACACGCACAAAAAAATTAAATGTCAGATACAAAGAAAGCGGAGAGAAAAAAAGTCGTACTTCCTATGCTCAGTACATTGTTCCAGAAACAATTTCAAATCGTTTGATAAGCTGCTTTTACATGCTGGTTGCTAGTCACATAGATTTCGGCAGGAGCAACATCAAAAGTGGCAAGAGGAGAAGTTGTAGGATCAGAAGCAGGTGTCAAATATCTAAGCACGTAACAGGTGATTGACTTGAATATTTCGAAAATGCGTTTACTGTAGTCAGACGATAAATGGACGAATGGACAGGTAGACAGGCAGGCAGACAGACAGACATACAGACAGACAGACAGATAGATTGAGACAGATATGCAAACAGTGATAGATAAACAGACAGTTCAAAAAGAAACTCACAAAAAACACTACTTACTTGTATCTAGACAATATGCAAACGATGACAAAGTTTAACTTAAGATCGTTTAACACACACACAGATGGCAATACTAACAACAATAAAAGAAACAAAAATGTCAACACAATAAATAGAAGAAATATGTAAAAATTATTGGAAATTTACATGTACAGAGCGAATGATTTCAAAGTATCATTCTCGTGCTTAACTTCTTGGGAATCCATTTAAAAAAAAATGAAATGATTGTATTTAATTTAAATAGAAAATTGAAATGGAATCATATTTATATTTAAATTGTAAATTTATGCCCATTTGTTATGTTTTTCATATTTATTAGTTACATATTTTGGTTGAAATCTGGTAAAATAATTCTCAGGATTCCAAAATTGGTAAAGGGAAAGGGAAAGTCCATACTACTAACGTATACTACTTATATCCGTTAAAAAAAAAGTTACTTATATCATGTAACCGTTAAATCATTCTGTCCATAAAAACAGAGATTGGTTGATGTAATCCTATTAACAGCTAACTTCTTAAGAACTTACGACGATACCTTAGACATTGATATAACGCTCTTAGAAGTTAAATCTGCCAGCAGAAATTATAAAAATAACAAAGCTGCAGGTCAAGATATGGTTATTGGTCCATTTTATAAATCTTTGCAGTTTCATTTTAACTATTGGATAAACTCCAAAATCCTTGTCACAGTCAATGTTAGTATTATTCCAGAAAAAGGTGACTTCAAAAATTCCTAAAACTACAGAGGCATAGCTTTGAGCAATACCATCTCAAAAGTTTTTACTAAAATCTTAGAGCAGAGACTTAATGTCTGAGCTGAAAGAAATAACGCAAAAGCTGAAACACAAAATGGGTTCGGGACAAAGAGAAGTTGCATAGACAATATACTTATTTGTATTTCAATCGGCTTTACAGACACCTACACTTAAAAAAAGGCATGCCTTTGATTCAATTGACCACAACTTATTATGGCAAAAATTACATACTCATATGCGATAGGTGTAAATGCGAGGTTCCTACACATAACAAAATCCATATTCGAGCAAGCCCCATTCATAATAAAACATGAGAATACTGTATCAAAAAAATTCCAGACACAGAGGGAGTTTTGCAAGGCGAAATTCTTAGCCCTCCACTCTTCATTCTCTTTATTTCAGATTTTGAAAAATTCTAGTGGCTTTAGAAAACTACTGTGAGCGGAACCACATAACTATATCAATCAAAAAAGGCACAAATAGTACATTTTAGGAAGGATGGTAAATCCTCAAATATATACTTTATCTTCAGAGAGTAAAAAGCTACAATTATCTGATGCTGCTGTAAAAAGTGGTAACCGTGCAGAAAGTGCTGCATTGCAAACGCTCCAAGGCTAGAAAGGTCAAGCTGTTCGGTAGTATTGTATCTACCTTGCTCCTACATGGATCACAAAGATACTCCGAACAGTTGCAAATATGTAATGCAATACTTTTATCATAAAAAATACTTGCAGAATGTACTTCAAGCGCACAACTTAGGCTCGAATTAGGCACCCTGATATTATTATCGCAAATATTGAAAATGATCTGGAAATATATAACGACAATTTTGCAAATGGAAACACAGAGATTTGCTTTTGTCCTAAGTTTTTGGTTAAATGTGGTTCTGCAATATGAATTGATAAAAAATGGTATGCATGAGAAATCAAATAGAAATCCGCCGGATTTAGAGAACATTATATAGGTCCCTATACAATAAATTCACTCGGTAGTAGCCCGATTTCTATAATTCATTCTGTTATGCCAATTTATCTTTCAAAAGGATGCTTTAATTTTACATTGTAAATTGTTTAAGACTGAGAGCGAATATCTTAATATAATAAATAAATTCAATGGTTTTTTTACGGATTAATAAATTATAAGCTTATCTGTATTGTAGATTATTGAGCAGCCTACAACCAGCTGTTTACAAGCAGGAAAGAAATAATAAATAAAATATTGAAGTACTAACAAGTAAGAGTAAGAGTCAATTTAGATTTACCTACATTATTTCTGCTATAGAATCAGAACCTTAATAAATTATCGTTTAGGATTTAAGTCCTTACGCACAATATTTATTTATCTTCCCAATCTTTGTGTCATGTAAACTGGTTTAAAACCTTTAAATTGTACAATTGTTCTTAGCAAAGCCACAATAAACCATATGCCATCTTATCTAATTAAAGATGTGAACACAATCAAATGATATAAACATTATCCATCTATTAATTTATTTATTTCTTCATATAGTGTACTCCTCTGAAATAAATAATCTTCTAAGATTTTTGACTTTTGTTTTACACATGAAAGTATCTAAATCTGTTTACTCATGTGTATGGGTGCTATAGTTATGAGGATGCAAGTGTTTGTGTATATGTGTGTATAAGTGAGGATAACCATAATCATGTGTATGTATCAGTGTAAGTGTGACATTTTATCTTTGTCACTAAATTGACACTTTACTTAATGGATTTTGTATGTGTCTGTCTAAGATACTATTTACACCATGGAACCAAGTAAAAATATCTCAACAAAGTATTTCGCAGTATTTTACGCAATTCGTTTCGCTTTTTTCCCTAAGTTTTACTCATTCATACGGACCCACATACGCTTTCTCTGCTTTCTCTCTTTGCACTTTCTATTTTCCGCCCCTTTTCTGTGACGATATGTTTCTGTCACTTTGGTATGCATGGAAATGCCAGAAGCGATTGTTGCCAGTACTTTTGAATAATATGGCAGCTCACTTTGACTGATGCTTAACAAATCTGTTTAGATTTATCAAAAGTATTCTTCATTCATAGAGCGATAAGACTCGAAACCCAACACATCACATCACAACACAGAAATTGTTGTCAGAGAACAAAGGAAATCTGAATTTACTTTTTAAATGTTTCACTGTCAAATTTTATCTAAATAAAAATAGTTATTCTCTAATATCTAAACAAAAGATTTTAACACATACATATTTGGTAGATTTCTGGATTACAAAATTTTCTAAGCCAACACATATTAAATATGAGTGAGTATGGTTAAGTAAAATAATATGCAAAATGTTATTAAATTATAAAAAAATTGTTTATCCCCCAAATGGAGACGAACCATTTGAATATGGAAAAGTTGGTGAAACTAACGAGTTACAAGAACAACAAAAAATAGTCAAACAAAGTCTATACAAATGCTTCAGGTATGCACCTTATGCGATCCGCCCGACCCATAAGCGTCAAATAACATCAACACCAGAGGTTACAATTTTGGAAAAATCTCTTAAGGAAATGCCGAAACCGGAACTATCAAGTTCCAGTGATGAAGTTATTGTGCTTTGGACACGTGCTGAACGTGAAAAATATGGACCCATAGAGCTATTACCTCCGTGGTAAAGGACTTGAGTTAGGATACCTACATTCCTTATTTTTGTTATGCACTCAATTTTGTTTTAAATATCAAAGAAATTATAATCTCATGAAATTCAAGAGAAAACTTTGTGCGTTTGTGCTTGGAATGCTCATCGATATCTTCGACAAAGCATTTTGTCGCTTGCGTCTTCATGTAAAACTGCCCTAGACATTAACAATTATGTGAGAACCTCCAAAGAAACATGTGTTTTTAACATCATTTTTATTTATTTATTAGAACTGAGATTCTTATTATAAACTATAACCTAGTGTTTAATATGAGCAATAGCGACAGAGGCCTTCAGCACAATGGAAAGTTAAGAAGGGAAGGAGGCAATTAGAAAAGTGCAGGACAAGACTTGCCTTAAGGGAATCGAACCCGCGACTCTTAAGATGCCAACCCATCACACCAGCCTGAGTTTGAGTCGGCGAGCCAGCCAACATTACATTTGGCCAATCATGAATAAGTGAGTCATAATTGTGTAGGTAGATTTTGTAAACTTTTCACTACATGAGTAAAATGACAAAAAGTACTAGTCTACAAAAATAACAAATTGTTGGAATTCCAAATGCTTCTTTATACCACTCTCACCACTCATTGATACGTTTCAATACTTGGTAAATATGAGAAAATATAGCAATTAGAGCATTTGGATTCAATTATCCATTTTAAAGATAAACAATTTCCAAGCTGAAATACATTGTATAGAACTTATGCAAGGAAGGGCAGGTAGCATCTCTTCAAGCATTCTCAACAATATCTTCCCTTAAGGTAAAAAAAAAATTCCACTGCTTGACAAATTAGGATGCGGCAATGATCTCCACACATGAAATCTAGGAGACAATAAAGGTAATGACAGCCCTTCATCGCTTTCTAACTCTTCTTTCGATTAATCTTAGCCCTTTTGAGAAATGAGAAAATGAAATCAGACTTACTAATTTTTACTAGCTACTGGTTTAACAGCGATTATTAGAGATGAGTATAATGATTTCTAAACATAGAAAATAATTCTTCTTGTAGCTATCTCTAATTGAGAACTCTCTATCATATTCCAAGAACATTTTCCATTTATCAAGCAACTGAATTGTCTCAAACCAAACACTAATTCACTAAATTCTTTAATATTTAAGTTGACAAGATCAATAATAAATTAACAAGTTGTAGTGGTATCAGTTAATAAAATTCTTTTTAGTACAAATCGGACACAATATTCTAGTAAGTACAATATATAGTAGTGGTACACTACATCATAATTAACAATACATAAAGATTATAATTTTAAGACTTGATAGACATTTTAACATATTTTACAGGTCAAATTAATTTGAGTCTGTTCTGAATCTGATTTTATTATTTTAAAAAATGTTGTATTGCACAATAATTTGTTAGGAGTTAAAGTCCGAATTTTTAATTGGGTACCTGCACCAGTTATACACATATGATTGTTAACAATTCTGTATGTTGGAAGGAACAAGTTCCTTGAACTTCTTAGTAAACATGGTGCCAGACAAAAGCCTTTAGTCAGGTACAACTGTATATGATACTACAGTAAAGTAACCTTACTCGAGTCAACCTCCTTCTTTACTACGCAATGACTGAAAACAAAATGTTTTCGTAGACATTTTGAAACTTGAAACAAATCTATTTCTGATATGTAGATAGATCAGAACATCATATTAATAATAATAAATACATATACTACAAGGAGAAATTATTTTTTGCTATTTAAGCAAATTCCTTCCTCACAATTTGTTACATTTTTGACACATATTTATGAATAAAAGGGCCATGTGAGGGAATGTGTGGAACTGCAGAAAAAAAAATCAGTTTTAACTTGTCGTTTGGCCGTTGACAAAGGTTCTGTAACATTTTGATTTTAGGACATTTTTCATTTTTTTTTTTTCATTTTTTTTTTTTTATTGCTTATTTTTGTTTTCATCCTATTTGACAAGGGATTTCCAGCACGCAACAATCAACACATAAAAGTTCAAATCAAGGATTTCCTGTTGGCCTTGCACCTTTTCCCTTCACTTCTCGTTTACACTCATTTTCATTTTCTCCATGAACCGATTTCTTTTGGCCATGTGCTTATTTTTCGTTCACGATTTTATTGTTTTTTTTTTTTTTTTTTTTGTGTTTCCTGTTGCCCAACGCAATTTAAATTTTGTTGTTTTTTCTTCAAAAAATTAAAAGATTTGTCGCTTTTCCATGGATTTTTTTCTTTTTGGGGTTTCCACACACTTTGTTCTCTGCTTGTTTTGTTTTTACTTAAAACAACATCACTATCATACAAACAAACACAGAGACCGCATTTATACAATATATACATATTCACAAATACATGTCCATGTGCCTTAGTGTATATGTGGGTGTGTGTGTATGTGACCCAAAAGGTTCTTTTACCCCAAAATGCGTGCGACATGCGGCGTTGAAATAAAATATTTAATGGATTTGTTTTTCATATTTCTTGTGCTGTCGGCAACAACTGATTACCCCGATTTCCGAATTTGTTACTAATTTAAATTATATTGCTGTCGTTATTTTTATACATGATCCTTTAAACTTATCACTTTACCACTTTATTTTCTATTTTTATCCATTCAAATCTCTTAATGATTAAGGAGACACTCAATCGATTACTTAATAAAGAAATAGTTACTTATTTAAGAAACTGATTTTGGAGAAAAAACAGATGCAGCTAGTAAAGAATCGGAACGAATATTACTAATCTATTATGTTGGTAAGAAGAAGAAGTTATGACAAGAAAAGTAATTTGATAAAATGTTAAAAATATTGCAATAACTTTAAAATCTATGATAGAATAGACAAACAATCAAGCGTTTATCTGATATCAATTCAAGAACACACTTCTCTCTCCTTTTTGTAGTAATGAAAAAAATATGGCAAATGTGCTCCTCTCCAAAAGATGACTACTTTTTTGATGAACAACAAAACGAACATCAATATGTCAAAATCACTTGTGTTTCATACGTTATTATATTGTATGTCTACAATATCTGAAAAAACGTAAAATGTTTTTTTTTTTTTGCCAACCAAATTGATTTTCATTTCAGTGTCTATTTACAATAAATGACATAATATTGCTTACTATATAATCGGATATATCGTTTGGGAAATAGTCATATTCACTGAATGTGTTTTTTTTTTTTTATCTCTTTTGAGACTTTAACGCATCAAACTAATAATACATATCTGGTTTTTTACAAATTTTTTTAAGAAAGGATTGCTATCAGAATTATTTACCATTACAAAGTCATCAATTGCTTCCATTTAATATTTCATTGGCCAATTATCAGACGAACTTAAATGGAAAATTCTCTTTTTGGTCTTTAAATCGATTTTTGATTTGTAAAATTTGTAGTTGAACGCAATAATTTATTGTAATGCTTATCGAATCGTATTAAATGACAAATGTAGAGAAATGGAGAACTTTTAGTATTGATCCGACAAAATGTAAAGTAAAAATACATAAATAAATTGCTCAGATCGGATCAATTTACTGCCATCTGTGCTGGGCATTACTTCATTGAGTCACACAGCCTAAATTACTCACAATCAATTTGTCAATTCGACTTTTGATGATTCAATTTCACATATTTGACACTCAATTCTCATAGAAAAGAAATATTGGTTGATATTTAAAAAAATTCACTTTGACAGGCGTAACTACGCCGATTCAATCGATAGCTTTGCCCATTTATGTGTAGCATACTTTCATGTGTTATAAATTGAAACAAGGTGAGTATTGTGGATAAATCTTGGTCATAAGATAGCACTCACCTTCTAATTTTTTTATATCAGAGTTATCACATCAACACTTACTTTCTTGCGTCTTGTGTACTCAACTTAAAAACGAAAAAAAACGACACTGACAACCAACAAAGAAAGGTGAATTGACAATATATAGTAAAACGTGTTTTATCTGGTTTACTTGAGATTGAAAATAAAATAAAAATAAAGAAATCACTTTAAAATGCAACAAAGGATAAATGAACCTCACTTAAGTAGGACAACGATTTATCTGGTTTATGTGACGTGAGCTTATCAGTTGTTGACATTAATTGGGGACGAAATATTTCAAGAGAATCTTAACACAAAAATAAAACAAGAAAAAAGAAGAAGAAGAAGAAGGTTAACTTCGGCTATTCGGAAAACTTTTTTGCCTACGTTAATGTGATTGTGTGCATACAGAGTTAGTAGACATACAGAATTTCGAAACAGAGACCGAAATAATAATATGAAATATAGATCAGATACTTATAGTATGCAAATTTTAGTTCAATAATACAAAAATTTTTCTATGAAGAACTTGAATTTAATTTCGGTTTGTATTGAAGCTATATGACCTAGTAACCATAGGGTATTGAAATTTACATACTTAGTTTGTGGAAATGAATTAAAAACTTATCTTATCTTTTCCAAATTTCAGTTCGTATAAAACACAAAAAAGGTTTTCTAAAAAGAAGATGAATTTGATTGTGTATTTTTGTGGGAGGTGGTACCTCTCCTAGTAGTCCATGCAGCATCTTGTGAAAGAAATATTTGTCAAAAAATTTTAGTTTAAAAACTCAACGACTAGATGGACCATTTAATCAATTCGTCTCGTCGAACTGATCTCTCCTTCAACGTGTTACAAACTTCATGATAAAATTATACTATTCACTGTGTGAAGAGTATGAAAATGTAAGAAAAGTTTCAAAACTGAAAATTTTCTTTTTAAGATCATTAAAAGTGATTGGATTTCTTAATTTTTTTTTTTTCTTTTTGGAAATTCCTTCAAAAAAAAAACAATGGATTAGTTGAAAAGGAAAGAGATTTTAAGTAGAGATAGGACAAGAGGAACAATCAAGAATCTGTTTTTAATCAGACATATGAAAACCTGGTAGAAACATAAAATGAGGCACTTTGTGTGCAGCAAATGGGAATTTTAATAAAATAAAAATAGATTAATGAAAAACATATAAAACGAAAGTATTAGAGTTAGAGAAAAATGACATAGACTGATTTATGCGGAAAGAATGCTAAGCGAGGACTATTTAAGTAAATAATGAACTTTGAAATTCAATTAATGTTTATTAGTGTAATCCAAAATCAATACAAATTAATATAATTCACTCTTAGTTGACATAAAATATGATTTCCAAGAAAGAGAAAGTGCACGAGAAGTAAATAAAGATCTAAATACAATATTGTATTATTCACATGCAGTCCACGCTTTTATTCCACAGTAATTTCTTGCATAGCTAAAAAAATTTTCTAGCTAAGATGTATTTGATGATTATAATTACCATAAAATAGACGAAGTGCATGATAAGTTTGACGAACGGAACCATTTTTTTGGTAAAAAATTTCAACAAGTTGCTCTGATTTAAGTCTATCCATAATAAAATGCCAAACCAAACTAAACAAAAAGCAACTATGAGTTGTTAAATTGGCTGTTAAATAAAGCAGTGTTGTCAACTCAAAGTTGTGAACATCTAAAAAAACACGCTTTATAATAAAATCGTAGATATTGAAATTTTTGTTTGTTCACCTGTTTGTTTTAGAGCGACCTACAGAATCATAAGTTATTAATTTTTAACTAAATAATTAAAGGAAAATAGATATTTTTCTGTTTTTATACCACGCTGTTTATCTGCTTATGTATTGTTGTTACTGTATTTTTTCTCTCATTTATTAAATGATAAAATTCCCTGGTTGTCTTCATACGACATTAGCAAATTAAGATTAGAAAAAAAATTATTAATTAACTGACTATGCACAAAACTATTGCGCTATTCATTGTTTTCTCTTTGTAATTGATGTTCACTAAGAAAGAGAAAAAAAGAGAGAGAGTGTGTGTTGTTGTTATTGTGGATTATTATATTATTATTATATTACAAGTACCCGGACGAAATCGCTGGCACAGATACTTTAATAATGAAACGAAACAAGAAACATAGTGAATTAATTTTCCTAGGACCTAGAGCAATTGTATCTTAATTTGCTCATCTCATTTTCATCCCGTAGTCATCAGAGATGCCTCGCTTTGACATCAACAAGTCTATACAAACAAATTTAACAAATTGACAGAAATTGATAAATTGGAAATTTAATTGTTTCTTTTTGTATAGATCCAATCTAGTGCGTCATCCAAAAGACTGCCATTCTGACCATTCCCATAATTCTCAAATCCTTCAATGCATATATTGCCTCATATAATGCAATAGTGCTTTAGCTTTCCGATTTTCTGCGAACGGCAAGGCCTGCAAAGCTTTCTCAAAACTACAATATCCCTTTAACAAAAAAACTTTACCTAAGTAGTGTGCCTCACCCTCATAAGCACAATAAGGAAGTGAAAGTTTACCAAATTTCTAAAATTTTCACTTTACGTTCTTTCGGTTCCTATTAAATTCTCTTGCTAAATTTTTGGAAACATTTGGAATTGAAATAGCCGCCAACGATTAAGTATAAAACAAACAAAGAAATAAAACTTTTAATTGCAATAAATTTTCATAAATTTCGCGAATAAGCAAAATTATTAAATTTACATATTTTTTCTGCATACCGCAAAATGTGTTGCAAGACACCAAACTAAACTAAACTGAAATGCCGCAGGGCTTGAGCCAAGTTAAGCCAACAGCTAAACCAAGTGGCGTCCACGGTGGGTCTTGCAGAAACGAAGTGCTTACCAAAGGCAGCAGGTGCGATTTGTACGAAGATCGCTCAAAAGTTTTCAGTGAATTGAAATTGCAGTTGCAACTTTCAACTCAACACAACCAAACACAACCAAACACAACCAAACTCATCCAAACTTAGCCTAGTCAGTGGCGGCGATGATGTTTAGGACACAGGATAACAAATTCAACTAAGGATGAGCACTGATTCGGCGCAGCTGACTTGAGATTGAAGCAGAAGAAGTTTTGTTCAATAAAAATAAAAGTAACACGGAACGAAAGAAAAACTTTCCTGAGCACTGAAAACAGAAAACTAAATCTAATTCAAAAGGAAAGAGGAAAATTGAAATGAGTCGAAGAAAAATACATAAGAATGAGCGCTGTTGGCACTCAAATCACTTCTTGTTGCATACTTTAAGGATTTGATTTGGTCTGTTGAAGTTTTCCACAGCGAATTTTATTCTTATTTTCTTTTAAGTATTTCTTCTGATATAATCCAAAGAGAAAACAATTTAAACACGTGTTGCACTTAATTACAACAAATAAAAGCTGCTTTTGTTTAAATATTCCAAAAACAAGGGAAAACAAGCTCAACTTACTTTAAGCAGCTTTAGACTTCCTCTACTCACCCAAACTCATCCATCCATCAGCCATTTAGGAGACAGACGGCAAGTGTCAGCCCTTTGGACAAGTTTATTAAAACCAGCGTTGTGCTGAGCCAATTTTGGGGATAAAAAAAACACAAAAAAGAATTAGAACATGTGAAAGAAGAAAGAAAGAAATGCTACTTATACAAAAATATAAAGGAAAATGAATGCATAAATGGAAAATAAAATGCCAGAACGAATAAATGAATGAATGAATGAAAAAAGACAATGTTGAAATTAAACTGAGGATTGTCCATTTACTCTACCAATGGTATACACAAGTATGTATTTATGATCGGTTGGTGGATGGTGGATGGTGGATGAGGGGTTGGGTAAATGCTTAATTCTCAACGGATTATCTTATGTTCCTGCTGCAAGCACAAACACATCCGCAAATACATATAGACATTGAAGAAGAACACAAGTTGCCACAAAACTCAATTCATTTATCATAAAACGGTATGGAAGCAAAAGCAACACAGCAAAACTGCAGAGGTATAAAGAGGAGTAAGACAAAGGAACGAGGGCAACGAGGCAACTGACAACTGCAGATGAAACGTTGAAAGCTCCAAGTGAAAATATAAAAATTAATTGTTTGCATTCGTCGACGACAACGAAGGCGACGCACGTTAAGTCCTCCACATCGTTTGTTGCTGTCCATTTGTTTTAGTAGTGAACCCAGTTTTATTTTTATACTTTTTCCCTGTGCTCGTTGTCACATTTGTCGATAAAGCGCCGCACTCTGTTGTGTGTCCTGTAGGGCCACAGTTCAGATCTGAGGTGCGCATTTGTGGATATGGAGGCGGATGACAGGACGAGGGCAGGCAGGCAGGCAGGCAAATAACATGCGATAATCGCCACTGTTGTGTTTAATTAATGGTTGAGTGCTAAATAATAAACGGTAATTTAAACGAAATTACTTACTTAGTTACTTAGTTATTTTTTGTGTGAAAAATTAAATAATTTCGCGAACGCACACTTCAAAGAAATAACCAAACGCTCAGAGTGGTGGTTGGTGGTGATGATAGCGATGATGATGATGATGATGGTGATGATGATGGATGGATGAATGGATGAAAGCATGAAACCTGACATTGCTGTCTTTGATAAAGTTAATTTGACAGTTTGTTTGACGATGGTAGGTGTCGGTATTAATAATGGCGCATTGAAGCGTACACTGGGACACCTGTGCCACCTCCGTTAAGTCAAACAATAAAAATGAGACCTAAACCTTTTGACAAAGGTAAAAGACTTCACATTTGTCGGTTAATGGGTCACCATTGAAGGAAATATTGTACGTTTTAATTTAATTAAAATATACAATTAATAAATTACTCTACTAATTGAGATTTTCTTGGAACTCATATCGAAAGAATAGCAGCAGATGCAGCAACAATGGTTACCACAACTAAAAAGAAAGATTATGGTGCATGATAAATTAGCTGAACTATGAGAAACTCAAAAGAGAAAACAAAATCTAATGAAATGGAAAAATGAATAAGGAGAACTAAATGCTTCCCAAGCAAGAGTAACATCTGCTAACAGCAATATCAGCATCAATAAAAAGTAAATCTGAAATTAGTACGAATAAAATGGATAAATTTCTATCAACACATGTTCACTTCCATAGACGATACCTAATTGTTGTTATTATGAGGTGACAGTAAGTAATTATAAGCGAATTTCTAACAACAAAATTCATACAACAACAAAGGAAAGCATAGCAAGAAATAATTATACCTTCATATACCATATATATTTATAATAATAGGGTAATAATGTACCAGAAATTATTATAAAAAGATATTTATTTGGTTTAGAGAAAACATGCAACGCTCTAAAAGTTGAAGTTGTTAGGAAGTAGTGGGTAGATGTGATAATTGGCGACTGTTGCCTTTGGTTCTTTGGTCCTTTTCATAATATAGTTCATTGACGGAACTGGAAGATGAAAAAGTATTACATAATTCCGGGAAAGAATATAAAAATGTTTACAAAATTTTGTTGATATTTCTTTAGCTGCTTTGTTTAATAATCTTCTGTCATTTACCGGACATCTTCATAACATCGCCTTTATAAGAATTTCTAAATCTTTCATTGCGAGCAATTTTCATGGTGCCGTTTAATGAAGAAGCTTTTAAAAAGCAAATATTCTTCAAAATGTGTATGTGTGTATGCAGTCAAGTACGAGTATATTAAGTATCAACAACAAAACGCCCACAAACCTTCGAAATTCATGACCAACGCAACATGTGCATGATGTGTCCGGTGTAGATGTTACATATTTTTGCATAAACTTAACATAAACTCTGACCTAAATTTTGATGTAGGGTATAGAAATAGAAGAAGATGAAACCATTCATCAACGGTAATTAATGTGTTGCAATGTGATTGTGGTCATTACAATATACGATAGTTACATCAGTGTAAGAGATTGTGTCTGCATTTCGGGATGTAGAAAATAAAATATTAATGAGAAAACTATAAAGAAGAACAGAGATAGATAGATACAATAGATTTATAACATTCGAAAAGCGTGTCATATTTAGAAATGCTCATTAAAATGAGAGTGAGTGTGTAAAACACGAAAAACAAAAACAGTGAATTTTTATCTCGTCTAATTGCGTTATGCTGAGTGTAAATATCCAACCCACTAACACCCAAACTCAAAATAACAACACACATTCACATTCTCACTGAGCAAAACCAACGAAAGAATTTTTTTGTTTTTTTGTTTTTTTTTTTTTTGTACAGGTAACTTAAAATACTCGCAGCATTTTATGAGATGGTAAATGTAAATTTTCATGCTATGCCACACGCCACAATCACGTTGATGACCAGAACCAAGCACCCACCTAGCAGCCAATAGACATCTCTCATTACCCGGGTTACCTAGTGTTGTTGACTCTGTCAGTCGACGCATTTAATTAATAATTACCAGATTCGTTCACTCGCTTGTTTTTGTGTCTGCTGCGTGTGCGACTATTCTGGCTGCTACCGCATTGGAGAGTTTGCGCGCCATAATATATGCAATGGTTATTTTCATTTCAACATTTCATTTCTTATACAGAAGACTCCATACAACCAATCAACCATCCAAACGACCGACACCGAGATTGCAAACGACAATTTCAACATTCATTTTAAATGCGCCATGCGCCTGCATTGAAAAGCAGTCTGCTTCTCACCAAAATAACCATAAACGAACGGACTATGGTGTGGAAATATACAGTGAACAAAATTAGGGAGGACCAAAACGAAATATATTTTTCACAGTTAAGTCAGATTTTCATGATAATTGTAAGAATCTGAAATCTAGTTTATAATAGAACTCTTTCATATAAGTCCGGGCCTATTCCACAAAATCTGTGCATACTGAAATGTTTACGCTTGTCCGTTCAAAATAAAAAACATTTGACAGAATCACACATCACATTGTTTCATTGTTGTGCTTTCTAATATTGCCTGAATAGGAGAGAACCTTCTTAATCTCGAAACATATATAAATTCATGAATTACATTCCGCAAAACTTAATTGTACAATATATGGAAGGTTTTCACTGATGCTGACAATATCAGAAATGTCCGTATAGGTAAGTTTCTTCCATGTTGCAAAATTACTCAAAAAAGTAAATTCAGTTTCAGAAAATGATTCTAGAAAAGAGCCATGAACCGTAGCATGATAAAACCTATACACAGCATTATAAGAGTCGACGTACGTGTATAGAAAACTCACTGAAATTTATTGGTTATCTAGTGTAAAATGTCAAATTAATGAACAAAAAATATCCCATTAAGTGATCTACGGTTCCTATGACGACGGATGTGTTTATTTCCAACTAATTACAATCTTATTGAGTTTAGCACAGACACATTTTATTTTCAATAGAGTTGGTATATTAAAAAAAAAAAAAAAAGAAAAAGTTCAGCAATAATTGCAAGACACAATATTCTATAAAATTACGAGATTGTTGCCGTCTACAATAAAATCTTTCTTTTCTTATCATATTTTCATAATGTAAAAATTAGTGATGTAACTCTAATCTCCTCTTTTAAAAACAGCAAAAATTATATTTTTTTTTACAAGAAAATTACGTAAAACTTATACATATATTTATTAACAGAACTTCCTACAAATTTTTAAGAAACATTAGGGTACTAGTTTTAACAAAATATTTAAGTAATATAAATAAGAATGAAAAAGATTTCTCCTTTCCAGACCACTCCAATGCGAGACTATGAGTTCGTATCCATATATCTGCCTCGCAACGTAACTATTGCTATGATTTAAACAATTGCAATAAAAGTGTTATCCTGCAAACCATCATGTTTCGTCATTATCACCGTCATCTTCTGTGCACGTATTCAGCCTTGTAATCTTCGCCATCATCTGCGTTTACTACTTATAATATATTGATTTCCCAGGTGTAACAATATCTCTCTCCCACACACATTTCTGTATAGAATACTATTGTAGAAAATATATATTTTCTCTATGGTTTTAGTGTGCATGATGACGTCACTTGGCTATACTCTAAAGTGAAATCTTGATTGATCTGATTGTAGCCTCCCACAGACGCAAACATGACTTTTCCCATTTCACAACGAGAAAGATTGGCATCTACGAAATATCCTTAATCATAAAAGACTTTTTAAAAGTATTTACCTTTCTATTCTATTCTACACTGTTCTATTTCTATTTTAGCTTATCAAAATCAAATGATGTTTTGCATTGTTTTTGTTTATGGTGCAACCAAATGCCAATTGACATAAATAAAAATGTCAAATTCCCAAGGTACGCCCCAGGAAACCGAAGGAACTTGAAAACTTGTGGCTGCACCACTTACGAAATTGTCAAAATTCATCGAGTCATTGACGCTGATTACGTTTTCATCAACTGTAATTGATTAGAAGCGCATAAATCTTCGCTGTCAATAACACAAAGTCGTCAGCAGCAATTTGGCGGAAAGGAGAACAATAAAAGTAAAATTTCCTTATTGCCATATACACTTACGTACTAGATGAAATAATTTCAAAGGAGTTGAGATGCTTGCGAACCCAATAATTTCATACCAACCCTAAGTAATTCAAATCAAGTTGTCTCTTAAAGCAGATGTAGTGAATTCCTCGTTTAGAACAAATCGCAAGTAAACATTTACTGGAGCACGCAAACCGGTAAAACTAAAAGTAACCGAATGAAAGCCATTAACAATAATAACTCAAGCCCTTGTAGGTCAAGAGAACAAACGAGTAAAATTGCAACATAAGTATACTTACTTAAGAAGGACTAGAGGAAGAAGGCCGCATGCATTTCTAAACTGAAAATGAAACCAAATTTCATACGGAAACAAGAATGTTAGTTGTATGTATGTACAATATATCTATCCATGCATTCATCCATCGTCCTATTTAAACATGTAAGTTTGTATCTTTATTTGATCGCATGATTGTATATAAACGCTTTTGAATGTTTGTATCTTTGATACAGTGCCCCGCTAACTGACTGGTTGCCGCTTCTGTTGTTGCTTCGGAAGTGAAGCAAATGGCGCGCAGCAGCTTCAAAGCAGGGAATGTTGCAAATAAACATTTGTAAATGAAAATGAACAAGAGAAATGTGAAGCCATCAAAAACTGCAGTACAAAATAAAAATAAACATTAAAGAAAAAAAAAATACTAATGCAGTACAATTCCGAAAACAAATTTAAACTTTACTTTCGACTGCTTTGTTAAATAGACAATTTTTTAAATTTCAGTTTTGTGTTTGTTTAGACTTGATACCGGTAAAAGAAAGTGAAAAACTGAAACATGAATAAAATAAAAATAATTCAATTCCAATTACAGAAGTCAATTATTATAGAGAAAGATGAAAATTACTTATAATATTGTATTTCTATGTATAGAAATTCAATCTTATAAAAAATACTACTGTAGAAATAAAGTTCTTTTCTTTCTTAATGAAAATGAATTGATTGAAGTAGCGTAAGTTGGAGATCTTTCTATATTAGGAAACACAATCAAGCGAACAGGAATATTGCCTTTTTGATATATTGACAGCACAGTTGGTCACGTGAAAACAAGCTGATGATCAGAGATCACGCGGTCTGTATCCAATATATCCGAGAGATAAGATAGTTATCAGCCTATATCTTCTTAAGGCTTATCAGGCCTAGCAATCAAAATTATTTCAACTCAAATTTTAGGCTATGAGTGAACCTTAAGATGCTGGAACACGAAGCTCCTGAAATTGAAAACTTTGAATCTAAAGTAATAGTAATATATTCTCACAAGTGCCTTAAAAAATTTTAATTGGTTTATTTGTGATTGTAGAAGCAATATAAGCGTTTTATGTGACAAATTGATTAGAATAAGTATAAGTTACAGAATCATATGACTCTTTTTGAAGACACTTAGTACTTTATTATCTGTAATGAAAACCTTTACGATAATAAGTTTATTTTGAATTGACAGAATTTAATGTCTACTATTATTAATTTAGAGGAATAGGAAGTAATATCAGAATATTAAATTACAAAGTAAAATACAATCAATACACGATCGCATGAACTTATTCAAATACCCCTAGTTTACATAAGTGAATTTTGTTCATATTTTTATGTTTTTTTTTTTCTGTATGTAGTCCTCATCAACAACACGGGTCACGTGAAGTAAACATTTTTCCTCACGAATCCCAATACCAATTTGTTGCAATTTAAGTAGAAAGGAAATACTCATTTTCAAAAACCTCTGAATTAAACGCATCTTCAACAAATAAATACATACAAATTGATGAAAAATATTTCCGAAAACTAGTATCACCATCATCAGACATTGATATCTTTAAAAGCATTCTGAACAAAAATTTATTTTAATTTGAAAATGATGATGCACTAAAAACTAACTGACAGATTGTTATCATAAATAACATTTGCTATCGAGTAACCCTTTTTCCTAAACTCATCAATTTGAAAATAATCTAAATTCGAAATGCAGACAAAAACCAAAAAATATACAATGCATGAAAAATTAGTTGGAAATCATGAAATCATAAAGCAATTTGCATTTCAATAGCTTTTGGCTTATGCCACGAAAATAAAATGTAAATAAATAAAAATTATTTAAGCCACAAAGCGGCAATCAAAAACAGTTATAGCGTAAAATATCTAAAACATATAAGTGGGCGAACTTGATGGACTTGATGGGATATAATATGGCAAACCGAAAACTGTACATGGGGTATGGGAGAAGGGCAGATCTGAATGAATTAACTTGCGAAAGCACAAAATAGGCAGAAAATTGCAAAAATTAGACTAAAAAATTCGAATTACACTCGATTCAAACCAAGTGGAAACTTATATAAACATTGACATACAGTGCTGCTGACTGTACACACACTTCCATACATGAACAAAAAAAAAAATAAAATGCCTACAAAAGATGAACGAACACAAAGCAATTTCGATCAGACACAAAGATAAAAACCAAATATTAGCAACCAGAAAGGAGTTTAGGCAAGAAGGGCGCTTAGAATGGAAAGGCGACACATACCGAACAAAAAACAAAAAAAAGAAAGAAAATACATCAGTTACAAAATTTGGGCTAGCAAACTCAAAGAAGAGAACGAAAAAATATCTTAGCAAAAAGTTACAAGAAAGAAACCAAGCTATAAAACGTTAAAAGTATGTTTATCTGAACGAATCGCGGTTGCGAACCAACCACAACCAGCCAACGACAAGCATCGCTTGTTATCAAAGGATGAGGGGGAATATGGCGAGGAATGTAGGGAATATAGAAAGAAATGAAATTGCAGAGCACAAAGCATGATGGTATTGAAAGGATGGAGAAGAGAGAGATTTTAGATAGAGCGCCTAGAATTATGCAAATCATCGTAATACTTTTGCGATGAAAGTAAAACGGAAGAAAATCTTCATTACAGAAAAAAAAATAGAAGAAATGGTAAGAATAGCAACCGCGGCGGCAGCATACCAACAAGGACAAGTACGAGTACGAGTAACCTGTGAGAGTCGAAATAAAGGCTGAGTCTAGGTTGTGAATTTCGCTACTGAATGCTTTCATATTTTAAGCCGTTTCCTTCTACTCTCGCCCTACAAACCAAATAATTGCCAAAAAAATTTAGGCCATGTAAACTGTAACGTAATAGAGTCGTTACCATGAACAATATTACGATGGCAAGGTCGCACATAGCGTACATTTGAGTGGGGCATAATGATGATATTTCACAAGAGAGAAGGACCCGGCGCATGTGAACCTCTTATTTAAAGAGTCAATAAAAAAAAACTGAAATATTTAGGCATCTGTTTTTTCCCTTTGCAGTTTTTCCTTTTTAATATTTCAATCAACATCATCTAACTTTGGGTTCATTTGTAATTTAAAATTATAATATTGTATTTAACATTTCACCCAATGGATTTATTGAATTTTATGTAAAATGTTTGTCTTAAAGAAGGACAATGTAATCCCATTAATATTTTATCCGTGTCCTCTAGTAACAATAACAACCATTTCATGGTGGGTATTTCTTCTCATTAACCCTTTGTCTTTAACTCAGCTTTTGGAAAATCATAAAAATCTCTTTCCTAGTAGTGGATGCGTGAATTCATTCTGTCAAACATAAAATCCTTGTCTTCTAATCATCTACTAATACTATATTTAAGCAGACAAAACCCAAGCAAATTTAGGCGGGTGACAAGATATTATTATCCTTATGCGATTTATTGTCTAAGTGTTAGCTTTCAGTCAGCACCGGAACCACACGCATCACCACAAAGCACCACTAATAAGAGCAGAATACAAAAGACATCCGAACATGTTCAACTTGCCATTAGTCATCCATTTTGCTGTGAGTTAATAATGTTCCCCCTTGTACATGTACTAAGCTGAACCTGAGAAGGCGACATTTAATTGTTAATCGCATTAAAATTTGCTCCGTTGTAGTACGTATTATGGTTTCGTTATCTATATTTTATGTCCTTATACTATATACTATATAATAAATCCTACCATTCTCAACTTTTAACAAAACCGAACCGAACCGAACCAAACCCAACTCACAATTGCTGAACAAAAACCAAAATCGAAAACAAAACTTTTCTCATTTTTGGTATAATTTCGCGCAACATTAACATGATTATTAATCGCAGCTACTTGAACAACAACAACAACAACATCACAACAACAGTTACAATAATGCCAACATTGTCATAATCATTCCCATCGACATCATCGTCATCATTATCATCATAGTCATTGAGGCATATAAACATTAAACAATAACAACAACGACAATGGCAAATCCTTGAACATGAATAAAAGAGAATCAATGGACGACAGCCCACACACATCTATAAATACATACATAGATAGATATACACACACATACACATATTCATGCATGTACATTTATGCGTTGTCAAGTTGAGTTGAAAGAAGTGTCTTCAATCGCAAGCGATGCCTTTGCCTGCCTGTCCCATTCTCTTCTTATCTTTGTTAAGCAACGACACAACCACTTACATACTTACTATGATTGACAGCATTTTCGTGTGTATGTGTGTGTGTACATGAGGAAAAGTGAATGTGCGTTCTCGTTCGTCTAAGCGGAAACGGAAGTAACATTAGCGACAGCAGCGACTGTGTCGCATGTTTTTAATGGGTTAACCGGATTCAACTCAAGTGCATGGCGTAAAATTGTTAAACATTTGACATTTCATAAATATACTCAACTTAACTTAGTTAAAGTGAATTTTGTTCAACTCAACTCGACTCGACCTGAACTCAACTGATCCGAAATGAAACTCAAACTCAAACTCAAACTCAAGCATATCGAAACAAACCCTCCGGCAACAATTTAACCGTAGGCACTTGAAATATATTGTGGCTTTTATGAGTCTCCGGCGTGCGTATCTCCGTCAATGATGCCGCCGACACTGTCGCCGTGGAAATCATATGTCTGCTAGACTATACTTCATTGTCCTCAATACTTTTATACATACAAATATATATATATATACTTATATATTTATGTATGTACATGTGGGGAATTGTGTGCGCAATGGGTTTGAAATATTTATCTTGCGTAACGCACGCATTTATTAAATGATATAGTGTGCTCACTTTCATGACTTATAAATATTTATAGATTAATGGCTAAGGCGGGGGACCCTTTTTTGAAATATTCAAACTGGTATGGAGATACCTGTGCTTGAGTTTAGACTTAGTTAAGGTCATACTACACTGTACACAAGGAGAGATACAATATTTATATCCTTGGACTGCATTTAAGCGATACTTGAGAAAAAGGATCAACCTATTTGGACCAGTTTATCTTACAGTCTTTTGAACAAACAAAGACATAATAAAATACACAAACACAAACTTTGTACTAATCATGTACATCTTCTTGTACATGGTGTCTGTGCCATCTCTTACATAGAATACTACTTGATATGTTCAGCTCATGATCTCACTCTCACTCAATTGAGCAAGTCAATTCAACTAACATACACCGCAATCTACTTCTCAATCAACAAGACCATCTTAGATACGAGTTTCTTGCAAATCTCAAGCTACTAAACTTTATACAAATCCATTTCCCAAGAGCCATAACCAAGAGGCTATGGCTACAGTGACATCAGTAGGTGAGGAAAAGGGCAGCGCATCAGCAAAGAAAATACTTTTGTATTTTTACACGTAACATTTTCTTTAAATTTTCCATTGAATGCAAAGAGATGCATTGCAATGCGATGCGAGGCCAAACTTTTTTACTTCACATATACAAAAACTGCAAAATGAAAGTGTTGAGTCTTGGATGGGATAAGATGAGATGGAGGTGCAGCTGATGTAATGTGAAAGTATGAATATAAAGAAAACTGAATTTGAATGTGAGCATGTGAGTGTGTATTAGTCGCTGCCAGTTTTCTTACTCACATTTACCCATTTTCTTCGCTTCGCTTGAAAGTTCAGAAGACTCTACTCAGTTCAGTTCAATTCAATTCAGAACAGTACAGTTCAGTTCAAAAACGAATACTAAGAGTTGTTATGGGATTTGCTTCATCTAAAAATTTATTGAATAAAATTGCAATACACATTTTCTTATTCTGTATACGTATACCTATGCAAATGAGAGTACATACATATGTAGTATGTCTATTGTTCAACCAGTCTTTTACCTTGCCCACCTGACCACCCTCCCGCCTCTTACTTATTTCTTATCAATTTATCAGTATGCTGCGTAGTGGATAGTGCTGGCTAAAAATGAGTGGAGAAAATATTATAAAACTTTTGTGGTTCTACAAATTCGATTTATTGAATTTTTACATTATTTTCTGCTCAAAGAACAGCAGATGAACTAAAGAGCAAACCAAGAACATACATATAAACTTATTTCGCTATGAATTGAAGATTTCTTTAGCATATACTTACTATCATTTTTTCACCATTATGCATCTTACAACTTTATTATATAGGTAAGTCAATTTTTATGTTGATATTGATGCACTTGGAATATGCACATCTTCATATCTCATCTCATCAACTCTTGATTATGATTTTGTATGAATATGATGTTGTGTACAAACGAAAAGATTGAAAAATAAAACTTAATATTCTTGATAAGATCGAAAAGTTATTTAAAAACTAAGATTATAATTACAAACTATAACCTAGTATTTAATATAAGCAATAGAAACGAGGCCTTCAGCACAGTGGAAAGTTAAGAAGGAAAGGAGGAAATTAGAAAAGTTCAGGACAAGACTTGCCTTCAGCAGGAAGCGAACGCGCAATTCTCGGGATATCAGCGCAGCGTACAACGAACCAAAAAATATTTTGGTTGACTTATATCAATATGTTCATAGCAGTTTATAAGTATTGTTAATTACCCAAATCGGTACAAAAAATCCGTTCCGTCACAGCACCATGTGAGCAACAAAGTGGTAATTTAAATAAATCATATCAGTACTTTATAATTAAGTTGTCCCAACCATGGGATACCGGGCACCCCTTAAATCATTTATGGATTTACTGATGGTAGATTTACTTTCAATTATTTATTCGAGTTATTATATTACACATGTTTACTAATTTCAATTTGGTTATGTGTTTTAGGAATCCACTAAATACTTTCTGGATTAAATAAAGGTCAAAAGAGTAACATACCCTTAATAAACTGATATCTCTAAAACTGTTGAATTCAAAGTTGTTTCTTTTTGTTTAAGACTTTTCTCTAGAAGAACCGTATACAAACCATCATAAAGAATTTAATCTTTTTACTCAATGAGCATATTTAGATTCAAGAAGTAGTGTTCCCCAAATAGTGCGGTGTGTTTTAGAAATTCTTTACTATTACAAAGGTGATTTCTCTTTGTCACTACATAAAAACAAAAGTATACAATAAATAATGTAAACCAGTGGAAGTTTCTTGAGATTTATCCTTTCCTTTTTTAGTTTCACACATTTCTGACGCTGAGATTATTTTATCCACATGTCACCAGCGGGAAACTTTAATTAACTCATCGGCTGGAATTTCATAACAATAAGTACTTTACAATACTTACAATCTTTATATTGTACTTTGTAAAATACCATATATTGTACAAACATATTCACAATAGAGTCAAAGGCTTACAATCCACATGACCGATAATTTTTGATATTTAATTCTCTTGTAAACAAGGTTGTAGATTGTAAGGCTACAACATTATTTAATTGAAAAAAAAAAACATATAAAACAATTAAAATATTGAAATAAAATATTAAGTCTCGAAATTTGTGGAGTGGCTAAAAACAAAGAAAGCACCACCTTTGTCTACCTTTACCTTTCGAAAAGATTTAATTTCTCTTACTGAACTTGCTACACACCTTCCAATATACTAAACTCGTATTTGGATTCAGAGTTCTAAACATTTTCAGCTACAAATATATTAAAGTTTCTAACAAATATTGAGTCATTTCCATTAACTTTCCAAATTTCTATTGTTGTTTAAGAACAAAGCATAAAATGTAGTAACGTTCTAATGTCAGCCATTAAGTGTAACGACTTTTAATTTAACGAAGTACTTAAGAAATCATTAATTTAGAAATTCAGTACCATGCATTCTTATGCCGATACCACAAATAGAAAGATGCATAACAAAATAAATTAAATCAAATCAAATCATTTCAAAACACAAATTCAACCACAATCCAAACAAAATGTTGCATAATAAGGACAAATACCATACATTTGTGTAGTACATAGATACATGCACATATTGAAAGTTGCTGGGATAATGAAATAATTACGTTGCACTACAAGAATTTCCACAATTTTGTTGCAATGACTAATTTCCATTTTCGATAAACTTAATTATTGGATTTGATTAACTTGGCTTTGCTTCGCTTTGCTGTTTTAGATGCAAAATATAGAGGCAGGCAAGTGTTTGGGACGGAATTTGTTGTCGTTCGTGTTTACAGGCGAAATATTTACAAATTGTACAAAATCAACAGGACAACAACCAAAGCAATGTTGGCTTGTTAAATGAAAACACACACACACACACTCCAACACTATCACCGTCACTTAATTTTATTCAGATACAACCCACAATTGAAGTAACTGCTGCTTCACGTGATTCTGTTCGATTGGACTTGGTCTGCCTCAAGTGCAGTTTGAGTTTAGTTGTTGAGTAAACCGAATCAAAAGCAGCATTGAACATTTATTGTTCACAACAAGAACAAGAACGACAAATGCAATTAACATATGCACATTCACACACATACATACATACATACACACACACACGTGCACACATCCAAATACTCAGAATATATACATAGGTACTTGTATATGGATGTGAAGGCAAATATACTCAAGAAAATTCATTTGCAAAGTGCACAAAACACAAACAAATGCTGTAGCATTCAGAAAATCAGAATCTCAGAGTAAACTCATCCAGCCATTATTCACCTGCGCAAACTGTAAGCAAAGATAAATTTTCAATAAAACCTTAGAATACCATAAAAATATATATCGCATACTTGTAGGCGTTTGATGGAATTAACGCCATTTGGCAAAATCAATTTTCTTCATAACTCGCACAATTTAAACCATAAAATTTTTCTGTGAAGGGGAATTAAAAATCTCTATATGTCAAAACTCAAGCAAACAGGTTGCGGTCATGAAAATAACCGACCCGGAAAACATAAATTTCGCTCGAAAGAAATTTTACTCGCTCAACGAATAGCAAGGCGTATCTGGCCGGGCAATGCCAAAAGAAAAGAGATTGGAATGATAAAGTCATTTCGATGGATTTGATGTGGTAATGCGTGCAAGTGCAATAAAAACGAGTGAAATTTTGAGTGTTGCGCCTAAAAGCAGACATTCAATAAATTATTCACTTGCCAACATTCATTTTATAAGTATTTCACATTGAATTTGTTTATTCGTCCGCTCGTCCATTTATACATTCATTTAGTTGCTTGTCCCGTCGCTCATTTCTTTTAAAATACAAGTTCATTTATTGCATAAATATTTTGGCTTGCTTTGTGGATTGAAGAACCAATAGGTTTGAGTTTAAGTTCGATGCTCTGAGTTACATTTTGAAACATTTTGGGCGGATGAGGAGCACTTGCAGTAAGTAAATCGTTGTTTTCATTGTGAATTTTGTTGCCTACTTTCAGTCGTAAAATCCAAACAGTTGTAATTGTGCTGTAAACACGCAACTCAATGAGCTTGTTAAAATGTTTCATTTGAACGTGTGTGTGTTTACATTTGTTCAATCATTTATTCCATTCTGCTCATTTCATTGTATTTCAATTCATATATTCTCCCCTTACAAACTTTTTCTCTATCTGAGCTCAAGTGCATTCTTCTCAGGGGTTCAATAACATTTCCATTGTAGAATATTTTTTTGATATCAACACGTTGCGTTTAGTTGTCTATCCTCTCTTTTGGGCTCAAAATTTCTTCGACTTTTATTGTACGAGATTTGCAATTTACACACAATGAAGTTAAAATATATTTATCTTTTAAATACAATTCTGTTCGTAAATAAAATACAATGCATTAAAACATATAACAATAGATGAAAACATTTAAATTCAGGATTCCGTTATTTTCATCTTGGCAAATACTGAAAAGCGACATCATTAAATGGGGAATATGCATTTCCTTTACATCTCAAGATGAGTGCAGACTTTATAAAAATGTGGCTTATTGTTAGTGGAGGAAAAAAAAAGAAAAGAAATTGCACTTGTTAGCAAAATATTCTGACAATTTAATGCAACCATTACAATTATTTACTCTTACTATAGTATAAACATAAACCACATACATTAATGTCTATATACTTCTGTTTGGAATATACTCCTATACGTAGATAATGTAATTTTTAATGTGAAAATGTGTGTGTATGTGTGTGCTTATGTGAAAAGAAAGAAGGGCAAAAATATTAGGGAGTGGGACCAATGAAAGACGTTTGCAAAACCAGTCGACAAGGCAATTTTCTATTGTCTCGAATGGCATAGATTTTAACAACAAGGACATTAACAACAACATGCACAACATGTACAACCACAATAGCAATAAGAAAGGAAAAAAAGAACATAAAAAAAACAACAATAAACATACACAGTATATACTAGAATTCCCAACAAAATCAACTAGAAAGAAGAGAAAAATCATTTTCTATTTAATCTCATTTGATTTGAAATGAAATGCATAAAAACATATTTGCTGCACTTGAGTTGCCATTAGAAATAACTTCGCCAATGACAATAATACTATTGTATAAGAATGATGCTGATGATCATTATTGTAATAATGGTTATTATGTTCATCAATGTACATACGTATGGTACACATGTTTATCACACACATATACACATATGCATAAGTATTGTACTGAAAAATAATTTAATTTGAAAGTTTTCAAAAATACATTCTAAGTAATTGCAAACGCCTTGACTTACTCATTCATTCATTGTGAAAGTAAAACCAAAACCAGAAACAAAAACAAAAACAAAAATAAGAAAAAATATATATATTAAAATGAATAAAATACAATATTTGACTTAAACGGACAACAAAATGTGTTACAATAAAAATTCATTAAGTTTCATTTTCTTGTTGCAACCACGACATTTTAGCAAAAACCAAAAACAGGGCAACTTGCAGCAGGAAGACACAAATTAGTGCTCGCTTCCGTCAATATGAGAGTGTGAGTATGTTCCCAATAAAGTAAATACTTGGAAAATTCTTTCAAGCCAAGAACAAAGAACTGTCAAGAATACTTGTGCAAGTAGAACCCATTGTTGCTATTCCCTAAGCTTGCACTCAGCCATATGTTTTGCCATGACTTAGCCACATATGCGCTTCAAGCTGTTACTGTCCGTCGGTCTGCAAGAATGTTTCTTACCCGAACTTTTATTTTTTTATTTTTAATTTGTACGCAGAAAGCGAACGTCATCGTCCGTCTTCGGTGTCTGTCGTCCACGTCCTTCCTATCGTTTTGCTCAGCTCGCTTGGCAACATTGACCACAACTCGAATTCGCCCGTTACCAAATGTGTCTTGCCACATTCTGGTTTGGCTTGGCATCGTTTCATGTTGGCTTCCCTTTTGGCCAACATATGTGCAAACGTTAGCTAAGGAATTTCGTATTTTGTGGTTATCCATTTCAAGTTATTTTTATTGTATTAAAAAAAATTTAGATATTTGAAAAACGAAGATCGGAAAGAGCACAATACAAAATTGATAAATTGGACTGAATAGTTATACTTTACTATAATATCAAAATTTCTGAGTCGCAACTATCTAGAACGCTAGACTTGGGTAGGCCAGATTATGGGTGGTGCTAAAAGATTGATGATCGATTATAATTGTATGCAATATAAACTTTCTTGCCTTATATTCAAAAATAAATTAACTTAATCAGCATCGAAAATAATCTTCATTAAAAATTTCAGCTTTCTTATACTAAGTGTCCATTTCTTGGAAAGGCGAATATGGCTAGTATATTTTTAGAATTCGAGTAGTCCGAATATCGCTATAATTACAAATATTTTGTGTATTGTAGAGCGTTGAATATTATCCTTCATAGTTACTGAGGCCAATTCACCATATCGAAATCTGTCAAAACTAACTTCATAACTTAGGAAAGCATTTTTCTTTTACTCATTTTAAACATATTTCGTGTAATTTTGAAGTAATATGTTAATCTATACATATCAGAAACTTATTAAAAAATACAACTGCTTTTACAGTTATACTTATATGACAGAAGAAAATTTTCACTTTTTAAACGGGAATTTAAAAAAAAAAACCTTATACATGACACTGTAAAAGGAAGGTCATATTTTGAAATTGGAGGTTATAGTTTCTATATGAAAACATTCAAAAAGCTTTTTCCATGTAAAAGCCTGTGTAATACGTATACCAAAATACTCTGATAACGTTGTGTCAAAATTTCAGAGCAATCAGTAAAGTATTGTACAATACATTTCAATTTTACTGGTAATGAACATTTCGCCATTTTCGTTTGTGGGCCGATAGTGATTCAAAAATCCAGTTTTTTTAGATCCGAATCTTTCGAATCTGAGTGCAAATGTATTCGATTACTTAAAGTTGAATCCAAATCCTAACAGAGAAAAAAAAAATGAAAAAGAAAAAACAATTTTCAATTGGCGAATATGTATATTAGAAGTATATGATCTTATAAAGTAGATCTTTATTTTCATGTAAAAACATTACTTTTCTAATGTTCTCTGAACTTATCCGATTTCCTTTTTGGTGATACGTTCACTGGGAACTTGCAAAAAAAACCTCCAAGTTAAAAAGTCATATTGTTCGCAACTGCCAGGCAAATTCGTGTAGGCTATGTTTGGTAAGGCATTAAACATTAATACATATGGCGTCTCAACCGCTTGTAAGGTTTTCACCTACAAATAGCTCATCCCCTCCACAACCCACACATGATCCTTCTTCAACCGCCTTTGCCTTTTTGCCTTTACCGCCATGCATACAGCTTTAGTTTGATCATCTTCTCTACATCCTCACAACAATAATTCAACCTTCCCAAACATTTTCGTTTTTCTTGCTACTGCTTACTTTATCTTTTAGGATAGATATGACAATTTTGTTCACCCTCGGGCTTTTCTGAATAGTGCCTCATAGCTTCACTTTGTAGCCAATCGCCTAATAAGCCAACTTCAACTCAAGAAAACGAAATCAATTACCATTATATCTGGCATAGGACAAAATGAATTTATCGCTGATCAAACAGTTAGCCTCAGGTTAATATCTCGCATAAATGATTTTACCCTCTCTTGTTTCCATTGTCACGCCTTCGACTACTGATAATCAACCAAGCTGCACAATAGATTGCAATAACTGGAATATACCAGCTAGCCAATCCATATTTTAACCGCTGCCAGAGAGTGGATCTAGATATTAATTGGAGCATCGTTGTTTTTCGTGTAGGACAAATTCATTTATCTGGAAATTTGTCATTACTACAGAAAACCAGAGTTGGCTAGATTGTCTCCGTCGGCGAAAATATAATTTTGTCAAACTTATTAAGTTTAGCAACCTTCGTTACTTCTAAAGTGAATTGCATTAAGAACTTAGCCGAAGTAGTCATAAAATTTTCGAAAATGGTTTTTTTTTTTTGTCAATGACTTTATTTGTATTTAGTCCAGGAAAAGAACTTTAACAAATTAACTTGCGTGATCTTCCAAACATAGATACTATATATTAAAATATATTTATTGTCAAATACTTCCACAGTATTATTATATTGCTCGCTTTCTGACTGTAGAATACTTATATGGCTACGGGTAGCTCTTACACAAGCCACAATTAAAATTCAGATTCTTGATAGAATTCCTCCTTTTTTTTTGTTTTTGTTTTTTACACTACTGAACTGAAATGTTGACACTATAAGTTTTTGATATAGGTAGCGCCTATTGCTGGCCTATATTTGATGGAATCAGCCAAATTGAGCCACTACAGGGGTACTACCCATACAAAACCCCCATTTGTGTGGAACCCTCCGTGTGCGAGTCTGACTGTGAAACTTATATTCATAAAAAAAATAAATATTTTCTTCGCTATTAACTAATAATGCATTTCTATGGATTTGCTCAAATTTCATACATATTGCATTTGCAAAAGCAGAAGATCAATGACCTAGAAAGCGAATACAACTCACCCTTACTTCATTACAGTTCTGCATTGAGTTTGTAGCGAAAGATTTAATTTTAGATTAGGATTATGCAGCTTAGTTAAACACAACGTAGACGAATGTTATTCAAACAAAATACGAGGGTAATTTTTAAAGAAACAATATCTCTGCTCAATTCTTTAATATATTTGACGAATTCATTATTTTTAAGTAACGTACATTAAATATTTTTTCATGCCGTAGTCTCAAAGTCTAATAAGTCAAAGTTTTTGAAATAGGAAGATGAACGAATACTGTTATACTTGTGGTTTTCTTAAATTGTGTGGTTTCCTGTTTCGTCAGTATTAATTGGAGCAGGGTTCCAAACAAAACGCTATTACGTAAAGGCTTCTGGAGCGCACTGCCTGCAACATTTATAAACTTGTTCCTATTTCGAAAACTTCTCGATGAAGAATGAAAGTATTAACTTACAACTTATCCTTTTTGAAAGAACATTACATTGATTTTTCGCTGTTTTAAGTGACCCTCGTACATACACGTATACTTGCATAGATTCATAGTTCAAGTACCCTCAATAGATGAGGGAGGACAAATTCAACAGCCAAGGTATTATAAGTAGAAGAAAGTTTATGCTAAATTTACCGCAGGTGAAACATTGCGGAATACCAAGTGAAATAAACACAAAGGCATCAAAAAAATCAGAAATGGGGTGAAGAATGCTGCTAAAAAACATCTACACTATGCAATATTTTCATTTATCATTTTGCAAACTAAACAAACATGTTTCTTAAACACATGCTAAATGAAAGTCAGATTTACTAGATATCTCAACCAGACTATCTAAGTAAATAAAGGATCTCATAAGGTACAATATGAATACAGTTTGCATAAGATTTCCCTTGTTCTGATACACAAAAATCTTTAACAAAAGCAACGGAGCTGATGTAATTATTGAAATTTATTAAAAGAATATACAATTAATATACAATTAATTTTCAATAACTACATACCTTCTTTCTATAAATCAAAATGATTTAAGACAATAAATAAATTAACAAAATTAATAAGAACTCTCCATGCAGTTTCAACAAACATTCTTTAAGTTTGGAACAATACGCTTCAAGAAATCATCCGGATCACAACAATAACTGAATCCATCGTCCGCAGTGTTATCCAATTTTATGGTGGCCGGACAAGCGACAACGCGGCAACTGACGGCAGGCTCCTGCGTATCGAATTTGCTGTTGCTGTTATAGATGAGGAAAACAAAGCGAGCCGAACCGCTTCTCACAATTTTGTACATCCATTTAGGTATAGGATTCTTAGTACCACCAGCTAAAAATATTTGTTTCTTGCTCAGCTGGAGTATATCGAGTGTGCCAGTGCAGACATTAAGTGGTTCCGATACTTTGGTTTGCCTGCGCACCCAGTTCTCAATGGAATGCCAATTACCACGATTGCGTGATAAAAATTGTGGGACGGCATTAATGTACTTAAAAGTACTCCTCATGTTGTTTACAAATAGAAAGTCACCCGAAGGAACGAGATGGCCTCGATCAAAGACAAGTTGTCGTCCGTTTTTAATAAAAGCCTGGTCATTACCCAATACCTCATTGAACCGAGCGAAAATGCTTTTGGCTTGAAATGTGGCTGCTTCTGCGGCATTTAGGCGGCCTCCAAAGTGAACTCCTGGTTGGGACGCTTTGTGACTATAAAGTGTTTGAAATCGATTAGACATAATGCTTTCTAAACGTTTATGAAAGTTTAAACCTACCGAGATTGTAGTCATATGTACGGTGTACAACAAAATGAGCGCGTATTGCACTGTCCTCATAGCAACTTCTGTAAATCTCCAAAAACTGGCTACCAACTTTATAGCCAACGCGATACATAGTGTATGGGCATGACACATCAGAAACCACATCCAACGTAGCCTTTATGGGTGATTTGCAGGAGAATTTGTCAATAGGAGGCGTAAAGACATTGTTTGTTCCACATTTCACTTCATCATTAGATCCATCGCAGATCAGATGAAGCGTTTGTCCAGCAGGAACAGTTTCCTTGCGCAACAATGTGTACTCATTGTTTTGACGGAGTGCAAAGACTGCTGATGAACGTAAAATGTTATCCTGTGTCAATTGACAGTCCCCGTGTACAGCGCGATCTTTCAAACATGCATATATTAAAATATATTTATTATTACTACACAATACTTCCACAGTACTATTACTTACAGTGCGCACTTAGTGCTAAGAGAAGTAATGGAAATAAATACATCTGATATATTAGATCGTTAGGAGTGAACTAATATTGGATTTGCTCGCTTTCTGATATTTATATGCATACCGTAGAATACTTATATAGTGTAAGATATCGTTGCCCATTATTGCTATAATTGTACTTATCAGAACCTAAAGTGCATTTCTCAATGAATTTACTTGAATTATTCTAGTTTATAACGAAACAATGCATATGACTAATTTATTAATAAAAACATTAAGAATTCAAACTGGCATTCCTTATCATTTTTCTTATTTCATTTCACAGAAGTATATACAATATTATGAATCCAACATTTGCATTTTTCTAGTTATATATTATAGTAAAATCCATTCATAATGTTATTTATATCTTTCATCTTAACAAAATTGAATATTACCTTCGGTTCACCAAAGCTTCCGTGTCTTTCACCCCCTTTGAAAATATCCTCATTCTAATTTTAACATACATGCTATCAATGGAGATATCTCAAAAACTGTTTTTCCTCATCATGCTGATCATTTCCACACAGACTTATGGGTTCTCCGACTTATGATTCTAAGTGTTACAAAGATCAATCCAGGAACCCTACAACCTAAAAATACTAAATTCAATTGAACAATGAATGCTACAACGTAACAAGAAATTTAAATTATTACTATTATTATTATTTTTTTTTTTTTTTTTTTAATAATTTTATTTGTGATCATCAGTCAGTAGACAATCAAGAAATTTTGATAACAACGCAGGATTGGTGAGGGGCTCCAGTGAACTCAATCAATATAAAACTGGATAAAAAACTTAAAATCTATTCTATGCGAAAGGTTTAACACATGAAACCTTTTCAAACGCCTAACATCCACACCTATATCTGCAGTATCTTAATGTTGGAGTTCCCCACATTGTAGAAATGATGAAATTAAATATTTTACTTTTCTTATTGTAAATTAATTATACTTTAAATAAAGAATTTGATTACACACATATCTTATTATGTAAATATTTATAGAAAATGTAAGACACTTCATATGTACATAGGTATAAATATAGTTAGTAATTAATTAATGTTAATGTGACAAGTATAGGGATCACCTCTTAAAAAGAAATAATTGTATAAGAGTAAAGTTTACACAAATTGTTAGAGAAAACACATATTATACCCTTCTGTAGCTAGAACTATTTGCATCGATTATTAAAGGCCTTCATGTTCACTTACCTAGGATGCTAATTCTACTAATTTCTCAAATGTACTACAAATAAAACCACAAGGCATTCTTTATTATCTGAGAGTTTTTAGTAAATTGCAAATCATTACACAACCTATACAAATTTTAATACATCATTATTTTCGTTCGTAACACTCTAAAAAGTACTAAGTACAGGATATTAAATTGTCGATAACACCAAGCGTATGCTCGATGAAGTTTAATTATTATGTAAGATTTAATATAGACAATGTTTCTTCACAATCAACAAACTATCGAAACAATGGACTTATGTCAATACAGAATACGGGCAAATTCACTATAAATAAGTCTGCCATTTATTGAGAGCTTCAGTCAATCGAAAGCAAATCAAAATGTGGTTGTTTCTGAATTTGATTATCATCTGTGCTCTCTGTGTGTATGATAGTAGGAAATAAAATATACAAGTACTTATATTGAATTATTTATTGCAGATCGCCAGGTGCATTGCAATTGCTTTATGGATGAAAATGGTGTGAAAAATACCAATTATATATTCACGAATTCATTTGGTGTTTATCGTACCGATGAGGTTCCAACAAATATGGACCTCATTATGTTCTGCCCCCCGGGGAGTAATAGAACAGTGAAATGTACCCCTAGTGGCAATTTTTTACCTCCCTTGCCTCTGAGTGGCTGCATTTCACGACTAAACGCTACCGTGCAAGATATTTATCCTTCTAATTTTAAATGTGAAAATGGGACGCTCTACAGTGTCGGGTATGAATCGAGTACTAAATTTTTGGAGCTCTACAAAACCTGTTATGACAAAAAAAAAGTACAAGCGCACTACACCATCCACGATGTATACGCTTATAAACTTCGTAAGTATTTGCATAAAAACTATCGGAACTTTCATAAAAATTGCTCTACTTTGCAGATATAAGTCGTCCTGAAATGGAGTTCACACCTGACGAAATAATATCCGGTGACGATGTAAAACTATTCAACAATAATAGCATCTATAACACATTTAATAGCATTTTTAACAGTAGTCAAACCTATGTTCCACCAACGGGAATTGTGTTTAATCGCGGTCATTTGACGCCGTCGAATGACTTCCTATTCATAGACCAAATGCGTGGTACCTTCAAATATGTGAACGCAGTACCTCAATTCGGGTCAATCAATCGATCCAACTGGTTAAAGATAGAAAACTGGGTACGCAGAGAGAGTCGAGCAAAACCCAATAAACCACTGAGAGTTTGTACAGGAGCCATTGGTGTCTTGGAATTGGAAAACAAAAAGATATATTTGGATCATGTAAATGAAAAAGCCCCCGTACCAAAATGGATGTATAAAACAATATGGGACGGGTCACAACGTACCGTTTTCTTAACCTTTAATAACATATACGACTCCAAAAAACCTAAACCCGCTTGTAAAACTGTAAATTGTCCTCTTATTAAACTTAGAGACAATGCTAAATCCGGATTCACATTTTGTTGCGATCCAGATGATTTCTTTCAAAAAATTGGTTCTGGAGCTCCTACTCAATGTTACACTAATAAGAGACCACGTAACTAAACACTTGGTTTTCATATGGTTCAACTTTTCCTTGGCACGACCTCAACTTTTTAATATTCATACTTTAATATACTTACGCTCTTTCTTCGAAGTTCATTTTTCGACCGATGCTATAAACACACTGTCACTTGGAAAGCAATAACTTGGCTTCTAATTGTCCGTTGGTCATCCAATTTTGACAGAACGTCAGTGAAGGATGTACCTTTCCAACTCGTCAAAGTATAGCGTCACTATAAATAAAGAAAGCTAAAACTATTGAAAATGCTGTGTTATGTGTCGAGGTTAGTTTTATGATAATGCAAGTAATATGTAAGAATTATGTGTATGTATATATTCTCGACTTCAGACACGAATTAAAACAATTAATTCTTTAGCAGATTACGTTTTTCCTCATGCTTTAAAAAAAGACGTCTGAAATAATTGTTGGTTTAAGCAACTTTAAGATTCATTTGTTCTTTAAAAAAAAAAATATTAAAATCGGTTCAGTATATGTTAAAAAAATTACATAAAACTATCTAAGTATATCTGGACAACAGCGCCACCTACCGTATCCAAATGTAGCAAAGAACCTGACTGGTAACTCCATGAGTACAACAAAAACAAAAATCATCAAAATTTGTCCAGCCGTTCTTGAGTTTTGCTGGGGTCATACTATTTTTTGGGTTCATTTTTATATATTAGTATCTGAAGCTACTGGATTGCTACAAAAACAATAGCGTTTTGAAATAGCGATTCTAGTCATTGTTTGGAACGTCATTCAAGTGAATTTTTTACCCGTTCTTCAACTTTATGGTTCTCTAAAAAAGTCAAAACACAATCTGGAGGCCAAGATTATTATCATTAAGAAACTCGTCGCAGAAAAATCAGAAAGCTTCAGTTATATGAGACACGTACAAATAAAAGAGTACCTCTTTCTGGAAAGTTCCGTACAAATAATTATTACCATATTTGGGATACTTTAAAAGTACCCTGAAACTACTTTTATACAATTTATAATAATCTTCAAAAAAAAAACTTCAATTTATTTATTATTTAATGGCCTCACATTCTGTTGAATCTCAATTAGTTCAAAAAATTAATTGTGGGGCCATAATGGACACTTTCACCCGAAAGAAAGAAAGAAAAATGAAATATGATATGATATGATAATTTTGAAAACTTTATTCATCCTTGTATGATTAAATTATATAATTTTTTAATACTATGTATATATATATTGTATATTGATAATCACTTCCTTATGAAGTAAAAATTACGGCATATCAAAAGGCGCCTGAGGCGGCAATGACCATAAATCCGCCGCTAAGAAAACAGGAAACCGATCTTCCTTATACCATAAATATTCATTTCATTTGATAGACCTTTGATTAAGAAAACATTAATCTTGTCATTTTATAACCACATGTTATATTACTTTCTAATAATTTTTCAAATGCCAAAGAATTAATATTGATACACTCTTAATAAGCATTCTGCTTTTCGTATTGCTAATATACTGACATACAAATTTGCAAATTGCTTATTACTAAGTATACCGGGCAGAGCCAAAAATTAAATTTTTTTTATATATTCTGCAAGAAGATATTAAGAGTGCATCAATATTATTCGTTGTTAAATGCATTTAATTTATTCCCATATAAGCCTTTCATTACAACTGGCTCTTCTCTGAAGAAGCAAACAAATTTTTCATACAAAGTTTTGAAGAATTCATATATGTAATGTAACTCTTCTTTTTTTTCGTTCTTATTCCTGTCCCATTACCTTTTTTCCCTTCTTTTCTCCTCTAACAGGTATCACAATGGGCCGTAAGGTTTCTGAGTGATCTCGCGTGATGTGGGGGTGGACCGTATAATCTACCCATATGTAATTTTGTATAACATAAGAAGAATACATGATCATTGGGCTGTCCCGTAGTTAGTTCCTTTCAATGAATACTTGACTTGACCGAAGAAAATAAAAATCAAATTTCCTCAAAACAACTGCTCAATAGAATACTTGCATGTCATTCCACATATTGCTATTATAATAGAACAAACATTTCTCTAATGCTCAAACCATGATGCACCTGCAATAACAGTGCCAATTTCTACTATTGTATTTACTTTTTATATACACACATAAATAAGTATGTGCATGTGACAGACCATGCATGTACTTACGAAGCCAATGGAAAATATTCAAAGATCCAAAAGCTTTTATTGTTTGCTACTCCGCGTGCTTTTAGCATTTAATGGCTATCAAACTGTATTGTTAAATCACACTTTGCTTAGGTATAACGCCACGAACTAAAGCTCACATTGCTCCTAAAACTGTAAAACATACCACATACATTTAAATTCCGGCTTTTTTTTTATTGTACTTAATAAAAGATGTCAATAAGTAAATGCTTTCACTTCTACAGTTGAATTGATGTTATATGACTTTTAAGATACTGCAGATATAGGTGTGGATGTTAGGCGCTTGAAAAGGTTTCATACGTCAAACCTTCCGCATAGAATAGATTTTAAGTTTTTTGTTTTATATTGATTGAGTTCACTGGAGCCCCTCACCAATCCTGTGTTGTTATCAAAATTTCTTGATTGTCTAATGAGAGATCGCAATTAAAATTATCTAAAAAGAAAAAATATAATATGAATAATTTACATTTCTTGTTACGTTGTAACGTTTATTGTTCAATTAAATTTAGTATTTTTATAATTTAGGGTTCGTGGATTGATCTTTGTAACACTTTGAAAGGCATGTAAGCTTTTTAGTGAACCGAATAATCAATCTTGTTAAGATGAAAGACATAACATTATGAATTTTACTGTATAACTAGAGAAATGCAAATGTTGGATTCATAATATTGTATTGTATATACTTCAGTGAAATGAGCCAAGAAAGATGATAAGGAATGCCAGTTTGAATTCTTAATGTTTTTATTAATAAATTTTTCACTTTAGGCACTTTAGATTCAGATAAGTACAATTATAGCAATAATGGGCAACGATATCTTACACCATATAAGTATTCTACAGAATGCATACAAATATCAGAAAGCAAGCAAATCCAATATTAGTTTACTCCTAAAGTTCTAATATATCAGATGTATTTATTTCCATTACTTCTCTTAGCGCTAAGTGCGCACTGTAAGTAATACTACTGTGGAAGTATTGTGTAGTAATAATAAATATATTTTAATATATCTATGTTTGAAAGATCGCGCTGTACACGGGGACTGTCAATTGACACAGGATAACATTTTACGTTCATCAGCAGTCTTTGCGCTCCGTCAGAACAATGAGTACACATTGTTGCGCAAGGAAACTGTTCCTGCTGAACAAACGCTTCATCTGATCTGCGATGGATCTAATGATGAAGTGAAATGTGGAACAAACAATGTCTTCACGCCTCCTATTGACAAATTCTCCTGCAAATCACCCATAAAGGCTACTTTGGATGTGGTTTCTGATGTGTCATGCCCATACACTATGTATCGCGTTGGCTATAAAGTTGGTAGCCAGTTTTTGGAGATTTACAGAAGTTGCTATGAGGACAGTGCAATACGCGCTCACTTTGCTGTACACCGTACTTATGACTACAATCTCGGTAGGTTTAAACTTTCATAAACGTTTAGAAAGCATTATGTCTAATCGATTTCAAACACTTTATAGTCACAAAGCGTCCCAACCAGGAGTTCACTCTGGATGGCCGCCTAAATGCCGCAGAAGCAGCCACATTTGCAGCCAAAAGCATTTTCGCTCGGTTCAATGAGATATTGGGTAATGACCAGGCTTTTATTAAAAACGGACGACAACTTGTCTTTGATCGAGGCCATCTCGTTCCTTCGGGTGACTTTCTCTTTGTAAACAACATGAGGAGTACTTTTAAGTACATTAATGCCGTCCCACAATTTTTATCACGCAATCGTCGTAATTGGCATTCCATTGAGAACTGGGTGCGCAGGCAAACCAAAGTATCTGCACTGGCACACTCGATATACTCCAGCTGAGCAAGAAACAAATATTTTTAGCTGGTGGTACTAAGAATCCTATACCTAAATGGATGTATAAAATTGTGAGAAGCGATTCGGATCGCTTTGTTTTCCTCATCTATAACAGCATCAGCAAGTTCGGTACGCAGGAGCCTGCCGTCATTTGTCGCGTTGTCGCTTGTCCGACCACCATAAAATTGGATAACACTGCTAATTGCAGCGTATGTATATAGCATCCTTTGCCAACATATTGACTATCATTTATGGCTTTCACCACTTTGGGTCCATTGTCTCTCAAGACAAGATGAATGCGAGTATTAATATCCCAATTCACGGATAAATCTGAAAGCACTGATCGAATATTGTCCGCCATGTGGGGTCCTCTAAAATGTGACATCTGCAACACTCTGTGCGGAAGCTCAATTTCCTATTCTAGCCAGTGAGCGGTGTAGCTTAAGAATTCGAGTAAGTTATTCATGCAGGTCCAAATATCAGTAGTTATTGATATAGCTTTACCTTTTGCAAGTTCCGCTCTTCCCCTCGCGAACCTGCTTGTACTTGCTTGCTCGAAATACGATTCATGGTATAGAACCCGAGAGCTCGGAAAACTAAAACGGCACTCGGTTGAGCCGCACGAGACAGCCCTAGGCTAGTCTATCTCTTCTGTTGTTGTTGTGTTAGTGATGTAAGAGAAACTGAAAAATGTGGCGACGCACGTAATGAAAAAATGTAAATACACCTCCGCTAAAACTCAGTAAAAAACATGCGGTGGCAGATGCGGGGCGGAGGTACGATTTCTTGCGGATGTTCCGCAATTGCGTAGGCAGAGGCGAAGTTCCATTACAACCATAAATATAATTGAAGAATTCAATGTTAACTTTGCAGATGATAAAAATCTACCTTTCCTTGAATTTTTGAATCAAGCATTAGGTTTGAATATGTCCAATGATTGAAAACTCAGTATTACTAAAACGACGATCGATGATCGTTTTTTAAAGAAATGCCAATTAAACATTTTTATATTTCTTTTTAAGATATAATGAATGTGCATAATTGTTGCTCGAAGTACTAAAAAAGCAAAAAACTAGAAAGAACTTTATCTTCGTCTATACCGAAGAGGAAATAATCTTCACGTGTGTGAATGTTTCATTGTAGTATTAAGTTTTATTCGCAATCAAAAAATTCTTAATACAAGCATGTTGTCGTTTTCAAATGTTTTCATTTCAAATGAAATGGAATTGTACTTTTTGCAATTTCTGTACACTTCACTTATCTTTTTACTGGCATTTTTAATTGTTTGCTTCTCGTATGCGGCAATACTTCAAAAAACAAAACTGGATCTGTTTCTGTTTTATGAGACAACCAAGATCTTGTGTGACGACAGACCTTAATAGCGTTTTCACAAAGAGTCAAATGAGGCATTTTTTTTTTCTAGAACAACCACCAGGGGGTTGCTAAATGTGAAAAAATATGCGACATATTTTGTAAATGCGACAACATAAAATATGCGGGGTATATTTCCTGTGATAATTCTGGCAACCCTCCTCCATCACAGCTGCCAAGTATTTGGTCATGTTTCTACGGTTTTGCCGTTTTTACTGACATGACCATTGTGCATGCCCAAACTAGAACAACGGAAGTAAAAGAGATTTCCGGCCAAAAGTGTAATTTTCCACAGGTGGTACGCTAGTCCCGGCATATTAAACATAGTTTCGCAAAGCGCATTGCCCGCTGAAACATGACCCGCGCCATCGGAAATCTCAATGATTTCCTTGCAAATATAGAATATCCCTCAGGTGCTGCATTACTGTCGCTGGACACAGAGATGCATTCAAATAGCGAACGGTCGATACATATTTTTACATTGTTCGTTTGAAATGCATATATATTAATTTATTTATAAAATTTTTCAATAAATTATTGCAATCATTTCATTGTTTACTTTACCAAATGTCAGCGTAACTTAAGGAAAGTTAATAATCTATCAGACTTTATCAGTTGATTAGTACAGCCGCTGAAATTTGGAAAACAAAAGAAGATACTCTGTAAAATGGTATTTTTTTTTTGTTTTTTTTTGTTTTATTTTCGTTTTGTATAATTTTATTACATATTCTACATATTTTTTGCTATTATAAAATGATTATCAATTTGAGTGTGTGTTCCTTTTGTGTATTAAACAGATGGGCATTCCTTCAACAGTGCTGCCACCCAACATTTTAACTATGCTATGTGCTGCGTTGCCATTTAATAGAAATTTAAGATTTGTTTCAATCAAATTATTACTACTTTTATTGTACCAATGATGTTTCTTCATTAATATATTAAAACCTTTTCGTTCTTTTTTATGTTAATCCACTTGAAATAAACAAATGTATCAAGAGTTGCCATGACCGAACATTTTTGGCAGGGGTGGCAACGCTATGTGTCGGCCATTTGTCATAACAAAGCGCGTCATTTCGTAATATTTTAATGTTTTTGTGAAATAATTAAAAAATATTTGTGCAAAAATGATTGAAATGTGCAAGTTGTGTGCGCCGAGACAGTGAATTTAAGTGGAAACACGGAATTAAAGTGCAACAACCTGAAGACAGGAAGAAACACAAAGACCGCATAACCTGTACAACGAGCGTGCGACAATGGCGAGTAAAAAGAAATTGCCGCCTAAAAATTGTACCCCCACCAAGGCGGCACATGATGAGATTCTCAGCTCCTTATTACGTATCAATAATTTTGATTCCATTTCGAGTATCAAAGACGAATCACTGGATATCGATTTGTCCGCGTGTGTGACAATTAGCCCTGCGGGACTCTTCAATACCAATAGCTTGTCATCGATTGACTTTTGGCGCGTGCTTGACGAAAGCGCCCAGAATGCCGCCGAATTGAATTTGTCTGAAAGCAAAGAAGAATTGAACACTTTAAACAGCACCCCGATTACTAACATATCGAGTAGTAGTGCAAGCAGTGAAAATCAGGGCTCCGAACTTTCTGTAACATTCCTGCGTCCGGAGCCGCCAAACGCTTTTACATATTCACCATTTAAGAAAAATGGAAGTGTGACCCCAGTGAAATATCCTCAGCCTGATCTTCTCAATCAGCAGCAACAGGCACTTAGCAAAATAAGATTGCCTGCATCCACTACGGTGAGATTAAAAGTTTTTAAGGAAGAACCCCCGGAGGATCTGCCACATATCAATGAGAATGCGATATTTGTTGAAGCAAGGAAAGAGGATTGTGATGCAGATTTGATTTCTTCGGCATTTAGTATATTCCATAAACCAAATCAATTGAACAAGACGTCAACTGCAGAGTGTTTGGGGTCATCAGAAGCAAAAGACGCTGAAGAAGAGTCCAGTGTAGAGAAATCGATTCCGTTGCCAGAGATAAAGATTGCGCCCTCATACAAGTGCTTGGACTGTAATGATTTGGTTCTGGCTAGCAAAGAGGAATTGACTACACATGAAGCGGCAGCACATCGCACACATGTTTTCTATAAGTGTGGTGAATGTGAACGTGAATTTGATCTGTTGACTGGTCTAAAGAAACATCTAAAAACTCATCGAACCGACGGACGTAAAGACACTTGGAAGAAATGTCCCGATTGTGGCAAATGGTAAGTGCTTTTATACTGCATATGAATTTATATAGTATAAACCTTAACAAACGTCCTTATACTATTTTTCAGCCTCAAACTTGGCAGCATGTGGATGCATCGTAAGATCCACACTGAAAACAAAAAATATGTTTGTGAGATATGTGGACAGAAATTCGTCCAAAAAATCAATCTTACTCATCATGCGCGTATCCACTCTTCGGAGAAGCCATACGAATGCCCAGAATGTCAGAAAAGATTTCAGGAGCGCTCTCATTTACAGCGCCATCAAAAGTATCATGCTCAGACGCGTTCTTACCGCTGTGAAAAATGTGGAAAAATGTATAAGACGGAGCGTTGTCTAAAAGTACACAATCTTGTACATCTAGAGCAGCGACCCTTCGCTTGTAATGTCTGCGACAAGAGCTTCATTAGCAACTCAAAGCTAAAGCAACACTCGAACATACACACTGGTATGCGGCCATTTAAGTGCAACTATTGCCCTCGGGACTTTACCAATTTTCCAAATTGGCTAAAACACACACGTCGCCGTCATAAAGTGGACCACAAGACTGGTGAACATCTTGAAAACATTCCATCTTACTGTTCGAAGAAATCCACAACGAAGGCACAAAAAGCTGCCGCTGCCGCTGCTGCTGCCGAAAAAGAACAAGCCAAAGCGAATGGCACTAACACATCTGCGGACGGAAATACAACGCCCGCGACTACTGCAAATGTGCAGGTAAAAGTACCAATACCAACACAGAATCAACAAAAAAAGCCACCCAATGGTGGAGAAGTCAATAAAATGTCGACATCAGGAACTGGAGCAGTGAAAACGACACGCAAAAAGAAGCAATCGCAACCAAGTAATTCAGCGCCGCAACCTGCAATCGTTACCAATTACAATGCAGAATTGGTTGAAATGGTTGAAATTAAAGAAGAGTCACAACAGATGGAACCAGTAATGACACCAATGATTGCTTCAAAACGGTCAGTGCCTATGACAGTCAATCTTGCCGCATGTATAACAGAATCCATTCCCATTGCACCGCCAAAGCAAATAAAAGCTAAACGTGAACGCAAACAACTTACACCAAAGCAATTGCAAAAGATACCGCCAACAGTTACACCTATGGTTACAGAGATAAAAGAAGAACCTCTTTGTGAAATAAAATCGTCCCCGACAGAATTTCTCGATGTGCACGGACTTAGTTTGACATCAGCCGAAGAGCTTATTATGGAGCAAGCTCTGGAAATGGAGGAGTGCGGTCTCTACGATACGCCAGTTGCTGATATTGGCACGGATAATGCAATATCGTCAGAGGCAGCTGCCGCTCTCCATTTCCAAGTTAAAAGCGAGATAACCGATGATAAGGACGATGAATTTCGTAGGTTTATCAGTTCACATTAGACTTTGTCACTTTGTTATTAGAGCTTATAAATTTAATAAATTATTTTTTTTTGTTTTCTTACAGTATCTGTAAACAAAACTGAACCTTTGGCTTGTCCCTCACTGGAATCTTCACCATTCTCTTCACCGGCATCAATTGAACTTAGCACCGTGCCGTCGACAGCGCAGGCTCCATGCTCATCTAGCAATTACTATATGCCTACATTTGCGTTGAATGGACAAAGCGTCATTACAACCAATTTAAGCACCGGGCGCAATTGCGGTATTGCGTCAGCAACAACAGCGCCCATCGTTCCGTCTATCAACCAGTCGTCTATACATCGTACTATACCATCAACAACGACATCAGCAGCAGCAACAAACAGTAATGTGGTTAATATGCCACCGTTGTTGGTGCGACCCAATCAAATGCTACCCTCTGTGGATACGTTGCTGTTTTCAACGAACGCTAGCGCAAGATTTTATGCCACAAATAAAACTAGCATCGTTACAGAGCAATCTATATCGTCATCGTTGGCGTCGTCCTCAGCGTCGACACCATTATCGTAGGATCCATTTTATGAGACCAACGAATCGATCTCCTGTGTCTTAGTTAAGTTAGAGTAGGATTGGCAAGACGCATGGGCATCAGAACCCGTGTCGCTGTGGATAGTGGAACTATGAAACAAGACAGTTCGAGTTAATGGAACATTATCAAGCCTATATATTGAACTTTATTCATATTTTTGTGTTTAGTCTTTATGTTAGTCACCCGAAAAATTGTTTCCTAGAATTAAGATTTAACTTTTATATACTATTCAACTAAAACTTACTCTAAAACGAAGGAACGATTCATTGAATCATTTTAATGAATCGTTCTTAATACACAAACAACAAATACATTTCTATAAGTTAATAACAATAACAACAAATATAACAATATAAATACTATTTCATATTTTAGTATAAAAACAAATTTTATCTCATTTTTATGGTGTTTATTTTAAACTTGTGACATTTGGCCATCATCATATCACAATATTTTATTTGTGCATATCTATATGATTTCAATAACCAAAGTATTAGATGATTAGACTAAAGTACCATTTAAATTATCCATGGATAAACTGAACACAACACATAATCCTAGAGCAATGGGCTTACTGTTGCATGATAAAATCTTAAAAAATGTGAAAAGCATATTTATACAAGTTAGCACAATATAATCGGGTAGTCCTGACTATACACCGAAAACTATTTCTTAGCTTAATATGCGAAATAAATTCTGCCGATAAATAAAACAGGCTTGATTTTGTAGTCAAGAAGAAATACTTACATATGTATGTATATATTGTGATTATAGACGTCTATGAGTTTTGGGGTTTAGTATGTGAAAAGTTTTTATAAATATCCATACAACTGTGGCAATTGTTCGTATTTTATTTTATGGGGATGTTAAGGTAAGGTGCTATTTATTTATTGTAGAAATTTGTATAAAGCAACGCAATAAATTTAAACTAGTCGCGGTATATACAATAATTTCTGCTTTAGATCGCCAAAAAGATGGTCATCCGATATTAATAAATAAGGCATGAGTAGGGGAGTAGCAACAACATGAGACAAAGTGAATTCGCCACAAAATCGACAATAGTTAAAGGAATTACGAAAAATAGCAACACTCTTGGTGCATTTTTTTATGAGGCAATTATGTTTCAAACGAGGCGTGGGTGTTGTCTTCATTTTATTTCTGTAGAGTAAAGAGATCTGACATCTCCAGAACTGTTTAAATTGTAGAGTCTACACACCAAATCATCAACAGTTGCTTCCTAGCTCTAATAATTTCGCAGAAGTTAAACGACCGGATGACGGATTGCATCGAATTATTTCTTCACGATGATCATTTCTATATGTACTTACATACTTTATGCGATCTTATTCGCTCAAACCTATATATCCCTAATTTATATAACTAAGAGTACCATGCGAGATGGTTTAATTATCGCTTCAAAAGAATAAAAAAATATGCTTTTTATTTTTCTCTTATATAGATTTATGGCAATTTATGCATCTGCTACATAAAAATTTTGGAATTTTTGTGAAGACCACGAATTTCTTAAAACATTGAAAAATCAACATCACAAAACGATTTAAAAAGACAATTAAGTCATTATACGCGTATAAGAATTCAAATGAACTGATTTGAGAAATAATTAAAATAGTTGCCGTATAAACATTCAAGTTTTTATAAAAAATTAATAACATGCCAGTATATCGATCGGTAGTAAAGCATTTTTATTAAATGAAATTAAAATAAAAAAAATTATAAAAATACAATGAACCAGTACTAAAAATAAAAATGTATACAATATAAGTATAATAAATAAGTATAATTCTTCGGGTTCATTTCATAATTTGTTTAATTTTAATTACTTCCGATCTGACCATTTTCATCCACATATTCTTCTATAATGATAACGTAATTTTCTTCTTGATTTTGACCTTTAATGCCAAGAACTTCTGACTGGGAGTTCTCAAGGAACATCATTTGCTCCACTGTGCTTCTACCACAGGTGACGTCTAACCGTTCCTGATCAAATTTTTGAACTTGAGAGGGAATATTTTCTTTCGTGGCTGGATCTGGTTCCGTGTCCATTAGGAAGTTACAATCTGATGTTTGGGAAAATCTACTTGATGATTCCGATTCGACTTGACAAACATTCTTGTCGCAACCAGTTTGCATTACAACCATATCTCCATAGATTTTCATAAGCGATTTACGTGCACTTTTTCGTGTCGGTTTGTTTGTAAGACATGGTGGCATTGTTGTTTGCTTACTTATATCTTCATAGAGATTATGTTTCGTAAAACGATCATCTGTAAAACAAGAGATGAATTATCAAAATTCATACTATTGGCTTCCAAACTAGCACAAGTTGTGGTAAAATTTGATTGCCAGTCAATATACTCGTATGTTCACATCTATCGTAATATCTTTAATTTGCTTTCACTCTTTACCTTTTTGTTCGCGTCTCACTCTTAAGTTCCAATAGCATTTGATCGAGCTGGCAGTTCGACCGGGCAATAGTTCTCCTATTTTACTCCATCGATTACCAAGTTTGTTATGTGCTGCAACAAGAATTTTTTCTTCATCTACAGTCCATGTGGTGCATGTGTTCTTCCTTATACTCGGATCTAATTGGTTGTAGCAACATTCACGGCATTGTTAATATGTTGGATAGTGGATAATTTAAGGATATCCGTAATATCTTTAATTTGCTTTCCCTATTTACCTTTTTGTTTGCGGCCCACTTTTAAGTGCCATTGGTTTTTGATCGCGTTGGCAGTTCGACCGGGTAATAGTTTTTCTATTTTACACCATCGATTACCATGTTGCTTATGTGCCGCAAAAAGAATATTTTCTTCATCTTCAGTCCATGCGGTCCTCTTTATACTCGGATCTAAGTGGTTGTACCAACGTTCACGGCATTGTTTGTTAGTACGACGCGTCATGTAGGACGCAACGTCCATCCAATTAGATGGTCCAAAGGATTTAACTAGGTTTCGAAGTTTTTCATCTTCTTCAATTGTCCAATCGACTCTGGCAGATCGTGAACTCATAATTAATTTTACTTGATATACAAATTTTACCGACGCGCACTACACTTTCAACTTTGACAGTTTGCCCATGACTATTCATGCAACTCGTTCATAAAATTGTTATACCTCTAGACTTTCTGTCTCGGGGCATGGCATAGGTGGCACCATTTTGTCTGTTACGCTCTCGAAAATTGCTCACTCTCAATTTTAACGTCACATGGTACATACTTCCTCACTTGTATATTTGTGTATTAAATGCTGAACCACGCATTTAGTTTTTGTGAGAAAGATACTTAAATGTAAACAATTATGTACACTCTTTTTTGGGAGAATGAGAGCAGATCAGCGACGTTTTGTAACGCCCTGTTTTCACATTTATATGTGTATATATATATACATACACATATCTATGTAAGCATACAAGTAAAGTGACGTGTATTCAAGACAGAGTGGCGTGTTCTTATTCTCTTTCTTTTATTTGTTGATTCGCTGAGAGCCATGCATCGAACCGAAGTGTATGTGTGAGCATACAAGAAGAACAAATTAAGAAAATCTACATTTATATATAAACATATATAATACAAATTATGTATGAACATATTAGAAGTCTGCATGAATTCTTTCAAAATGGCATTTTGTGCTACTGAATGAGTGTTATGTTTATGTATTTTATTTTAATGAATTCGAATGCAGTTGTGAATATACCATGGCGAACCAGTCTGAGTTTGCGTAGCGTTAGGTTTCCATACCTTTGAAAAACATTTACATTGTAATTAGCTACAGTTTGTTGTTGTTTTCAAGGCTGAGTTTTGATGTACTGTCAATTAATGAAGGCATGCTTTTTATTTTGTAGTCTAAATGCTTTCTTTTAGCGAGTATATGATGTCTCCAAATTTATGCCGAGATATTTAATACTATCCCTCATTGGTATCACTACACCATTAAAACGGAGTGAGAAGCTTGAGCCTTTACGTAATGAAAAAATCGTCTATGTTGACTTTTCAGAGTTTACCACTATTTTCCATTTACACATCCAGGCTTTGATGTCTCGAAGCTGTTGTTTTAATAGCTCAGTAGTAATGCTGATAATTGGTACTTCGTAGGTGGCAATTGTCATTTTTTCCCCCAAAGCAATGAACCCAATACAATGCATTAATGGGCACCACATGGTACTGATTTAATCGACGAATAAGTATCTTCAACTCTCCCGTCTGTTTAAAGCTGCCATTGATCGCTTGCTGTCTGATGACCACAGGATTATTATTCGAGCCGACAAAGTTCATACCGGCGATTCAATACTCCAAAGTTGGATGAAGTCGCCATTGTTAAAAACATGATCTAGGTGGTGAAATTAATAGCAACTCACGCTGCATGGTTGAAGGTAACTATTCTATACGATTAACCTGAGCACTAAGTTCGGATTCTGTCACTGGCAATGACGGTTATCAGTTATATCGTCGTCGTTCAACTAAAGACAATGGTCGATTAATATTGGTAAAAGTGAGAAATGTTTACGCTGGACTGACATCTCAAGAGTCGCGGGCTAGATCCCCGCTCATGGCGAGTCTGGTCCTGCACTTTTCTAATTTTCTCCTTCCCTTCTTAAATTTCCCCTGAGTTGAAGGCCTCTGTCGCTATTACTCATATTAAATACTAGGTTATAATTTGTAATTACAATCTTAGTTCTAATAAATAAATAAATAAGTAAAAATATAATGATTACGTTTTGTCAACATAATGATGAAAATGATCAACAAATAAACATAATGATGATAATGATCAACAAACTAAAAGTAAAGCAACAAATAAAATTAAGAGCATTTAAGTCTTTACGAAATTAACTTTTATCTACTTGGACTATTTCATTCTGCTTTCTAAATATTTATAATTATTGGAGCTATTTAGGCAAAGACAATTAAAATGCCTGCGTGGTGTAGTGGTTAGAGAATAGGACTAGCAAACTGGGAATATTGTTTTATTTTTTATTTTTACTTAATTCTGTCTTAATAGAACTCTCATTCTCTCATTAATGCAGTCATGACCGTAAACTTCGTTCATTCTCTATTGTGTTTTTGTGTTTAAAGAGAGATTTGATTTTGAAAATAAATAAATAAATAAAAATTATAATATATACAAAAAAAAAAAAATGGCGCGTATGCCATCCTAACACGTGATAGAAGTGAGACTTCTTAAAAACAGACAGAGAGAGATCATCTCAAAGTCTGTCAGTCTGTCTGTCCGTTTGTATATTGCTTTTGGTTTCTTTGGCGTGTCTAATTGTTGTTGTTGTGTTTACGTTTGCCGTCTGTTCCCTTTTGGACATAAATTAGATTATCAACGAGCTTCTGTGTGTTTCTCGTTCTCTTTTCTTCGTACATTCGCTTGCTTTTGTACAACACACAAGCTATTTGCTTGCTTATGTTGTTATGAACATTTTTATACGCATATACTGCATGTTGTTGTTGTAGAAATGTAATCTCTTTTTTGAGTCTTTAGAGTGTAAATATATGCCCAACGACGCTAAAGAAGTTTCACTTCAATAGTAAAAATGAATTAAATAATGAAAATTAAAACATAAGTCATCAAACATCAATAAAAATATTCATTAAAAATTTTGTTCTGAATGGAGCTGCGTTCTACACCTCTTTCTTTTTTTTGTTTTCATTCTGCATTTCAACATTGAGAGCGACATATTTGTATGGGAGCTAAATGATCCAGTAGTTATAGGATCTTGAAAGTCGCTCACCAAGTTTCCAAGTTTCTCAAAAAATAAAAAAATTCTCTAATAAGAACATTAATTTGTGCACACACACACACAAATTTTCGTTCGCTGTTGATGCTTGCTGCTTTGTGTGAACTGTGTGTTGTTGTTGTGATTGTATTTTGCTCTCTCTCTCATTTATTATGGCAGAGTAACACAAATAGTATTGCGCTAGACAGACGTTCTTTTCTTTCTGTATCATGAGAGCGAAGCAAGAGAGAGATAGAGAGTGTACTGGTGTTACAAAGAGAAGCAATTTTATAGTATACAGAGGCATACGGACGAAGTCGTTGGCACAGCTAGTAAGCCATACATACATACATACATATGTAAGTAAATACAAATCTTGATTTCGACGAAGTGTGTGTATATAAAATACATAGAAAAAAAAAAATAAATAATAAACTGTTGTCTGGCCAATCCAAAGAAATTATGTCCGGATCTTTCTACATTTCGTGAGTACAATGGAAATTTCTGCAAAGCGTTCGCTCAGTTTGAATACGACGGACAGTGCGAAAGCCATACTCAAATCTAATCCACATCCTCTGCATTTTTAAAACGATTCTTAGGATATTTTTTATAACATAATGAAGCGATCTTTTCTTCTTTTTAGGGTTCCGGATCCAAAGGAACTATATTGCAGAGACTACGTTGTCCGTCCGTCCATCCGTCCGTCCTCGGGTAATATCTCATAAACCGTAATAGGTAGAGAGTTGAAATTTTGACATTACGTGTAGTTCTATCCGGGCAGAAGCATCAACTACTAAAACTAAAATATTTTCAAAAAATTAAAAGGGTTCCTATACAAGAAACATTTTGGTTTGTATGGAAGCTATATGATCCATTAACCCCACGATCTTGAAATTTGCTTTGTTGATGACTGCGAATTAGAGACTTATAGTGTCCCATACAAGCCATCCATTAAAATTCTGGTTCTTATTAGAAAAACTTTTTCCTTTTTTTTTGAATGTTTAACTGAAATTTAACAACAATAAGTTTCTGACATAGGCGCTATACATCAGTTGGAATCAGTCAAATCGGCCAACTAGGAGGGGTACCTCCCATACAAAATCCAATTGGCCCATTTTTATTCTTCTTTCCTATTGTCAAGTCTCATGGATTATTTTTATAAACCACCGCATCGTATTTTCTATTAACTGTTAATGAGTTACATATTTTGCAAATGTATACATTTTGATCAGCCAATACAATAATAGCGCCTTATTCAAACACCAGTTCATTAAATTTGAATATTTTGGCCCTGTGACGGTTACGTTGGGTAGGGTGTATAAAAACTATTCCGTCCTTACCATTTTAACACGCGTTTTAGTTATGTGCACATACATCATCGCCACGGCAATGGCGTCTGTCAGGGCTACAAGGTAAATTTCGTCGATTGGCTCTGCCAGCGTCATCTGTATCTACTTATGTATATACAATACTCTACACCATTATATTATAATGCCTATATAAATTTTTGCATGTAACGATTTGACGCAAAATATACTGAATACACACAAGAGTATGTACAGTCTACATAGACAGAACAATTTGCTCACGAAATTGTGATCTCTCTCTCACTCAATATGGTTGCTGTTGCATATGTAGCAAAATCATCCACGCAAGTCGTATTTGTGAAATCAAGCAACGCACATCGTTCGGTCATTTTTGCTGGCAAATTTTATTTGTGAACACTTGATTTCGGTGAGCGGGTTAATTTTTTAATTAAAATTTTATCGTTTTCTTATTTTTTATGAAAGAAACTCTGTATAATCATAAATATCAGTAAAGAAACAAAAGAAATATTAATATGTAAGTAAAAAGTAATAGTTTGATGTGTGCGTGTATGTGACTGCTGCCAATTAACATACAATAAAAAGGCAAGGAAGGGGTACATATGTGTTCCACTGAGGGTTTGAAACAATTGCCGACCAAACATGATTTGGAAAAGATAATTGTTGCAATTAATGCTGGACGTCCACAGTGCCCTGTTGGTTTGAATACACTTGTCATACCACGTAATGTGAATATTGGTGATCAAGTTAAATTGTGGCCATGTACAAGGTCATCATCACGGCGAACAGGATGAGAATATCGGCGGCCGCCATTGCCCAATGTGATTAGCGGCTGTGACTCAGCCTTTTATGATCATGTATGCGCACTAAAATTTGCATTTAATCCATTTGGTCTAAGTGATAGAATAAACCATCAATTACTGGGTAAATGACGAAATACCACATAATACAAACGGCTTTCAGGTCGTTAACCGGGTAAATGCTGAAACAACAACAACAATTTGAAATTATTATTTAATCACAAATCAGTTCCAAACACTTAAAGTGCATTTGTTACTACAAATAACACGACATCGTAAGCCCAGAGAATTAAGCACAGGATTTTCATGCAGAATTTCTAAGACTCTAGAGCCCAAAGACAGACGGACAGACAGTGTAGCCTTAGTAATATGTTCCGTTTGGTGCCCTTTGGGTCCAGAACCCAAAAAATTAATTGCGAACAAGAATGTTACAAAACCGCCTAACTAATTTGTGAATTATGTGCATAAAATGCGATATCCTTCAAGAAATATACTTTAAAAATATTCTTTTCCCACGCGGAGATTATGTAAGTTATTAACAGGCAATTTGTACACAATATAAATCATCATATAACGAATATTTCGGCATCTTTAACTCAAAAATCTTGTTTTTTTTAGAACATAATATAATAAAAGAAAATAAATATTCATACTTTTATACATTAATTTTCAGTGTACCATTTATGTCAATATTCGAAGTTTGCTGCTGGAGATGGATGATGAAATTTCGAATGATTTTATCGACTATATTTTGAGTGACAATCGTGATACTGATCAAAACTCTAGCATGGCATTAACTTCTAACAAATATGGTAAAGAATGGTCAACAAATGAGGATTCGCAGTTAACGCTTCTTCTTGGAAAGTATGGCGCTTGTTGGGATTTAATTTGCCCATATTTTAAGGATCGTAATAAAGAAGATTTGGTAAACCGTGCAAAAGAGATCAAAATAACCGATTGGACACCTGAAGAAGATGCTAAACTCCTAGAACTGGTTCCCAAATATGAGAGAAGGTGGACACTCATTGCTAAACATATGCCTGGCCGTAATGGCACAAATTGTTATGAACGTTGGACTGATATAAGTAATGTTAAAACACGGAAAAGATGGACCGAGAAAGAAATAAATATTCTTTATGAAGCGCAACGGGTAATGCCTAACAACTGGACTAAAATAGCAGAACTAATACCCAATCGCTCTATTAATGCAATGAGGAACTATTGGTGTTTCAAATGTAAACATAAACCATCTTCAAAATCGGCGAGTTCAGATGCAGTGAAAATAAAGAAAAACGAAAAGTGTGGTTCAGTGCCATCGAATACACCAAAATCACTACCAGTGGTAGAGACACCAATTGACGGCTTGGATGTCGCAGAGAAATTAGATCCAAAAGATAAATGTAAATAATCTATCAATACCTGAACTCATGTTCTGTAGTATTTGTATATAATATAATGATATTTTTTGTTTTATCTATAGGTTTTGCATGTCCTCGTACCCCATCACCATTCCGGAGAGCATTAGCCGCGTATGGTATTAAATGTGATGGATATAGTAAGGCGCCACTTAGCCCTGGTTATATTGACGATCTAGCTGAGATAATTAATTCAGAGCTAAATGTAGGTAATGGCGAAGAATGCAAGGCACTACCAGCTCGTAAATCACCTTTAAACGTGATTGTCGACAACAAAAATAAGGTTGATATAAACACGGAAATTGGAAACGATAAAACTAACATTCTCACACTCAAATCCATTCCAATATCAACAAATTATAACGTGAAGAATGCAACAAATAAAAAAGAAGTAGAATTTGTAGACGAATCTACAAAAGAAAACCGTGTAGAATAAGATCAAAGTTGAAAAAGTATGGAAAGAAAGAACATTTATGATTTAACTTAAATACTGATGGATTTGATTGGTGTTAAAAATGAATATACTATGAGATGATTTTTTTTTTTGTATTAATGTTCAAGATTTAAGATACGATTTTTCTTTTTTTTTTTGTGAGTAATGAGAAATAAAGTATAAAATGTATTTAAATTATTGGTTAACAATTTATATTTCGTAACGGTAAATTACATCGCAATGTCAAAAGTTTTTCCTTTAGTGACTTCGGGACTACTAACAACTATATTGGTATTAATATACAATAGAACTTGGCCAAATCAAATAAATTAAAAGAGGCTCACTCCGGAGTACTCGGGAATCTGGATTAGCAAAAGCCTAATTAAAATATTAAGGAAAAACATTTGTTGGGGCTAATTTATTTATTTCGCACAGCCAATCGAAATACTTGAATACTGCGTGTGGTGGCAAAATACTCGTGATGGACTTGAATAGAGCGACAATAAATAGCTGTTTCATTGTGGCAACAAATATATGATCTCGATTGTCAGTCAAAGAATGTCAATTACAGTTTGCGATAACTAGAACAATTTTGTTGAATCAACCCGAGCGTTTAATTAACACTGCAAACTGGGTGATCCCTCAAGATATCGATCCTGCATACCATTTATTTTACATTTGCATCGTCGCGCACTTATGCAGATATTACAAAAATGTACAGACAATTTAAAGTTTCTCTAAACAATCGTAAGTATCAATTAATTTATTTGCAAAAATATTCTAATGGACCTTTGCAGTTATTGCAGCTAAATTTTGTTACATGCGGCATGTCGTGCGTTCCGTTTTTAGAGATTCGGAGCCTTAAGTACATTGCAGATGCGGAACAATTAGAGCAGCAATGCTCAAGGAGGATATGTACATACATGATATTCTCGCAGGAGGAGATGTCATTCAAGAGTTGCAGTTAAAGGCATCACAGGTGACAGACATTCAAAGCAAGATTAGAACTCGTCAAGTGAGAGTGAATATGAATAACATTAAAAATGAACTATCGGAATTTCATTTTAAGGTCAATAGCAATGTTTTTACATAGGCACTGGATATGTCATGGCAGCCAAAACAGAATGTTTTGTTTTTTCGGTATGATTGAGATTCCAAGATTCATCAACTCATGTCTAACGTATACTTCTGAAGTCCATGGATTCTCTGATACATCGCAGCACACTTATGGCAGTTTTATTTACTTGAGGACTGATATTCAAGGAACAATCAACACAACGTTAAGAATAGCAAAGTCAAATATGGCGCCTTTTAAGGCAATTTATGTACCGCGTCGAGAATTGTACGCTGAATTTTTGCTTTGGCAAACGTGGTACAAATTAAACATAAATTGATAATTAAATTAAATTAATGCTTTTGGAATGGCTCATAGAAATTAAATTGTTATGTGACCCTGGCAAAGATAATCCTGCGGATATAGCATTACGCGGGTGTCAAGTATCCAAATTGGCGGGAACAATTTGGTTTGAGGGACCAGCGTTTTTAAGGCAAATGACATCTCATTGGCCTATAACTTTATTAACTGACAAATTCAAAGAATCTGAGTTAGAGCAACTTAGGGTTACGGGTCTAAAATGTAGTGATAGTGACAACGAGGGAAATATTATAGGATTCATTATTGCAAAATTTTTCTTATATCGTCGAATTTTACGAGTCATGGCATATGTGTTACGTGTTTTTAACAGATTTAATGTCAATAAGAGTAAAATTGCAGCTGATGCACTTGCGCCATGTTTTTATTTATGATGTATCGCATATTCAACATGAATATTTGGATAAAGAAATTCGTCAAATCCGAAGGAACAAAATTTTGAAACCAGCTTTTTGGAACAATTCGAAAGTTCTGGACTTTTAGCCAAAGTACATACCAATACCTTTAGGTGCGAAGTTTCCCCTTTTGTTTCCGAAAGGTCATATTTTTACATTCAGATTTGTTGGATCATCTACATCGGCAGCATCTACACGTAGGGCTGAAGGCTTTAATCAGCTTTCTGAGTCTTAAGGTGTGGATCATTAATGTGAGAGAAATATTTAAAAAGGTGGTCAGGTGCTGCACACATTGCTACCATTACAAGCCACGCCTAATGCAGCAACTTATGGAATCTCTTCCAGTCGATCGATTCCATGCTCAACGTCCATTTCTAGTGTCTAGACTAGATCTTTGTGTCCCATTTTTGACATCTTACCATGTTCACAGCAAGGTGACATTAAAAGAAGTTCATACTCAACTTATTTCTGACTTGCCAACTAATAATATCATTCTTCGTTTGAAGCACTTTGTTGGTCGTAGTGATATCCCGCAGCGAGTCTATTGTGATAACGCAACTAATTTCGTTGGAGCTTGCTCACAACTCAATTCCTTTAAGCAGCAGCTCTTTGGACAAGCTAACTTATTGAATGTGCAGATAGGGTTTGAGTTTAAACTTATACCACCACCTGCACCTCATTTTTGTGAGCATTGGGAAGTTGAAGTTTACTGGTAAAAAGTTTGCCTAACACCGGTCTAACTTACGAAGAGCTGCAGACGATTGTAATAATCGTAAAGGCTGATTCGATACTGAACTCTCGACCGATTGCACCTGCTTCTAAAGACAATGATGGAAAAACACTCCAGCACCCCTTTTGATCGAATCCTCTCTAATCTCGCTACCTGAGCCGACAATTGATGACAGCAGATCTTCTTATTGGACGCGTTAGTAGCGCATGAGCAACATTTACAGGACTTGTCGAGGCGCGACTGAGTTGGGCCAAATTGTGTTGATTCATGATGACAACACACCACCCCAATAGTGGGTCCTTGTTTGCATAAACAGCACGCATGTCGGCGCTGATCTATACGCCAATCCATCAGTATTATCGCTCCCCTTCCCCAGTAGAATGAAGTGTAATTCTGCGTCCTAATTTCAACGCCATAGCACCCAATTAAAACTTACGAATCTGTAACCGAAAAAAAAAGAGGAGGACAGTCGAAAGTCACCTAAGGAGTTGGTTGCACAGAGTGACCAGCACACATTTTGCATATTTCGCAGAGTGACAATCCGAGTTTCTGCCGAACTCGCACGATGCTCGAGTTCAACACATCAACAACAACTACAAATTTTGTTCATTTTTCCTGTGGTTGTTGTGCGAGTTCGCGAATTTAAGAGACGTCTGCATACGGTGACGCTCAAATTCAATCTCTTCTGGTTTTGTATAAATTAAAGGATTCACTCTATAATATACAATGATACTAAAGACAAGGCCTGAGAGGTGTGCATTGTTGTTTATTTGATAAGTCACTGGAATTTTTATGTGTCTGTAGCGGGGAGTGACAATTAAATACCAGAAATGCAATTCAATTTTCCTATTCAGGATAACGACGGAAAATATTGTATTGTATCTGTCTGTAGGTTCTTAGTTACATGAAATCTTGTGTGTTCTGCGACGTTCAAACGCTGCGTAAGCATAAAATTCTGATTTCATTCTTGTGCGGCTCAGATTTGTTCTTTTGTTATCCACGTCGAAGGCTGTCGAGCATTTTAACAAAAGTTATGTTTTTAATACTCTTCACACAGTGAATAGTATAATATGTTGGTCTTGAAGTTTGTAACAAAATGAAGAAGACATAAGAGATCCCACAAAATATATACTCGTATATTCTTGGTCAGCTCGACGACACTCCATGCCCGTCTTTCTGTCTGTCTGTATGTATCCAAACTAGTCACAAGGTTTCTCTTTACAAGACTCTACACATTTGTCCGAGCCGAAATGGATCACTAGGGGGCTGGCTACCTGCCACACACTAAACTTTAAAGTTTTTGGTACAAACTGTAAGTTTCTAATCCATGTCCACCAACCATTTAAATTACAAGACTTTAGGGTTACTTGACCGTAACTCCCATACAAACTTAGCTTCAAATTCATGTTACTGTAAGTGTCTGACTCATATTCACCAACCAAAAATTTCAAGACCCTAGGATTTCAAATATTTAGGTATCAATATTGAAAAGCAGCACGAATACTGAAATATTTCTGTATGCTAAAACACAGAGCTTAGACAAAAACTTTTCTAGGGGTGTGAAGAGTATGACAACTTCGGCATAGCCGAAGTTAACCTTCTTTTTCTTGTTTTTTGATTATAAAAAAAGCGAAGAAGGAAAAGTTAGATTAATTAATGTACATAAATTTGTCAGCACTATTACAATATCAGTTGTAGTTATCTACATTGCATAATCTTAGTTTCATTTATTTATTTACTTTTTTTTTGTATGCCATATGACTGTATTTTTTTATTCTCTTTTCAAATGTCCTGCGCTATACATATGTACATTAATTGAAATAAATTAAAATAAATCGACATGGTGACGCCCAAAAACGTAAATTTTCGAAAACGAAGCATTTTTTTTTTTATGACAATAACAGATGAATTGCATTTTAATTAAATTAAAATACAAAACAACATAATAATAAAGAAAATAAAAGAAATAGAACATGAAAAAAAACCACAATAATGAAAGCATTGACTAATAATAAATCAAATCAAAGCTAATAAATAAAATAAAAACAATAACTAAATAAAAAAGAGAAATGATGGCGCCACACTTTCAACCATAGTGTATGGACTTTCCATGTATTCTTTTCTGTGTGTTTCTGTCTATGTGTGTGTGTGTGTTTGGGTATGTGTATCTCTGCTGCTTTCATTAAAAAACAATACATAGATTGATTCTTTATTAATGATAAACCAGTTGTAGTCAAAAACTTTCAAGCACAAGCGTTTCTTCTTACATCAATATCCTTTGTGTTCTTCTCTCAATCCATAGAAAAGAATAGAATTCATTTTTTTGCACAAAATCTCAATTAAGTAGCCTGAGAACAGCATAACTTAAATTTAAAACACGTTATTGTTTTTTTTATATACAAGTATTAAGATATTTTAAAATATTCAAAAATATATTTAATATTTTTTCATTACAAGCTTCACAATTTTGTGTTATGGAAAGTGTTGGAAAATGTTTAACAATAAAGTCAAACTTACAACTATTACAAAGTATTTAAGAAATGCCATAAAGTGTGTAAGGGAATTGCCTCGATTCGAATGACCTTGACAAATTTTTTATAAGGAAATATGAAATATGATAAGTATTGGTGGTACAACTTTGTTCAAAATTCTGTACAAAAGGTACAGGATCATAGTCTTATCTGTGTATACGAGGTGTGACAATTAAGTAACGGGACTGGTCTGTAAAACATACTGTATTGAAAACTTATTACAAATAACAATTAATCTCCTTCAACATACTCCCCTTCCCTATCTATACACCGCTGCATGCGAGTTTTCCACTGGTTAAAGCAGTGCTGAAAGTCACTAAGTGTTAGACTCCTTAGCAGGTCTGCCGTTTTTGCTTTTACCTCTTCAACCGACTCAAAACGTGTTCCCTTCAACGAACTTTTGATTTTGGGGAACAGGTAGAAGTCACAGGGAGCGAGATCTGGTGAATACGGTGGGTGTTCGAGCACGGTAATTGATTTTTTCGCTAAGAACTGCTTCACAGAGAGTTCTCCTTCTGTTCGGGAGTGAGGTTTTTTGGCACCAAAAACACACTTTTGTCATTTTCAGATCTTCATGTAAAATTTTTCTCACTGTCTCTCTGTCTACATTCGACATGTCTGATATCATCCGAAGACTCAAACGCCTGTCTTTCCGAACAATTTCATTAATTTTTTGAACGTTTTCTGCAATTCTTGATGTCACAGGGCGTCCAGTCCGTTCCTCATCATCAACTTCTTCCCGGCCCTCAGAAAATCGTTTGTGCCATTCGAAAATTCTAGTACGTGACATGCAGTCATCACCAAACACATTTTTTAGCAATTGAAAACACTCACTTGGAGGTTTTTTTAATTTTACGAGAAATTTTAAATTAATTCGCTGCTCGATTTTTAAACTAATCATTTTTCCGGCATTTCTATTACAGAGAGAGGCGGGATCAAGTGGATTCTGCGCAGTAGGTCACTCACCATCCATCCCCACTCTTAAAGCTAAAGACAGACGACTGTGGTATACTCAGTCCCGTTACTTAATTGTCACACCTCGTATTATGACACGATAACAGAATATTTTAAATTTTATTTTACTCCCATTCGCACGTTCACTTGGAACGGATGTTGCACATAGAAATAGATGATGTCTTTTTGTCATCAAAAAGACTATGATTTTTATTAATTTTTCTTTTAAGTTAAGTACAATTAAATATTTAATTTATTAATCTATTAATTATAGAAAAAAATATTGAAAATAAGAAAATATGCAATTTTTCAAAATTGAAACAAAAATTTACGTTTCAGTTGTGACTAATATTTTTATGTTGCTTCTCAACATTTTTAGTATTCATGATCGAACTTTTTGTACGGTGGCCCAAAGTGAATACAAAAGAAAATAAAGAAGATATTGACTTTTCGCTTGCTCGCATGCAACTATATGCACACATCTCATTTTGTTTGTTTTGGTTTTCTGACTAATTTTTCTGTACGCCTGGTTGCCTGATATAATATTTGAGAATTTATTTAGTATTAAAAAAGTGAAGAGAAGAGGGGTAATGCGCAAATGAGTCAAAAAAATCGTAAATTTTGCACTGTAAATCAAACAAAATGCAATAACAGCGGCCACAATAGCAAAATGTTCGTGTCCTGTTTTTATTTCTGCATGTCTGTTATTTTCCAAAAATTGAAAAATACAAATTTGCCAACAAAAATATGAAATTCGTCGTAATACATACCCCGCTTTTCCATTTTGATAAATTTTCCATTTCCATGACCAAACATGACCAAAAGCAACAGAAAAATGACATAAGTATACATGTATGTATATAGTTATTCTGTTAAATCTCTGCAAAAACTCAATATATTCTGTATTGGTTGATGTTGCAAGTTAGTTCAAAATTCTGTACAGTGATATAAATAAGCAGTTTGCATTGCATGGCAATTAACAGATTTAGATTTCATACAAGAAAAGACCAAAGTTTAACAGAACAGAATCCAAAATTGTTGGTGCTTAACATTTGATGTTACGTAAGGGGAGTTGACGTTTAATATTCGAAAAGGGAGAACATTGGGAAATGTGGGCAACTGTAACTGTATAATTCACAAACCTGCTGTAAAATTAACATTAACAGGCATGTAAAGTTTCTTACAGACTATACAATAGCCATATTCCTTGGCTTTTAACATAACATAAATCATTGACAGTAATTCATTTTGGCGATATTATGTTAATTAACCGTTTATATGGATATGATACAGATCTGCCACATACCGTTTAAACTCATTTAATATGCAATGTGGCGCTAAATTTAGGAAGATTTTGTGGGTTGTAGTTTTGCACATGTCATTTTTATTAGGGTTCCGGACCCAAAGGGTACCAAAAGGAATCCTATTGCAGAGACTTCGTTGTCCGTCCGCCCGTCCGTCCTCGGGTCAAATCAAAACTCAATCTGGTACGGAACCCTCCGTGCACGAGTCTGACTCGCACTTGGCCTATTTTTTTATTTCTACATAACAAAATTTAAGTAAGCAGGTTCCACTAAAACTAGCTTTAAAGTCATCTTCTACTACCCTCAAAGAATTTTAAGTCAGTCACTTGTTGCTGCCCTTATTCAAGAAATAATTTAGATTTACTTTACGACGATGATGTGTCATAAAAGTTTTCATTCAAACATACATATGATGCAAATTCTGCATGTAGAACTTACCATGCTGCAAGTGTAGCAAGATGGAGAGAGATTGTTTCATTGCTCAGTTCCTAAGAAATTGCGTTCTTTACCAAAACCTACTAATTGTTACTAATAGTGATTGTTATTTTACCTTTAAGTTTGACTTGGACTTAAATTTAAATTCTGATAGAAAATATACTTGCTACTTCGCAACAATTCTATGCGTTTTGAATAGAAGAAATGCAATCAAATCATCATCTTCAATATGCTTAATTTATTTCAATTTATTTCACTTTTTCCAAAGTTGCACTCAAGCCTGGTGCCTGATGAAGTCCTACATCATTTCAAAAGACGCACAAATAGTAGAAAGTAAAATTTGTAGTATATAATAAAACACGAAAAAAGAAGGGTAACTTCGGCTTTGCCGAAGTTTTCATACTCTTCATGCACCCCTAGAAAACGATTTTGCTTACGCTCGCTGCTATGACTGAGCACACTGAAACATTTCATTATGTTTAGGATGGAGGGCAGTATGCATACCGCATTTCAACAAAAAGACCATAATATTTGTATGAGAGTTTTACAATCCAGTAATCGTATGCTCTGGAAATTCACATGGTTAGTGAATATGGATCAGAAACTTACTTACTTGCCCAACATTTAGTTCCATAGTACAAAAGACAAAAAAGTTTTTTTAATAAGAACATGTATTTGAATATTGGTTTGTTTACGATTTAGGGCCTTGAAACTAACAAGGTTGTAAAATGTAGGTTGCACACTGATAATGCCCAAATTATATTTCGATAATAATAAAAAAAAAGGGGGAGGTACCCCCTAGTGATTCGACTCGTGAAAAGAAAACTTCGTGAAAAATTTCAGTTCTCTCGCTCAAAAACTGAGGGACTAGTCTGAAGGACAGACGGTTAGACATATAGACAGACAGACGAGCATGGCTTAATCAACTCGTCGATCAATAACATATATATTTTATGAGGTTTCCGATGTCTCCTTCTGTACCTTACATACTTAATGATAAATTTATAATACGCGTGAAGAGTATAAAATTGTGCACTAAGAAAGAAAAGTGGTAAAGAAGAAACGCCGACGAATGTCGCTGCAATAAAAAGAGAAAGAAATAAAGAAACGTAGAAAAAATGAATAAATAAATAAAGAGGAAAATTACAGTATGTGGAAATAAAAAGAAAATAATGAATTGCCAAAAAGGGGGGCTCAGTTGTGAGTTGCGCGGGGAACACTTTCTTTATAAGTATTTGCAATTGAGCACACAAAAGTTTTCATAAATTGCATCAATTTGAAGTCAAGAAGAAGGACTTCTCGGAATGGAAAAGAAGCAAGAAAAGCAGCATCATGAAATATAAAGGCAAAGGATGCGATACGAAGAAGGCGCAATTTGCTTGATGGCGTATCTGGGAATATGCATATGTGTGGCAGTTGTATCTGTGTCTGCTCGTTCATTTTTACTAGAATTTCTTTTAGCTCATAAACCCCATATACATTTTTTTATTATTCATATTGCAGAATCCTACAATCGCACATATACTGAAGTCAAATAAGATTTGTATTAAATGCGCAAACAAGGAACAAATCCTGTTGATTGTTTTTATTTTTTTTTTTTTTATTTGCTGAATACTTTAAAACGATGTTTGGATACTTATTTGTTACGCTCATTCATTTTATAGAAACACTATGGTAATCTTTGATGCGAGACCAAATCATGCTTAAAACATGATTGAACTCATCATCATCGACAGCATCAATGGCATCAACACTCAGACATTGAAACATTTTTCATATTCCACTTCTTATACATAATACCATATTTTCGTTTCTTATACTTTCTTCCTTTTGTCAATTGTCTGCCATCTTTAAACGATTTGCTCTCTCATGTTATATTCATTCGTCTGAGGAAATGCGTGATGCTTTGTTGAAAAGAAGGAATTCGGTAGCAGGAAACGAAAGTAGGAAGAAGATTTACTCATCGGTTAAGGCTGCCTTTGCTCAAGTTTTGTCCTAATTGATTGCATTAGTGTAGACAAAGTTTTCTATATCGTATCATTGAGATGTATTTTTCTCCATAATTATATCAATAATGGAATTAATCAGAATCATATGAAAGATATTTCGTTTCTTTAATGAGCAAAAGGAAATGTTGTAGTAGAAAAGGGTGAAGATTAATGTATCCCAACCAAACGGGGTATTTAATTCAATCTTACATATGGTACTACACACAAAATTTTTAACATTCCGGTTTTCAATACTTACTCATTTCAACTTAAAAGTTTCTGTTGTGAACTTGGACAAAATTGGTAGTTTTTTCATCTTACGTCTTAAAATTGATCAAGTATAATAATACTAAGGATTTTACAATGAAGTCAAAAGTTGTTATCTCATCGTTTAATTAAACAATTTTCCGTTCTTAAAGAAAATATACACGCGAAAAGCAATGGGCTAGGAGCAATTTGGCTTCAGAAAGGGATTTGGAAATCGAGAGGCCTCGCTATGTATTCAGGTTTTAGTCTTAAGCAGTTTGAGACTAAAGGCGTTCAAAAAGAAAGTAAATAATCCTATGGTTTAACGTCTATGAGAATGCTTTTAACACCGTTAAACGTTACAAACTGAAAATAGATGACAAAGAAATTCCTTGCATAAGAAATTTAACTGGCAACAAACTGCCCATCAACTATGATGAAATATTCAACTCAATTTAATTTAATTATGAAATGATGTGAGTTACCTACATTTTCATTCCGCTCTTGCTAAAGTACATAATATAACTCTTTCATAGCTGGACATTTGCTTATTTTCTGGAGTTTTCTTTTGCTTTACAAAGCGAAACAAATATTGAAAATACTATTTGTCGTCAATGGAAATTTATGGCTTTTAACTTAAGAAATAATATTGTCAAAAAATGTATTGTAGCAGTAGCTTTTCTATTAAGTTTATATTCGATTTTACATACATAGCTTATAGGTAAACGCGTAATACTACAATAAATAAATAATAAACATTAAAAATGTTGAACTTTTTTATATTAATCACTTTAATTTCATTGAACATAAAATTATATTTTTTTTTTTGTTGTAGAAAGGGCAAAGTTTTCCATTTATACACAAACTCAATTTCACCCAATCTAAAACCTACATTAAATGCCAAAACAACACTAACTTGGCCCATTCTGGGCAATCACCAGCCACCAAACTAACAGCACTTAATATGCTCCGATGAGTCGATCTCCTTCTTGTTTAAAATTTTCACAGACTTTTCATAATTTTTATGCACAACATAATCGCAGAAATTAGAATTTCATGATAAATTAAATCATTTTACTCATATTTTTTATTTTCATGACATTTACTAGCAAACAGTTTTTGCACTTGTCCCATTGGTCTCTCCGACACAGAGTCGGAAGACGAATAACGACGGCAAATAAAAATAATAAAACAGAATGAAAGGAAAATGAAAAAAAAACAAAAAGACATGTGTATAAATAATACTCATTATGCGCTGCTCACATGGAAATATGCCTCTGCACTGGTAAATATGTCACGCTCGGCATACTAAGTGGGCAAAGTCGGCACATATCGCATTCACTAAGCTCACTCGGAGGAAGAAATTGCTTGAGCTACACTGCACTCGTGCTGCTAGCAGAGCAGAGTGAACACGTCTATCCCCAATCTCATGGAGGCAGGCGAGAGTGGACCGAGATATCCTAGTAGTGCGAAAAATGAACTCTTAAACCTATGAAAACGTCAGAACGTGGCCGCACGTAGTCCAAAAGAGCATACACACTCACATTGTCTGTAGACTCAGGAACTCCATATACTACACTAGAAGAAATTTAAGTGTGCGGCAAACGTCCCGTCTGATAGGCTAAGTTCTCTATGCATTTCAACTCTTACTCTTTTTTGCTGAATGCAAAACTTTAGAAATCATTTTGGCATCAATTAAAACCGAAAGATCAAGTCAACCTTATCCATTTTTTTGAATCTTCTCACTGTCTGTTGACAGCGTAGCGAAGATTCGTAATGACTAACATAACACGACTTAACGTAGACCTCAGTCGCCTTTCTGACTGTCTATCTGTCTGTCAGTCTAGTAGTCTGTCTATGCCACGATGCAGCACAACTGTGCGCACTTAAAATGTCATTTGCCAATTAATCCCACATTAAAGTGCCAAACTGTCGTCGCGCATTTAATGCCATTTGCTGCTTCCAATGATACACATCCTTGTGGCTACGTGGTCTTGCAATCAGGAAAGGATCAAGTTAAGAAACATGAATGAAGGATATATGTTACAAGTATGCATATTGGTAGTGCCCTTTATATGTAGATTCACTGAACACTGGTTACATTTTGGTTGCCTTGCAGCTTAATTCTATTACTTCCTTCAATTCCTTTTATGGTAGTTTCCTTTGTAAGAGCTCATTCCTTAAACATTTTTTTTATTGTATTGTATTTCCTTTTAATGACTTCCCCACCTCGGGCACCAACTTAGCAGAGATTAAGTCGACAGTAATTAGTTAAATGCTTTGCGGAGATTGGTTTCATTACGGTTTTCATCTCCTTTAAGTCAAATTAGTAAAACATATTATTTTTGTAATTGATAGAGATTTTCTTCCTAATTCCATTTTTACAAGAAAAATTATAAATACCTTTGCTAATATTTTCGTCATTAGCTGAAAGCTTTTAAGTGATTTTGCAACAAAAGTGAATGAGTGCAGTTTTATCAGTAAATTATTTCAAATGCCCCGAAAACTCCTTCGAAACTGATTTACAAGTGAACATTTTTCTGCTAAGGCTCATTACACGTTATACTTTGTAGAGTTACTTATGTGTTATAAAGTCACTGCTTCTGTCTAATAAATCCCCAATAGCACAATACTTTCCTTCCGTATTTACATAACAACATCATAAGTTTAATTGCTTCTTTTAGGTGTATTATGTTTTTGGTTAAGGGAAATCATCGGTAATTACAGTATAATATTTAAGGTATTCACGGCGTGAGTTTAATGATGAAAAGATGAAATGATGAATATGTTTTTCATATGACCGCATTCTAATCAGTTTCATCGATCCAGACCAAGATGCAAAATTAACTGATTAAAAGATGAAACCACGTTGTCAACTATAACCGAAACTAGTAAGAACGTTATCTTCGACTATGCCGAAGATGAAATACTCTTCACGGGACGCAGTGAATGTTTCATTGTAGTATTCAAATGGGTGGTACCCCCCTAGTGGTCCGATTCGGCTGATTCTGACAAATGTCCTGCGCCTGTCTCGGAAACTGATAGTGTCCAAGTTTCAGTTCGATTGAACAAAAAACAAAAAAGTTTTTCTAATAAGAACATGAATTCAAATGTTTGGTTTGTGTGGGAGGTACCCAATATTTTGATTCTGTAAGTTGATTTTGATGAAATAATCAATTAATTTTGCTCACATTAAAGCTTCAATCGCGCTCAAACAAACAGGTGAACAAACAAATATTTCAGAGTCTTCGAGTTTGTTAGATGTATAGATATAAATATTATTTCCATTTTCAGTATTTCTATCATATCAGTTCCCGTGTCAGTTGTATCACTTCATCATACTATTGTATCCTTGAACGAAAAACCAAGAGGTTCCATTTAGTATGAGCCATTAGTATTACATGATAGGAATCGATCTATCGATATTTGTAATCTATTTCTATGGAAAATAGTCACTTCATTTTAATGGTTATCGTGATTGTACGAGTACACAAAGCAATCCATGAATTGCGAATTAGTCCCTTTGTTTTACTTATGTGAAACTTATGTAAATTTTAGTTATCAACCTTTAATGCCATCATTTTTTGTTTTTAATTTATAGTTGTTATATTTGTTAACAGCATTTGAAGCTGACTATATGAGAAAATTTTAAACAAAAAATTCGCGACATTCGCGAAATTTGATAAAATCTGAAAACCATTTCTCACGTAAAACGAAATTCATCCTTTTCCCCCAAATTCATTTAAACGCAATATTGTTGTGTTTATCTATAAATAACAGTATAAATAAAAGAAGAGAAAATATTACTTTTATTTATTTATTTATTTAAAATACATATTTATAATATTTATTTTTCGCATACAATCAGCGTCCTTATTTCATTTGGGCAAAGCCCCTTTTTTCAAGAAGGACAGAGATGACTAAATAAAGTATAATAATTTATAAATAAAAAAATGTTAGTTTTTCTTTTTCTATTATTAATAACCATGTTCATAAATTTTACAAGTTTTTATGTGATTCTTTTTTAAACTCTTCTTACTTAGAATGAGTGTTGTTAAATTGTCCTGGTGTTTGTAACAAATTCATGTGGACACACATCATTTGATTGTAATACAAATTAGTTTCTGATCAAAACAAAATATATTTTACTTAGTTTAAAAAAAATTACAAAATTGTAGAATAATGTCGTAAATCAGCTCCATATATTCACATGGCCTTTTGGACGAATGTTATATTTATCGTATTATACTTATTTTAAAGTTAAATATACTTTAAGTTTAAAAAAAAAAAAAAAACTCTGCAAGGGGACGTAGAAACGCACGCTGGGTAACGCTGGTATAACTTTAAATGTCTATCAATTACATCTACTCATGTGTATTGTGTAAAATATTCCATCTTTCATGCAAAAGGTAGATTCCTAGTTAGAACAATTGTTTGCTTTTGTTCAGGTACAATTTCAATAAATAGGAAAAGTTTAACAAGCAGGAATATCGAAGTTAAAACTAATAATTTAGCTTCTGAAATATAGCAATGGCGAAGATCACTTCACATTTTCTAATTGGGCTATGACCTTTGAAATGCTCTAAATGTTTGCGTGAAAGGCATTAAAACTTCTATACAACCGAAATGAAATATTTGTCTTGTTCTTCAATTAGTATTTGTTATTCTTATTTTTACTGTTTTTTTTTTTTTTTTTTTTGCTGGTAGCTCATATTTGTCGACCGCTTGCATATTTTATTAAAATAAAATGAATATTTTAGCTCAAAATCAAGCTCAGATACAAAGAACCTTCCAACTCTTTTATCCCCACAAAAACTCACACAGATACTCTCACAGACACATGCTTATGAAGTTACATACATTGATATACACAAACATATAGTACACATGAGTACATCAACTTGTTTAAGTGTACAACAGCAGGTGTAAACATCAAACTCAATGTCACACCTTTTTGTTGTATTGTCAGCAGGTGTACATATTTTAATAATATTAATAAAATAAATATGTACGAATATATTGTAGCACATATATATTTTTTCGATTCTGTTACTATTTTTATCAAAATAAAATGGAAAAAAATCAATCTTAAACAAAAAAAAAAAAAAAAAATGAAGAATTGACATGGAAAAACTTCAACATTGTATCTACAATATTTAATGCAGTAATGATTAAACAATATGGGAATAGAATTGCAGTGAATTTAAAAATTTATCCTTTAACTGAAAAGTAAATAATAAAAATAAAATAAGCTTACAGTTGGATAAAGCAAATACTTTGTTCCTTAATGACAACCGTATAAAAGTATAATTATGGTAGATTAGATTATATTTGCCTGACCTGGTTAGTCTTTAACTGACTGTCTATTAAATTAAATTTAATTAAAATTAATTTAGGTTATCAATCTCTTGCTACTTGTTACCCTGAATTGCAGAGGATATTTGAACGTTATACGATAGTAGTACATACTTACAAAAATAACTCAATAATGTAGCGATATTTTCGCAGGCTTTCATCCATTCACTAAATAAATAAATATATGACTAAGGATACAATATTTTATTTGAAAACTCAATATACTTTTCACGTAGTGAATACATATTTTTATATAAAAATCTGCTCTACGCATCCTTTGTAACGTAACACCTTCTAACGGATGGAGAAGTAGGTTCGTAGGATGGTTTCATTCATGTTTGGACTCGATAGGTAGCGCGATTGTTGAGTAGCAGGCTTTTGTTTACCATTTTGTTATCATTTTTTTTCATATGGCGCAAAGTATACTGAATCGATTTTAATAATTTTTTCTTTGAAATTAGCAAGTGAGATAAAATCCAGTGAGATGGTTTTTTTTTAACTCTTCACGGGAGTGAATAGTATTATATTATTAGGATGTTAAAATAAGTGCTAAAGAAAACAGAAATAACGAAGTAAAAATAAATAAATTCAAATGTAGTCGATTTTGACTGGTAAACTTTGAGAGTGGAATGGAATTAATTCAATGGAATTAAAAAAAGAGGTTAGGAAAACAAAAAAAAAAAAAAAAGAAAAAATTATGAAAATTATCAGTTTATGTTAAAAGTTTTATATTCTTGCGAATCAATGAGTTCATCTTGTTCAGATCCGCATATAGATCACCATTGGTAATATTATCCTTACAGCGCGGGCCGTACACTTTTATGCCACACAGTCGACCATTTCGGAGTAGAGGGTCACCAATGCTTGTTGCGCATTTCATTGACATTGGTTCATTATTTACACATATCATATTTTTCTCGATGAAGGCGTTGTCCTCTTGAGCATAGCTCAACTTGCAAGCCGCATACCTTGTAATAACTGCTCGGGTGATGTTCATTGTTGTCAGGTTTGCACTTGTTACTATGACAGTAGCTTGGTCTCCATATTTCAGCTCAAAATCGCATAATGGCGCTAGTAACAGTGGTCCGGGTATTAGTGGTCGCTGTTCTAAGACCAGAAATGCTAGTTGCTCCACTGATGTATGGAACATTGGCCGAATCATGTTGAATTTGCGCACAAAAATTTCCAAATATTTGAATTCCGGGGATGGAATTGTTTGAAAACAACTTGACGACGTCAAAACTAGCCTTTCAGAGATGAGGGAGCCGGTGCATATGCTTTGATTCTTAAAATGGATTTTTGCAAGAAATTCAAACACATATTGTTTATCCAGTGGTGTTATGTCGACGGGGCTTACTGTTGTTGCTGCTGATACATTATTTTTTTCCTTAACATTTTTGAAATCGTGAACATCCGAGTCGACTTTATCACTTTGGGCTTTTTTTGGGCTTACTGTTGCTGTTGTTGGTACATCTTCTTTTTCCTTAACATTTTTGAAATCATGAACATCAGTTTGGGCTTTCTTCGTACGCATTTGAATGTGTTCCCCAGAAATATCAGATGGTGGTGGTTCAATTTCATTTGATTCTTCTATTGAAACTGAATCGTTAAAATTTTTGGTTTGCTTTGATTGTGTTACTTGGTTGGTTTGGTTGGTTTGGTTGGTTTGTTTTGGTTGGATTACTTGGTTGGTTTGGTTTGCTTGCAGTTTTGGCTTAACTTGGTTATTCTTATTTGTTGAGTTTTCTGGTTTGATTAAGTCATTCTTTATTGGCTCGGTAGTGTTTAGTTTCTCAGTTTCCTCCTTTTTTGCCTTTGTTGTTCTGTTGGTCTTTAATACTTGTATGTTGGGTTTATTATGCAAAAGCTGACAAGGTCTCTCTAAGTCTTTTTTAATTTTTATAGAAAAGTTACTCGTTATTTTACTTAGAATATTGGCCAATCTTTTTGCATCCCTTACATTTTTTGCATAGAGAACATTTGATTTGGGTTGATATTGTACCAATCCGCCTGTTTTTAATTTATAATATGTGAAGTTACTGCACTGGTTTCGATCTTTACGATGCGTTCGATACCGAACCGGATATACCGGATGATATCTATCATAATCGGTACGGTAATTGTAATTGTTAACGCGGCTATTAGCTTCGAACACCGAATCGAAGGTGCTGAAGAACAGAATAAGTAGTAGAACCACATAGTAGACCACTGAGCTTAAAGTCATATTGGTACTGATTTATGTGTATATGTAAGTTTATATTTGAATGTAAATTTGTTCAAAGTAAATGAATTTTTCATGCCTTTAATGCTTTAATGCTATTATACATACGCCGTGTCTGATAAGCTCCGAGCTACAGATTCCTTTTAATCACCACAGTGGGAGTCTTGACAAAGCACAAAAAAAAAAAAAAAAAATATATAAGAAACATTAAAAAGGCAAATACGTGTACAAGCAAGCACAAATAAACAAACAAATATCACTAACAAAGTGTGCTCATACAGAAATTGAAGTTGAGTTGTGCCTACATTTATTTTTGTTGCGTTTAAATCAACAACTGAAAGCTTTGAAAGTGTTACCCAAATGAATTCTACATATTTACACCAAGGACTATTTGCACACAAACACACACACACACACACACACACACAGAAATTTTCACATGAATGTTACACAAATAAACGATGTAGTATCTCTGAATTTCTTTTATGCAATTTAGCCTCAAGTAAAAGCATGTAAGTGTGTGAGTTTCCGTATTTGTTTTTTAGGCGCACACGTTTATGTTTGACAATTTCCCTTTAAATAAAATAAACATAAAGTAATATTAACTTTGGTTGTGTCAATGATCAAGTATATTTCACTAAAGTACATTTTATAGTAAAATCGCGTACATTTATTCAATTGAAATAATGTATGAATACGATAAGGAGCAATTCCACTTGTCTAGAAGATATTGTTTTGATTATTTGATCGACCGTCTCTAATAACATTATATGGTAGTCGAATACTTCTAGTGGTCGGCTCACATCGTTAAAAGCAACAGAAATAAAAAGAAACAAACAGAGAGAGAGAGAGAGAGAGACATTTTTAGATTTCGTTTTCTACAATATGGAATAGAAATACATATGCGCTGCAATTTGACATATTGAGTAAATTTTAAATTTTTTTCTGAAATTGATCTTAGCAAATGTCAGCAACTTAATTTATCTGAGTATCATTTATTCTATAGATCGAGGTGCAGCAGAAGACATAAGTACAAAAATTAATGGTGCACTTATTCAACTAAACAAGGTATGGAACTCTTCATCGATTCGCGTATGTAGTACGTATGTACATACAAACTTCACGCATCGTAAACACAATCTTCAAAGAAATTATTTATGATTGTGAAAGTTGACGGAATTGGTCGCTTGGTGGTTTAGAACAAAAAGTGGAACGTAAAGCTCTGGGCATAATGTAAACAGCGATGCAAGTGTAGATAGATTGGGCTCTACTTAAAAATCACATGGAAATATGTAGACAAATCCTTAAATGAAACTTGCTAGGTAATGGAAAGGAAGGAGAATCTAAGAGCAAACAGAGAGGACGCTTGAAAGAAGAAGAAGATTCAATTAACAGGGAAATCATCGCGAAAGATCGTGGTGATTCGAATTATTTTGTTATTTTCGAAAGTCCCACAAACGATGACAAGCGCTGATAGTGGGAGAGAGAAATTGGTTCTTGTAAGTGAAGACCATGAGAGCCTACGCAGTGGTTGTCTGCCGACTCAAGCAAGACTGATTGTCTTACTAAAAGATTTAAATAACTTTAAAAATATCGTAATTAGAAAGCAAATTCTGTTCTTGTGATATGGATACATTTCTTGACCATAGTTTGAGTGAGTAATAATATGAAAATATAAATTGCAGCTTAGATATTTTTAGTGGCTTGAATATACATACATTTAACCACAAAATGCGTCCCTTAAAATGCTTGGGTAAAAAGTAAGTCACCGTTTTTTTTTTTTTGGGGGTTGCTGAAGGGGCTACAAACTTTTGAGATTTATTGCATGCGCTTAAAGTGAATTGACAATCAATAGCCAAGGGCAATACCGAACTGGCCCGATTTGAATCGACTCGGCTCGACACAAATCGAATTGAATTGAATGGAAGCAAAGTGAATTGAAAAGAACAAAAGCGGCTAATAAACAATGGGACAATTTACATACACACACACACATATACACTCATTACACATTTTATGCACACTTACTCACATACATACACATACAAATGTACCTACACACATAGATACAAAAGCTGATCCCGGCGGCAATTCAGACAGGCCTATTGTTTGGAATATTAGTGTCTCCTCATGTGTGTGTCATGGCATACTGCATGCAACAATCGTAAAAATCTTTGCTCTCGAAATGTTGAAATATTGTTTAGCTTTTGTTGCTGATATTGTTTTGTTGTGGCATGGCATGGAAACAAAAGCAAAGTGCTTCAAATCAATTTCAAGCATTTTAACCAAAGCCAATTGATTTATTCTTTGACCTTACCATATACATACAGTACTATGTCAATAGAATACATTTGAATTTGTATTGACCTACATACATTACGTTGTTCTAGCGAGTTCTTGAAATTTATTTTAAATCAGTTTTCCTAAAATTTTGAAATTTCTTAGTCGCTTTAAATTTACTGAATATTGTCGAAAAGAATTAAAATTAGCCCGACAGCTTGAATAAGTTATCTATAGTTGAACCTCGATTATCCGGATCACTACATTTGTAAACTAAAAATGCTGAGTTATTAATGTTTTCCCTTTAATAATTGTGGATTTCTTCTTTTGTAAATTGATTACATTGTTTCAAATTTGTAATTTTTATTACGTATAAAGTTAGTTACAAAAATCTCATCTTAGTGCATTCTGGAATTAAAATTTTGATCTCTCAACACATTAGTTTTTGTAATCGTAAATTTATAATGTAAAAATGGTTCATTTAATTAAAGAATATTCTATTCTATTCTATATATATACGAATGAAATTTCCATGAATTATACAAAGAAAATGTTGTGAAAGATCTAAGTATTTTGGCTTAAGGAAACAAAAACCAATTTGATCGAATACCAACTAATATATGGTCGAGCTATCTTCTTATTTAAGAGTAGATATGTATATTTGTAAAATTTACCTCGAGACCATCTATTGTATATCTGTTTTACAAAAACTACTATGAAATGTGATGTGAAGCATAAGATTTTATCTGAATGTGGTCTAAGAAATTAAAGTAAATCAAAAGCAACTACTACTAAGTGGGTTTACAGAGGGAATAAGGAATAGACAATGATGATAAGTATTTTGGTGGTTTTAGTATTTTTATGAGCACTTGTAGTATTGGAACAGTTAAGAGCATTCATTTCCATAATAATGTGAGGCATCTTCCTTGATAAAAGATTCACAAATGTACAAGAAGGAATGTATGATTCTTTAGAGGCCAAAGTCTCATATTCAATAAATAAATAATTTTTGGGTTCCTACTTTATAAGTAACTATATGTATACTTCATACTTCATTTAATTTTTTCTTGAAAAAGCACAACTTGTAAAAATTATAATTGTGGTTTCATTCCTTGCTATCCTTTTGCCACAATATTGACTACTAAAGCAATTATCGCAACAGAAGCTGCAAACAACTTTGGTTATAGGGTCATTGGCTGCGATTCTGATCAATTGTGGTTCGCTTTATTGGAGTGCGCAGCAATAAGTCGGAAAGGCGAACAGTCATTTGCTTGGAAGTCAAAATGAAGTCCTTTTTTCACACTTGATAAACTTTATTACTTCCAAACAATTTAAAATTTCAATTTGAATTGAATTCGCTGGCATTTGTTTGGGTCGACCGCATTTGTGGCCAATTGACCGCTGCTACTACTGAAGGGAGCTTAAACAAAATATTTTTTGTTTCTTTGTAAATTTACATCTGTCCTAATCAAGGATGTGACTACAACAAGAACTGAAAGTAAAGAACATAGACCAAAAATCGAATTGAAAATTTAATAGGAGCATCGAAATACTTTGGAGGGGGCAAATAATTGAATAAAAACAATGAGTGGAGCATAAACAATTATTACGATCCTGAGATTTTGGGGAGCGAAATGTCAATGTTTTTAGCATTACAATTTTCTTTCTCTATTCTTGGCAAATCGCCTCGTAAAGTTTTTTTTTTTCTATATTTTAACCACAAACTCTTGCAGTTCTTCACTCTTTATTTTATCTATGTCCTCTTTATAGATTCCTTAGCTCACTCTTTCAGTTTGTATCTGCCTGCATTTGAGTTCTGTTCTCCCGAGTTGCTCTGACACATTTCCAAAATGCATTCGAGCGTGTAATAAATGCGCATCGTAGGGTATCGCTTTATACATATTTGGTCTTGACTTGTCTTATCCTGCTCGGTTCTGTTCTGTCCTGAGTCATCTTGACTTGACTTTGCTTGAGTTTGTTTGCTTCTAATAACTAATACAAACACAAACAGGATGCTTACTTACTACACTTTCTATTGCATTTTCTACTACTATTTTATGTTGTTAGAGTTTTTTTTCTCATTTTATTTGGTCCCATCCCACCAATTCCTTCACCATAGTTGAACTACTATTTGAAATGCTTTGACGTTGGATATTTTTACGCCTTTAACACAGTTGAATGGATAAATTCATGCGTTCGTCCTTTTTGATTCGTTTCACTCGTTTTCTCACTGCTTCCATTTTTCTTTATTTGTTTTTTTTTTTTGTTTCAATGCAGAATGTTTTTATTCCGTTCGTTTTATTTTCTTCCATTTCGATTTGATTTCTGATTTAGACTTCCCTTCTGCTCTTGTCCTTTTCCTCTTTACCTCTTCTATTACAATGCAAATCACCCGCTAGCAAATGTCGTCCCAGACAAAATTGAATTAAAAATATTCTGAGTTCTTTTTTTAGGATTCCGGACCCAAAGGGTACCAAAGGGAACCCTATTGCAGAGACTTTGTTCTCCGTCCGTTCGAAGTTTTCACAGAATTTTTCGGAATCATTCAAATCGGCCAACTAGGGGGTAACTCCCGTGCAAATCCAAATATTAAACAGAAATTTAGATACCATAAGTTTTTAATATAGGCGCGGTACATTTGTTGGAATCAGTAAAATCGGACAACTAGGGGGAGTACCTCCCATACAAACCCCAATCTGGTACGGAACCCTCCGTGTACGATTCTGACTCGCACTTGGCCGATTTTTATTTCTTCTCATTAAAATTTTCGATAATTCTGCTTTACAATTCACAAAAGTGGCATTTAAAATCTACTGTTTAATTCTCTATGAGGCCTATCTTAACCTCAATGGGCTACAGCATCATGTTATATAGAACTTTAACAAGTATAATTCTGCAGAGTTGTAAGATGGGGAAATCTCAAATTTTAAGGAAAACTTGAAGTGTAACTTTGAATTTTAGAACTCTTCGTCAATTCTTTCGTTTGTATCTGATTGCTTTTTTTATTTTGTTTTCTTAATATTCTTGACTCTTTCTGTTGTTTTGCTGGAAAAACTTGTTGCTTGCAAAAAAATTGCTCATCAAAACAAACCAAAAGTCTACTTTCTCACAAAAGTTTCTTAATAAAATTAATTTTTTGGATTCTGTTTATTCATTTGTATACTGTATAGTATTGAACTTTTTGTTTCACTTGGTTACCAACAAGTTGCTAATAAAGAATTATCCTAAAACAAAAAGAGAGAAGATTTTGAAACTTGATCTTTGGGGTATGTAAATATGACACCTACTAAGTTGCAACAATAAGATAACTAAACGCGCAGCAACAAAACAAAAGAAAATAAAAAAGAGAAAGGACATGCTGCACATGCGGCAGTCAAAACATCTCTACTTTCGTTCTGGGCCCAAAGGCTATTGACCCAAATATGTAGTAGGTATGTCTGTGTGCATACGAACATTCTTTAGTTCGCTTGCGAAGAAATCTAAAAACAAAGATGCGCGACTTTGCCAAAAGCCACTCGAAACTCTTGGCTACACTATAAAATTACATGGCACCATTCCAAGAGCATGTCTCTCGATATATGTGTGCGTCTTAAAGCCACGCATCACGTGCAGCTAACCGAAGCTTTCCATTGTAAAGTTCGTTTGGTTAAGTTAAAATTGAAAGCATTCTTTAAGGCGTAGGAGTGCAAAAATTACTTAAAATCAATATTAGAAACATAAAGTAGCAAGCACACATAGGGAGTGACCCAAATTCCTAACCAGAAGAACTCAAAGTCGACATTCACCGATTCATTGAGTTTAATTGTGCCAAATTATAAATTACTCGTATTTTGCTTTGCAACGAAGCATGAGGAAGGACAAAATCTAGCGCAATTAATTCCTAGTAGTAATGACAGATGGAGCAGGGACCAGGAGCACAAGCAGGATCAATTGAACTGTGAACAAAAATCCTTGCCCTCTACCACAGATGCAGACCACCCCTGGTAGATGTTTGGCAGTTTTAGTGGTTTAGTATTTAATGCAGCAACGCGCCAAAGCAAAGGCTAAGTACATAATTTAAATTTCTAATTAACAGTCAAATAAATTTCTGATTTCCTATGAGGCGAGCTGGCGACCCGGCGAGGAGGCAAAACTGTCGTGTGGCAAAATGCCAAGCGAAACCAATAAGCAATAAGTGATTACTTATTCGTGCTCATTAAAGTGAATTGCTACCACAGAACCGCATAGTATGAAGTTGGATCCAGTAAATTTGCCTTGTGGCATTGCAAGAAGGTGAATATGAGTAGCGAATATATATGTTCATTTGTCATCGAATACTTTCTTTTTAGATTTAATTGCTTCTAAAACATAAGAAATATGGTCCAAGCAATCACTTTGTTTTGGAAACTGGGAAAGACTTTCTCTTAAAAATGAAGTTTATTTTGTTGGCGTTGGATATCAGGTTTTTTCATTACTTTTTATTTTATTTAAGAAATTTTTTATATTTTATTTTCATGCAATCCATCGTTTTGTTCCTAAGCGCGATAAATTGCAATATGTCACACGCCACAACACTAAAGTATTTTATGTGGGTGTGTGAAAAACTTTCACACCATTACACTTGAACTTCTGATGTTCCTGTGTGTTATTTGTTATTAAAAGCAAGCAGGCGACATTAAATCGTCTCCTGGTTGTTCCGACTGAACTTATCGCTTTGTCGCTCTTACGCGTTTGTATTGCATACTTTTGCGTGCGCATGTTTGCCTATTTTTACTAACTTATTTCTACCACTTCATGCCAACATTACGTTGGTGCTTGTCTTACTGAAACACTAACTAACGCGGATGCTTTAGTGTTCGCGTGTTTGCATTTTTAATGCGCCAAGTGACATTTGAAGGATTTGCGATGGTTAGAATATGGCCAAAGTGCGATTGGCACATATTCGCCGTACACATGCATTGAACTAAATCGTTTTCTTTTCTTTTTTTTTTAATTCATATAAATACAATAATTTTAGAAGAATATTGGAGTATTGGACTTTTGAAGTTAATTAGTGCATCAAGTTGCAGACACGACATTTACATTTGCCATTTTATTGTTTGTTTAAATATTCAAAATACTCGTATACAGGAATAGATAAACTCCACTGAGATCAACTATTATGAGCAGCAAAATTATTTGTATATATTTAGAAATTATTTAATAACATAAAATTTTATGTCAGTCATATTAAGTACTTGTGCGTCAACCTGACTATTCCATTTCTCAGAAAAGGAATGTTGCATATTGCAAATTGGAATTGGTGTATTGACAACAATTTTGATTAATAAAAAGAGTAAAACAAAGACTGGAAATTTATTGTGTGAGTGTAAAGGTTCTACAATATAATATTATAATTTAGCGGCCTTTAAAGAACAACAGCTGAACAAAAACATGTTATTAGATTGATTTGTAGAACAACAGCAATAACAACAATCAAACAAACACAACTTCTTCAATGTGTTTCCGTTTCCGTACCTCAGTTAAAGTCAGTGAGTGAATGATAGTTCTTTATTTTCTTCACTTTCCTTGCTATTCCGAAGGATGGAAAAGCCTTTGCCAAAAAAATTAAGGAATTCATCCAACTTTTGATTTTACAAGCATTTCTCGTTGCCAAGAGATGGCGCCATTTGTTGCTGTTGCTGTTGGCAGCGGAAACTGTTTCGAGCAACTCCTTTATATCCCGATTGTTTCGCGCATTTGTTGTTTATGTTACCAGAAAAACGCTTCCGGCTACAAATCATTCAAGTCACATTTGTTCCTTCTTTCGTTTTGTCGCTATTGGTATTCCTCCTATTGCTGTTGCTCTTATTACTTATTTGCTTTGCAGACGCTTCAATTTGTCCGATGATTTTTCAATTTGCATTTGACAAGAGAGTAGTGAAAATGTCAAAGACTAAGTCAATAAGCCAATTGTGTATGTGAACAGGAAGCTGCTATAAACGAAAAACAAACTGAAAGTTGTAATAGCATTCAGTTCATCTAAGTGGGCTAACAAGAGGGAGGCGTTACTAGTTTTATCGTAAATAATAAAAAGAGAGCCATGACATATTGAAGGAAAGCAATCGAAAAGAATATTCTCATTGGAATGCTTCTTTCAATTATCTATTTGACAATTGATATTTTTAAATTTCCATGCATTTGCTCTTATTTTATTTTTGTTTGACAATAAATATTTTAGTATGTATCTCCGCTGCCAATGAGCATTAATTGCAATATATGCAAATCGGCTGCGACATAATTGAACCCAATTTATTATTATTTATCAGTATTTTTACATAGATACATGCGTTAACTTCTATAATAACATTTATTGTAAATCTTAAGAATTACATTGAATAAAATCAATTTAATTTTGGTTATCAAGCAATGAACAACAATACCTGGTGATCGTTTGTTTATAGCTTCAGTCTCGCTACTGAGTTGAATAGTCTTCGGGCGACTGTTGTCAAGTGATTCCGAGACGTAGACGCAACTACCCTTGAGAATCTATATACTTGTATATTATATGATATTTCCCTGTAGCTCACTTTAGTTCAATCAAGGACTATCTCCAGAGCTAGAGAGAACGTGAAGGTCTCTCCAAAAACTATTGCTCATCACCTTTTCAACTGACCTGGTAAATCAATCCAACTGACAAACTTGTCAGAATTTTCGCATTGTCGTCATCAACCGAACAGTAATTAAGCAATGTAAGGGTGACCAGTTGGACACTTCTTGAATATTGCTAAAAATTCTTAATTTTTTTTTTTATAATTTTTGATGAGAAACATGTTTGATTTCGAAAAAAAATTTTACATTTTCGTTATCGTCTTCGCATCACATTGCGTCGTTGAAAAAGAAAACACTCAAACTAAATATAATTATGAGGACGGCAGCTTCATTTAGTGCAGAGTGAAAGGCAGTGAGATGTGAAGACGATGACGAAAATGTAAAATTTTATTCTACCAAAACTAACGATGTTTTACATCAAGGGCTAAGCAGATTCACGTTTATTTCTGAATGAAAAATCTTCAAAACGGCTGAAGGTTCCGCTGGAACGAAGTTAATATTGTGGAATGTTTTAATATTTTCAACTATAAATTTCGTTATCTTTAATTTAATTCATCAGAAATCTAATCAAGTAAAATGAAATCAGATCATTTCCATGAAATTTTTATGGTTGTTTTTACTTCCATTTCCCTGGGTTTACTCTTACAATAAGCTACATTTGAGCTCGTTGTGACGAGATAAGTAGCTAGTTCACGCTCTTCCTCCAATCTAATCTTGTATATGTACTATCCTTTAACCGTGTAACGTTATGGGCGTTAAGCGTAAATATGATGCATTCATATGCAAATTATGTAAACAAAATTAATATTGTTGTTTTTCAACAAAATGCGCAAAACAAATCATTGCAGTCAATTAACTCTCAATTGCCCCAAAATGTTCACATATCATAATCCAATTTTGTAGCATGCAATTCGAAATGCAACAAATACAATAAATTTGTAAACTGTTTACGAACTGCATTAAACAGAAAGGACAACTATGAAACTAGAATAGATACAACGGGTGTAGATCATTTGTTAAATAATATAAGGTAAATGTGTGCAAGAGGGTCATGCCTTTAAATGATAATCCGATATTTTTTACTTACCCTTCGATTAATACTTAAATGAGTTTCAATTGGTGTTGCTAATGCAATCGATCTTGATTTATTATATACTAAACTTTGGTAGATCCTAACAAATCAATTAAAAATGAGGGAAGATAAATAGCTTTCGGCTATTTTTACTTACTAAGATTATATGTATGTATGTATGTGTATGCGTTAGTGATTTTATGAATATGAACATTTGTGTGAGTAAACGTTTTAGTCATTACCTAAATGCACCTGTTCACGATTGCGAACTAGGCATATAACATCATTATTATTATTATTATCATTGTTATTATTACAATTGTGATTACAATTATTGCGGTTGTTGTTAACGTCCACTGCTGTTCTTATTGTTATTGCTCTTGTTGTTGTTGTTGTTGTTCTTGCAGCCATTGTAATTACGGTATTATTATTGCTTTTGCTCGAAACACAAATACACACATATATATGCAAATTATAATTAGTTTCAGCAGAATTTGTATTATTGAATTACAAACACAGGGACAAACACTGCACAACGTGGCGACCATTTTGTAGCATGTCATACATTGCCACATCCAGACAAAGTTACAGTAGAGTAATGTTTCATTTAAAGCAAAAGGTGGTAAATTTATCCATAACTCAATTTCATCATTTTACTCCCAATAGATAGAAATACAAGTATGATTATTTACAAAATATGAAGTACTGAGTCATTAACAGTAAGAACAATAACGACAATACAACTTGCAATTTGAATAATTGTGTGGAAAAGTGTTTAACTACACATTGAGCAAGTAAGGTCCCTCCAAGGTCTTATAGCCCTGTTACATATCGAGCAACATATATAGTATAACCTCTTTATTTTGAACGTGGTATAAGTCACTTTGTTTTTAAATCGAGATATTTAAGGGTTTGCTTTTTAACATGTTTAAAATGTTGATGCCAACTTTCAAGAAAATTTACTTGTACTATTTATTATTCCAGGATAATTACATACTTATATCTGTTTTAGTATTATATAAATTATTTTTGTAAAGTCTTTGATAAATCACAATTTTATTTATAGGAAAATACTTATGACACCATCAAAATAAATAGTTTAAAAAATTACTCACTTATGTTAATTTTCCCATTGCAAGGATGTTTTGAAAGAACTGTGATTTAATAAAATTGAATGATGAATATTTACATAATGTACATATTTCATAGAAATGTTCGTTCAAAACATTTTTATTTCAATAATATATTTATTTTATTTATTAAAATTAATTATAATACATTTTTAAAAATAATACTATAACTAATAATTGACAAAAGTACATCAGTTCAATTCAAGACCTCGGAAAACGAATTTTGTTTCAAATTTTGAAAACAACTGGGGATATACGTTATGGTAACAGTTGGAAAACGCTGGAAAGGCAAAGCTAAAGCTAGGCTTATGACGCTTAGTAATAAGTAATACAGCTATAACGGCAAATTAAAGGAAAGAAAATGCGGTACGCTGTGTTGGACATAGTAACAAGGCAAGAGAGAACAAGCGTTTAATGAAAGCATTGAACTTCAGGTTGGTCCGTCTTTATTGCACTTCTTGAAACATATTTTTCCAATGATTGAGTAGAAAAAAACAATCTTTTCCTTTCACGCAACTTTCAGGACTCATATATGTCCACTTTTCAAAATTATTCAGTTTTTCGTCCACGGAAGATCCAGATCATAATAAGTTTCTATTCAATATTTTCTAACGCTCCTCTTCTTATACACGAACGTCTTTGGGAATGGAATCGAAAACGATATTGATTCATAACGTATGTGCTTCTGTTATGTCTATTAGTAAAACATTCATTCAAACATCTAGTTAAAACAATTTTCACATACTCTTGAGAACAAATATATTGTCTAACAATAGAATATACTATACATGACATATGACACTAAGGAATTAGGTTACGCTATACTAAACATGCCCCTTGATACAAGATGACGAATGGTTTCGCTTGGTGCTTTGCACTTTTGAAATTATCGTTTAGAATCTCCAAAAAGTTCCAGATTCTGCACTTTTAAGTTTGCAAGACTATAATGGTTTTCAACGAATGGTTTTCTGAGAAAAGAGGATAAGTCTTCCATGAAATCCAGGCAAGTCGCAGTTAAGGAGTAAGATGACTTCTATAAATATATTTTAGAGTATGTGGAAATTTAAAAAAAAAAAAAGCCTTATTTTGGTACAAAACTCCAATAATATTTTTACGACAATAAGTTTGATATGAACAACTGTTAATCATGTACACATTTTGATCTTTTTAGACATTCTGAGCAACAGGGACATATGAAAATGTTTTTAATCAGTACAAACAATATTATTATTATTTTATAATAATTTTTAATGTCTATATAGTAATATATATATATATGTTGAAATAATTAACATGAGACTAAAGGCAAAAGCATAAAGTTTAGTTCACAAAAAGGCTTAGCCCGAAGCTTGTCTGTGGTCGAGTTTTCCTGCATATTGGGAGTAGTACCTGTGTGAGGAGTGTTGATTTTAATTAAAACATTTTCAGATACACACACTAGACTATCCTGATTTCCCTTTTCCACATTGTTTTCCTCTTTATTTATATTTTCCATTTAGTAAATAATTTATTTTTAATTTTCAAATAAATTACAATAGCATTTAGTGCATGAAACCAATAATCATGCGAACAAGTATAAAACACAGACAAATGAAGTAATAAATGAATGAGTAGATGAATGAGTAGATGGAATGCATAAATGAATGAATGAAGGAGTAGTAAATGCACGAAGAGTTACCAAGAGCAATAAAAACAACTAAGTTTGAATGGCGCCAATGACATGTCTGTCCTGAATTGAACTAAACTGTTGTTCTGGTATGATCTGAACTATGGACTCTATTCTCATGAAGGGATTATTGTAATGGCTTAAGCTATTTAAATATGATAAATTCCATTCGATTTATAATAACAACACAAGCATTCTGCAGAACACAATGTAACTTTATTTCCCATTTCTTCTTTCAGTTTTGTAATTTATGATTTTTTCCCTCGTGGACAGATAGTAACAACAATAATACACAATTAGGATGGTAATGGGGAAGAGGATAGCATCGACTATGGTAAAGTTTTGAGGTTAAATTGAAAAAAATGTATTATGTTTGTGGTCAAAATAAACAGAACAAAAAAAAAAAACATATTGATTTATCAACAACAGACTTTTAATGCATGAGAAATATACTTGGTCTTTAAATCTTATTTTAATATTTTTGAGTTCAGAATACAAATGGTACAAAAAAGGGAACAAACTGTTAGTTAATTATTTTTTTATTTTACTTTAAATCAATGACAAAGTGTAGAAGGGTTTCGACGTTTTTAATCTTAAATCTGAGAGACTCAGTAACTAAGGCATGTTAGATATTTTAATTTGTCTCTTTATTGAGCTGTTTGTACCAGTGGCGAGCAACTCTCTAGTTTTTTTCTCTCGATTTTGTAGGTGTCCTTTTAATACTCTCTTGAAGTTTTAAATACAAATCCTTTGATCTCATGGAATATCTGTATTCACAGCTGCATGCCCAGCTGACTTTGTTTTAGATATTCGTTTCATTATGCCATCCTCATTTGTTATCTCTTTCAGAACTCTAGTCTAGTATTCGTAAGCTTCCTCATTTTAAGATTTCCACTTTTTACCAGAGTCGTCATTAAATGAGTTCTTTAGGTTTTCTTTTACGTTGCCTGCTACAGATTTCAACTGCATTAGCATTTCTTTTCAAACGATCAGTTGTGTTTAGAGAATATTTTGTGTTATTGCTTTATTTTGTATCACATATTTTTCAGTACTCGAAAATTATAACTTTTAATAATAATTTGGATAATTAAATATTTATCATCGACTTCGCAAACAACAATTAAATTAAAATAAAAACAAAAAAAGAAGAAAAATGAATTTATTTTTACAGTAGGAAAAGAAAAATGCTCAAAAACTGAAAATCATTTTTATCCATTTTGTTTCCAGCAGCGCGCTTGAGAGTGTTAGCTCTTCAAAAAAGAAGTCTATTTTAAATATTAACTTTTACTCAAAAACGCATACAATAGAAGTGGAAAATTTGCCAATTAAAGTAAAAGTGTAGCAACGCCTTTACACCTCGGAGGTGGCTGCCGGGTGAAAGTCAAACTCTCTTCAAGTCTAACGGTGGCAACAAGCAGCAGTCAGTAAAAACGAACTTGAGAACACTTCAAACCTTGAGCCGAGTGCACTTAAAATGCTACTTAGCTTTTACGAGATAGGGTGGATAAGGTGGCCGGTAAGGGGGGAGTCTGCAGTACTACAACCCAATTTTAGTGCACCCATTCAGCGCAAATATTGATTGTATAACAAAGTTTTACTCAGGCAAAAATGAATGGAAAAAAAGGAAGAAATTAAAAGAAAAATTCTTGCAAAAATAGACACCCAAACAACGGTATAGGCAAATGATACAATAGAAGAGATGATTGAAGAAAGGGGAGAACGAATTAAAAGGACTTTGTATAAGTAATAGAAGAAAAGAAAGAAAGAAATAAAGAAAGAAATAAAAAGTGTTAGCAAAGTCAATTTCCACTCAAAGTCAACGTTAGTTAAAAACTTTTAAAAATGGAGTGGGCGCATGAGAAAAAAATTTAAAAAACAAAAGAATGATGCGCTGGGAAAATCTCTGCCAACACAAAATAGGGGAAAAACTAGAAGAACATGAAAAAGAAGACGTGAAATAGTTTTCAACATTTGGTAAAAAGGATTCATTTGAGTGCTAAATAAAGTTACTTTGCCATTGCAATGCATCAACCACAAAACAAGATAATTTCGAAAGCAAATAAATCAAGCAGCCCATGTTGCTGTGTTGCATTTGCAAACGATGGCATTGGATTTGGTTTCTGATACGGATACGGATATTAAGTAGTGTAAGTGAGGTTCAGCTCCCAAACGTAGAACAACATACTACAAGAATCATCACTTCTCATCTGATCTCACCACCACTCGAACACCTCTCGTCAAGTTGATTAGTGGCCCAAGTATTCACGTTCCTTATGTTCAGGTGACTACACTATTTCGCTATGATGATGTTGACAAGGAATGGAAGGATCGCGGTAAGTTCACTAATGCATCATTAATATAAATATATATGTACAATATATATTTTACAAAAACAATATTTTTATTATCTCTTATATTATATGATATTTTAGGTGTTGGTGAAATAAAGATTCTGTTGCACCCTGGAAAACAAAGCCATCGTTTAATTATGAGTCGCGAGCAAATGCACAAGCTTGTGCTCAATACTCGCGTTAACCGTGAATTTGTATACGTCAACAAGACAATAAATCCGAAGAGTATCTACTGGGGTTCCATAAACTTTGCTGAGAATCCCAATGGTGAACTTGAGAGATTGGCCATACGTTTTTAGGAGGAGAATTTTGCTGATCAGTTCCGTAATATCTTGCACCGAAAAAAGAAGATAATTTTTCTATATTTAATTCTATCATGATCATGTGCCCGCCCGCTTATCATCAAATAATCAACCACATAATTGATCATTGATTGATTAAGTGATGACATACTCTCTCGGCTCATTTGTGCATTCCTTTTTTTAAATGGCACTAAAAACAAAGCAATAACAATTGTATGGTTTATCATGTTTGAAAGTGTGTTTTATATGTATGTATATACATACATATTATCTTATCTATTTTTATAGAATTTAAAAAAAATATGGTTTGTAATTTATATTTTATACAATTCACGGTCGATTAAAAATTCTTGGAAAATCCTTCCTTCTATGATATTCTACCACTCTTCAGTCGCAAAGCCTAGGCTTTTGGTTATCATTTAAAATTCTTCATACTTATTTTATTTATTTATTAAAAAGTAGGATAAAAAAATAGTCTTAAGAGCACTAGCTGCCAAGGCTTTCAGCTCGCTTCATACTTATAACGAGTCGATGTATCAATCGATGGGACAAAAAATAGTTGCCTGCTACTATAATTATAAGTGCGTCGAACTCTATCCATTTAATTCGCTTTGGTTACTACTGTATGAGCTCTTTCGCTGTAATAACCAAAAACTCATTCACTCATTTTGTCATGAGTTACTTAAACGGCGTTTTGAGTGCATTCATGCAGATGGATATTTTTCAACTGGTTGTGTTTGCTAGAACAGCTGTTTTGCGAAGAGCATACAAACGATTCAGTAGCTCACGAAATGTCCATGTCAATTTTGCTAAAATACTAACGCTTATGAGTTTTTATTCTAGAAGTTCCTTGTACACAGCGCTTACATTACTTACACCCGTGATACAACGATACAAGGTAACGCCACCTTCTATTTCTTACAGTATGGCTTACACCTATTAAGAATTTTCAATCACTGCTTGTACCAAAATCATTCATTATAATTATCAAATACTCTACTTCAACATATTCACTTATTTGCCGTGGCAACTAGGCTTGGGTAGTTCGCGAACGATCTAGTTCGAAAGAGCGCTCTTTTAAGTGAATTGAACGAACTACTTCGCCGATGATCTCACTCTTAGTTCGTTATGGGCTTGAGTAGTTCGCGACCTAGTTCGAATTGAACGACATAGTTCGTCGATGATCTCGCTCTTAGTTCGTTTAGGTCTTGGGTAGTTCGCGAACAACCTAGTTCTCGTTCTTAGTTCGTTTTGTATTTCATTTTCTGCCATCCCCTCTTTCACTGACGTGAACCAGACGATTGATTCTTTTTTGCTTTTTCTTACTAAAGTTTTTGAAGTGTTTGGTTTTTTTTACTAAAATAATTCAAGTGTTTGGTTAAAGTTTAATTAATTGTCAGTGAACAGTATTTAATTAAATAATATTAATAAATAAATAAATAAATTTCTCATACTTAGAGTATACGGTAAGTTTATTTAAAATTGAAATTTTACTCTTATATTTTACTAATTGTAAGAAATACATAAAAATTACTACAATTAAATTAAATTTTGGCTTTTTTTTTTTCATTATTTGTTCAGTATTATATTTAGCAAATAGATACTTATAAATTATAAATTATGTTTTATTTTCACATTTTTAAATTAATAATAGATGTCTTTTCAGTGATTCTAAATTTGTACTTTTTACCTGTTATTGCATAAATATTATAATAAGTAATTTACGTGGCGTTTTTTTAAACGAAATAATGGGTCAATTTTTACTTGTTTAAGTTTAAGATTTAACTAGGTTATTAATCGTTAATAAATATTACTACAAATAAAATTTAGTTTTATTTAAGATTTAGTAATATAATATCATCAAGATATAAACACAGTTTTATATATCCGCATTTATATGCGTACATTTTAAAAAGATTATGCATTGTCGCAACATCCGTGCCTTTCGCACGAGTGTTCTCAGGAGAAGGACAAATTTTAACCCAACGTAGAAAGTTTTAAAACCGAACAAAAATTCGGCATTGTTATTTTTACATAGTAAAATGCATTCAAAATTTTCTTTTATATTATAATATACCTAATAATAATAATAGCTTATATATTATCTTACGTTTAATATTAATTAATTAAATTTATTTTAAGACTAATTTTAATCACTTATTATTATTATTAATTATGTTTTTCTTTTTTTGGTTTTTTCGTTTTAATATCATGTATTATGTTAATAACCTTTTATTTTTAAGTTTGACAGTATTTTGTCATAATAAATACATAAATAAAAAATTTTATTTTTAAGTTATTTCTAGAGATGAAGTTATGTGCCTTAAGTGAAAATTTAAACTTTAATTTTTTACTTAAAACTAAATAATAAACGTAATTTGAAAATCTTAAATATATACATAATTATATATATTTGAATGGGCAATTTCGAAAAGCGCACAGTTCTTATACATATATCTCCTATACGAGATATGCTCTTTTAGAGATTGCTTATTCATTTATTTATCTCTACTGTAACATATTTTTTAAAAAAGAACTAATGAACTACAAGATCGAACTAGTTCGCCGCAGCAGATGGAACTAAGTTCAACGATCCCAAAGGCGAACGACTATGCCCAAGCCTAGTGGCAACGCCGTTTGTATAAATTTTAATCAGTTGACAGTCTCATCTCTTCAAAGTGACCACATTTCGTTTGTGTGTTGATTCGTTCGGTCACTCTGAGGCAATTTAGTTGAGCGTCGCTGTTTTTGCTATATGTTTCTGAATTGTCAAAAGGAATTATTGGAATATAACTGAAAGAGGTAGAAAAAGTGTACAATGCAAGAATATAATTTGTGTCGCATTTGCTTGACGGAACATATGGATCCGAGTCGAATGCATCCATTATTTGAGGATCCAGTTGGCAATGAGTTGGTACGAAAGATCAGGGCAGTTAGCGGCATACAGGCAAGTCTTCTTGTATTTAGTAAATAATCATAATTCATAATTTCAATCTTCGTGCAGTTAAATCCCTTGGAGGACATGCGTAGCATGCTATGTTTCCGTTGTCTAGATGCTCTTATTGGTGCTTACACATTTCGTGAGTTGTGCCAGGCCTCTGGAATTGCGTTTGCTGCGTAAAGGTAAACAAATCAGTCAATCAAGGAATTGATCGTACTTATTTATTTTAATGCAACTAATTTTGTTGGATAATTCTGATTGCTTTTTGTAGACAGAATATTTGGAAAACTCATCACTTGAAGTTGGCGGTGGCGATGTGGGTGTTGAGGATCTTGATGGCGATGCTGATTCATCTTGTCTCGTCTAGAAGGATACAAAAATGATATTAATAAATATAAACTTGAATACAATACAAGTATATTTCTTTCTGCTCATTTCAAAACTGAAATTTTTTAAAGAAAAGTGTTCTTATATTTGGTTATACACGGTAGAGCTTTGATACAAACAAAAAAAGTTGATATCATTATCATTAATTCATTTGTTAACAAAGTCAATTAAGTGAAGTAGGGCAATGTGTCGTTATTAAGTTATTTTTAGTTTTCTTAGTACAATTCTTTACCCAATGAGTTTACTAGTCGGGAATGGTTAGAATTAAAATCTCCACCAACGAGAAATCTATGTTCAAGATTTTACAATGTTTGGTTGAATTTTCATTGCTAACTAGGTAACTGCGCCAGCTTAGACTCAGTTTGGACTTATAGGCGAGTAGATGTATCATTTATAACCACAACCTCACTTCGAGCTCTTCTACTAGATGGTTCACATGAGTTAAGTCATAACCTTTCATTTTCAAATAAGACTTTGAACAGAAATGACTTTTTGAGACAATAAGTATGCCAATGAATCTTGACTTCATGAAATGCTCAATAACCAACTTGGATTATGAAAGACAAACAAAAATTAATAGGTAAATTTTGAATACGAGTGCAATGGAAGGAGGGAGCACTGTTTCTCGTGATTATAAGACTATTGATTATAATTTCCTTTCATCGCTTGGTAGATTTCTATTGAAATATTATGAAAATGACATTCTTATCATCAGACGCATGCACGGCTCTCTTCACTTCTATAAAAAGCGCCCAAGTTCCTGTGGTAATTAATTTAAAACAGGATTTAACACATTGTAATTAATACATTTGTTTGGATGTGTAATATAAGAACAAACAAAGAAACACATGTACATACTTATGTTAACTATAGCAATCGCGCATCAATCTAGTCTTTACTTTGTAAGAGTGTGAGTGTGTGTGTGTGTGTGTGTGTGTATCGGTGTATGTTTGCAAGTGTGTGAAAGCTTGTTCAGGACATGAGTTTGTTGCTTATCGAGCGAGCATCATATCGCATCTCCCCTGCTGTCGTTATAATTAAATATTAATTTAGTGTTGCATTTCCCAGCTGCATAAATTATTCTGACACAAAGCTGCGACCACACATTCCCAGACAAAATCTATAAATAGATATTTGTATGTATGACTGTGTAAGTTTCGTTATGTTATTGTATTAACTCATGTATCGCAACGGAAGCACAATTCGAATTGCAATAAATAAATTGCGAATTGTCGCTGGAGGTTTGCATTAAATACATTTACTTTTAATGGCAACTATTGCAGCTGGCAATGTTCACTTGCTCCATCTTCCACTTTTATGGCATAAACATCAAAACAAAGTTTTATTCACTTTAAGTCGTCTTTGCACCTTAAGCAGCCATTCTTTTTGCTACATATACATACATACTTCAGTAACAGAGAATCAAGAAAAAATCTTCTTTAAAAACTTTTACATTATTTTTTTTTTTATCTTTTATCTTTTATAATAATGCTGCAACATTACTACTAGCTACAATAAGTAAAAAATCAATGGCAATATCAAAAGAAAAACATCAAAATCTCAATGAAGTAAAATACAAATTTTGTATTCAAAAGCTTATTTAACTTGGTGTCCCACTTACTTCTACTTTGCCTGATTCTCTTTTCTGTTCTTATGCCTTTTCCTATCATTTGCAATGTAAAAAGTATATTATCTATAGCTTAGAGTTTGTTACATGAGTTAGGGTTTATAAGATATCTGTATGTAATTTCAATTTTTTATTTGAAACACATAATAAAACACACAGCTCACAAATTACTAGAAAAGGTAGTCTCCATACAAAAACCATATTATCTTATTTTTTATATTAAACTTATACACTTTCCCTATTACTTTCACATATTTTAAATAAAGGCTTCAAAAGTTTACAGAATGATTTGAAAAATATCATAGTAATGAAGATAACAAAACATACCAGATCAATCAAATCTATAAATATTTGGTATTCCTACCATATAAATTAATGGTAGTTTTTATAAGTTTTTGAATGAAATCTTTTACAGCAAACATATTTGTTATATGTACTTACTTCTAAATGTCATTTAAACCGACAAAATTTTATGATTTCTAGGAAAGAAAGGTATGCAAGCTTCGCTGGAACCAAAGTTAATTTTATAACTTGGTTGACTTTTCACCTGATTCCTTGGTTTGAAATTTTTTTGTTCTTTTTTTTTTTGGTGTTTTGCAGTTCCTTATTTGTTTTTACTTAAGTGTATTTCTACATGTATTGGTTTTATTGGCAAACTTGTTGTTTAGAATCTCAAGTTTTTTTTTTTTTTTTTTGGTTTTTTAGCCAAGCGAGCAACTTAACATCTCAATACTCTGTATACTTTTACTAACATAGTAAATTGATTCTGACTTGCAGTATGTACATTCTTATATTTTGATACAATATCACAAGATGTAACGATATAGCCATGTTTGTATAGAAATAAGCTGAGAAAGCTTGTGAAATATTCAGGTATTTTTATCGCAGTGCACGTAACAATCAAACTTGTCATTCAAATTGTGTTTAATAAAATGCTATTTTGAATTGTTATACGCAGATATATTGTAGTTAGTAATACATGTATATCTTCATTAACCATCTTTCAAGGAAGCTTAGGTCTGAGATCCAGTTGTTAATTTAGAAACATTTAAAACATTTAATACAATTAATATACAATTTATGTTATATATAAAAAATCAATATTTTTTATTTTTTGGTATACTATGAGCTGCCATACCGTTCATCTGATTCCAAAAAAATTATGTGAATGCGTATGTTTAATTCCAACCTGTTGTCGAGAAGTTGGTGGAACAAAATTTTGCATATAAAGTTCAGAAATATATTTTCAAATCAATCAAGTTTTTTTGTCGAATATCATTATTTGATTTATTTCAATTGAAATTGGTTTGTTTCGCACAAATACAGAAAAGGGTCGGTTGGTTGGCTGTGCCAATGGAAAACGTGGGAACAGAAGGTTAACTTCGGCTATTACGAAGTTGTAATACTTTATGGGGTCTGCGACGTCTTCTTCTGTGTGTTACAACTCATGATAAACTTATTATACTATTCACTGCGTAAGGGTATAATTAAATGGACAAGTATATATTATACTAAGCCTGAACATATTAGGCACAGTTCTCAGATGCTTTGATGGTCAAGCTTTTTTTCATGTTTTCAAATGAATTTGAATTGAAAATCAATTCAACAATTGTGTGTGAAAGATATCCAATAATCGGTTTAACCGATTTTTATTGTTTTTGTTAGTGTGTCCTCTTCGAATGACCCGTGTACTTCGAGTAATTCAAGTAGCAAAGTAAATGCTTAGCATTGTCTGACAAATAGCATCAAAACAGAAGGCAATTTGAATAAAAGCTATAAAGAACTTAGAAAATGGAAGAGAAAAATACAATACACGTAACACCCTAAATGTTAACAAATAATACATACAACGTTTACATATTTCTAAAAGACAATTTCATAAACTTTTTAGTGCAGATTCAAGAGGTTTATTAGTTTGATATGTAACTCCGCATTAAAAACAATAAATTTTTTTACAATTATATATACTACGAACCATGTTGCTAATTTCAAAATCATAAGAGGCAGATATAGTAATGTTTTAGTTAAATATCCGGAGTTTTATCGTATTTATAATAAATATATTTAAATATATGTTTAAAATAAAATAAATTATAACACAACTTGTACAGGATGTACATATGTACATACGAGTATATTTGCTAAATTTTGTTTTAATCTACTAAGTAATCTTAATGTACACAAACTTAAGTATACCTACTACATTGAAGGTTAAGACACAAATTTCTATATCGTCAAAAACAGAAACTTATTGTGAAATGTAGGAGGACGTTTTAGATTATTGACCAGAGTTCGAACCTTGCTCTTTATAACAAGGCAATGACCTTTTGCAATGCAATGCAGTAATCTATACAAATGTAGGACTCCATTTCGCACTTTGACAATAAGACATTTTATAGAATCCTATGCAAGCTCATGCATATGTCACTTGATGCTCTGGGGGTACTTAAAAGACGATCACAAATTTACGAAATGAGAAATTTTGCTTTGCTGTAGAACTTAAATTATACCCAATGATATCGGCATAAGCCTGATAGATTTTAGTCAATATATAAGCCGCCTTAAGTAAAAACACTGCTTACACCTAGCGTTCAAAAAAATCCCAATTACATATATGTATTGTAGTTAGTGCTCCTGTATAATTTTTGTATGTTTGATGAACAAAACTAACATAGACTACAATGAAACATACAATATTTCTATATACAATATGTACATTGTGTGCGTATGTGTTTGTATGAAAAGCAATACAAAGGGCAACATTAAAATGAATACAATTAAGTTGATTATGAGCAAAAAAGGACCAGCATTAGTGAATAATAAACACATGGAAAATGGGGCATGGATTTGATCAAGTATCTTTTACAAATATGTAATAAAATTACTTTGGTATCCCCAAATTCTTGCATACACTTCAACAAACATGACGTTGATTACGAAATAAAATAATCAATGTTATGTTAATTATGATGTGACTAACTTCTAGTGTCCGGACTATAATTTTTTCAATAAATATGAAAAACTATAATATTTGTTTTTCGTTGTAACTGGAAAAGTACAATAGTTTTTTCCAGTAAAATTATCTAATATTATTGTATAATATTGTACGAGAATTTTTACTATAATACGAGTGATTATATGTTATTTTTAATATTCCAATTTCTTAAAATCTAAAAGTTCATCACAAAAAAGGGCAAATGCAGTTTGTATTAAGTGTAAAAAGTATTCAAAATTATGGAAAGCATAGTGAATGCAAACAGCTATAAACATTGAAACCACACCATGAAGTAGGAGCAAGAGGATTCGCCTTTATCAGAGGCCTTATTGGCGCCGCCTCACTGATTTAGTAAAATGCGGTTGGGCAATGTGGTAGCAACTACAAAATCAAAATTATTAAAAACCAATGCGAGAATGCCACAGCGTAAACATCAACATAGTGCAAGTTACCTCTCAGAAAGGTTGATAGAACTGTAAGGGAAGGAAGAGTGCATGAGTGCCATTTGTACTGAAGTTATTACGTACGTTAAATGCGAATATAGCTGAAATCGAATAGAGTTAAGAGATGCCCAGTGACCCACCACAACCCAGCAATTTTCCAAATTGCGGGAAAAATAATAAAATCTAACACAAACACCCCCAAACAGAAACCGAAGAGGAAATACAAAAGTTAAACAAGTAAAATGTAGAATGATTCTCGTTAGATTTAAAAGACAAAAATGAAATGAAATGAAAATGAAAATAAAAATTAGAACGAGAACCAGAACCAGAAAAGTTATTTTTCGAATAGCATAAAATGCAAAAATAATCTAAGACTTTTGCTCGCAGATCTACGCATAATAGTTGACAAGTGGTGCTGGGGTGGTTGAAGGCTGAGCGCCAAATTGCGTGACAAGCAAAAATTGAAGAAGATTTTTATAATAAATTCAATTCTATATAGAGTTCTTTTCTTATGTTGGTCAGCGTTGAATGTAGTAACCAAAGACAATGTGAAATGCGATTTGCAAAAGACATCATCAGGCAGTGACTGTGGCAGTGCAGTCAGTATTCGAGACGTCAAGCAGCATTCAAGTCCCACCGACATTTCTCCAGCAACCTTTCTTCTGAAATGTGTCGTAAACGTTATTTGAGTTGCGGTTTGCCTTCTTTACTTTTTGTAGTTGATTCTTTCACTTACTTTTGCATTCGAAAAGAGAGACTTTCTATCTTGTACAGATGTGTTAGCCATGGTTGAGCTTCATTTTGTGTTGCTGCTGAGTTGTCATTGTTAAAGTGGTCACAGATACTTGGCGTTCGTTAATGCAGCCTTTGCTAAATTGATCCAATTTATGGTTATGCAATGGTAATGGAAAATTAGAAAATGAAATGCGAGCATTCAAATGTCCTAGAAATTGTCCACATCAACTGAATGAATGGTAAAAAGCATAATTAGGATTTTTAAACGAATCCTTAACGGTTTCCAATAGCACAACCGGACTAAAAATAATAAAAATTCTCTCATAGCTTGGTTTTCAAAAGAAAGGTCTTTTGTTCATGTTTTTATAGCATTTCATTGGTTTTTAAATGTACATTTAAATCCTTTGTGAAAATTGCCAACTTTTATCTGCACATGCACACATACATATGTACATCTTTGTATTTAAACATGTATGTGTATGTTTGTATGTGTGTGTATGTGAGTGTGTAAGTAAATTGTTAAGAAAGTGATGCTGATACCGATGCCGATGCTGAGCTCTGTTGAAGACATTGGCTGTTGGCAGATGAGCAACATATCCTTGTTACAATTGTTGCTTTGTTTTCGTATAATAAAATTAAACTTATGCACTTTCATGCTACGTTTGATGTCAATTCACTGAAATCAACATACATATTCATTCAGTCCAATATTTGTGAGTGTTTGTTGAAAGGATACTCCAAAGTGCAAAACGATCGAAATGAAAATGCTCAAGACACATACATACTACAGTCAGTAGTAGTAGTAGTAGTAGTAGTAGCAGGACTACAAGATATGTTTGCTGACAACGAGCTTATTGGTTGTTTGAAGAATCTGTGTGTATATGTGTGTGATTATGTGTGCGTATCTATGTGAATTTGTGTGCAATGAAATGAGAAGTATCATGAATGAAGGAGTAAGTGCAATTTGCTTGAGGTCAACTCGTTTCATTCTTTTGCTATCTTACATCGTTCGGCAAATGAAGTTGACATGTGCTGCATCTTTGGTTAACAAAGCATTTTCTATATCAAAATCGAATTGAAATTGGTTCGACAAAGATTTGAGTATTATATCTGTTTTTACAAAAGACTCAAAGAAACTTAATTTGAAATGCAATAGAAAAAATAGAAGAATAGAAGTTAATGATATTCCACATTGAAACATTTGGTATTTTTTAAAGCAAGTAACTGACTTACATATTCGATTTGACACATTTATACTTACTTTGTGTTTTTTTATTTTTTCAGTTGCTGAGAAGAACTTATTAGAAAAATAGAAATTTAACATCATTTCTTATATCAATAACATGCGTTAAATGTGTACATACATAAGTATATTGATAAGTGATGCAACTCGTAATGAGTGAAATTCATTTAAGACATAACACTCACTGTTTCTATGAAATTTTTTTTTTTAAGTAAAACTTCTTTAGCGACGTTGGGCAAAAATTTATACTGAAAATTTGAGTGGAAAAATACAAATTGTCACGTTTTTTTACTCCCTGTATTAAATGAACCGCACTAGGTAGAGACTTCAAATTTTCACAGAATCTGTATTTCTATTGCCATAACCCCAACAAATAATAATTTTTAATTTTTGGAAAATCCACTAGGAAATTCTCAGAAAAGATTGTTTATGATAACAACATGCAAGCAAACAGCTTGTGTACGATGGCACTCGCACAATTTTTTGTTTTTATTCTAGATTTTTTTTTTTTTTTTCCTCTGTTAAAACTTTAATTATACTGTTATTATGAAACAACTTAAATTAAACTATATACAAAACAATAACAAAACAACTTATATTAACAAGTGGGAAGGAACAAAACATTTAATATGATCTATTGTAGTAGGGAGTGGACAGGATGCGATCTTCTCAGCCTCCTCGCCACTCTGACCCCTCCCTTTCTGCGTCGCCTTAAAAGCCGCCTGGCTAGATCGTTTGGATGATTTGCCAACCGATTAATGTAGTCCTTGGCCTGATGATTAATCACGTCGCCAATTTTTGGTATTTTCAAGTCGTGCTCAAGGTCCGCTGAGCGCATATTATTCTAGATGGATTCAGATTTGAATATTATTATACTTGTATAATGATTAGATTTTTATTTTATTTTTATTTATTTTTTTTTTTTTTGTTTTTAAAGGAATATGTCCTTAGTCTTCAAATTGAAATGCATATTCAAACTTCTTTTAAATATCTACGTACGTATATTGAATTCTATTCCTCTACACATTCATCCTAGGTTAACTTTAAAGAATATCAATTAAGAGCAAAACAAAATTTTTGGTGCGAACTGTTAATTTTTAATTCTTTTGTTATGAATAATCATTTAGGCAAATAAAATATCAAGTTCTTGAGATCAATTGTTGCTTGTAATTCCTCTGGACTTTTGTTTGTCAAACGATTTGTAATTGTCCGGCTTAAAAAATGCAATATTATTATTTCTAGGATATATACAGCCTGCATAAGATTAATAAAATCCACGGAATCAATATTTAAATACAGGTAATCCGATGAACTCATTTCCAGTAAAGGTCTAACTGGCAATATTTGGTTCACCAATTTCGCGGATCTAAAAATATACAAAATTTCATTGCAATCAGTTGGCCGCGCATAAGACTCGAACAAACAAATAAGCAAACAAACTTTAATTTATATGTATTATATATGAAAACTGCTTATTGATAGAGTGATTAAAATGTTTTAGGATTTAATGAATTACAATGACAATTGTTTGTTTGGACGGGAACTAAATGTTATACTTATTATTAAAATTAGTTAAAATGTATGTGTGCCTTTAGAATTATGCATCTCAAACTGTTCAATGAAGCGTTGAAAGCTCGATATTTGGATGCATTCACTGTCCTCTTCGTAATAATATGGTCTACGGTAAGTGTGCATCTGAGAGACCGAGTGCATAGTCCTCGTAATGAACACTTCATTACTATTGTTAATGTAAATATTTCATAAGCATATATCTGTTGTTCTATTTGCAAACTTATGCACATCGTAATATAACCACGCTACTCAACACTTAAAAAACAAAAAGAATGAGAAAAACATATGCACTGAAATGGTTTCACTGAAACTATTTTCATTGCCATTTGCGTGATGATGTTGGCTTTTACATTCTGTATCTCTTTCTCCCGTCTTTTATTCCAATTTTCCTTGTAGGTTTTTTTTTTTTTGAGAAGTTGTTTATTGATGTGTTCATGTGATTTTGTTGAAAATTGTTAAGCCAAACGGAAGTAACTCATTCACTTAGCAATTGCTACTGTTAGGCTTCAACTCTGAGGCCACCCATACTCCTAACAATTTGGTAGGAGTGTGATTTCCGTATGCCGCCTCTTACAGAGGATACGAAATGTTTGACTTTCAAAAATATTTTTTCTATAGAGTTTCTTCCTTCGTTATTTTATTTTTTCGTTTTTTGATTGTTGTAAATTTTGGGTACGTGCAGCGGAAATGCTTTTCCCAGTCACGGTTTTTTTTTTTTTTTGACCATACTCGAGCAAATACATTTCTCTTTTACCAGCCAACACACAAAAAGAGCTTGTGAATTTCACTACCAGTTTTTTTTTTTAACTATATTTCTGACCATCTTTTATTTTCACTATTTTCAGCTTTCATTTCTGGTTTTGTTTTGGCCAATATCGTCAATGTTGTTAGCCAGGAAGGTGGCCATGAAGAAATATTTGTTGCTTCATCAGTTCAGACAGTTTGAATTTGCTTCGATTTGGCTTGGGTTGGTTTTCTTTGCTATTCGTTGAAATGAATGGCGGCAATGTGGAAATTTATTGAGTTGTCAACGTGTGAAGAATTGTCTTCGATTTGGTTGCGACCATCGACGAGTCTAATTTTATTAGCACATTAGTAAGTGGCGTGCTCGGGATTCTTCTAAAATATATATATAAGTCAATAATGGATGTTCTTGAAGACTGTCGTCTCCATAATATATAGATTGGAGAATATATTGTATTTCTAAATCTTAAAGTTTTAATTATATAGTATAGGGGTGATTAAAATTTTGCGGACTCCCTCCTGCTTAACATTTATTCGTAACAGTTAATATTAGAATATCATTTTAATAAATATTTCAACAAACTTTGAGAATTGTAGATCCTCACGGTGATTCTTCTTAAGCCGGCGTGAAAAATAAAAATAACGCAATAAGTTTTGTCAAAAGTATTAAAATGTTAGGTAATGAATGAATCTGTTGTAATAAAATTATTGGCAACTAATTATGGTATTGAGTGCATGGTTTTTAGATTGCGCTAATACTATTACATAATCTATTGCCTTTCCCTGGGCCTATACTTAGGAGAACATAGTTTGAACTCTTGCTAGTAAACTGAATAACTACAGTGTGAGCAACTGATTCGTGATTCTTTATAAAAGTTGAACTTGTCATGTCATTCGAAAATCTCTCTTCTTGGCTTTGATAAAATAACTACAAAATAAAATGATACAAACGCTTTTGATCACGAGTTTTCTTTTGAAGACAATGACAAAAATAGAGTCTAAACAACAAAATCAAAATATTTGTATTTGCATGTCTTTTGAAATTTGAGAATGTGCTTAAGTATTGTTATTTTTGCATTGATGCTATTCTTTAATGATACTGAAAAATGTTACTTTATGTACATTATGATAATGTTGACTGCCAAGTCTAAAATTTTATTAGCAACGGTTTATATGCCTGCGAATGTAATCAGTACGATTCAACTAAATATCTGTAGCTCTGACTAAAGATACTGACTTGTGTTTTGCTTTCTACAACAAACAAACCATATTATTTACTAGTCTGTTGCTACCGTCAGTGTAAAGTGGATTGGAAAAGATGGAATTCGTTTGTATTTTCTTGCAAATTATCGTAAAATTGTACACAATGAAACACAGAGAAACTGATATTCAAGGACAAGTGCCACAGGATAGAATATTCGTATGTGTAAGCGTAGATTCAGAAAAGAAAAAGGTAAGTCGGTCTCAAATCATAAATACGAGAAATATGAAACAGAATCTACTAGATAGAGGCTAACCAATTTTCTGAAGTTTTTTTTTTTAGCATTTTTCAATCGTCTTAATTTTTTAAACGATTCGCTTATGTTTTTATGGTTGCCAATTCAAATTTATCATGAATAAAACTTCAAGAAAACTAGTACTGCTCTTAACTTGTCCCGACGAACTTTGCTACGTCCAGCATTGATTGGAAGCTGTGAATTTTTTTAACGTGAAAACGTTTTTAAAATGTTTCCATAGTCACGTTCAAAATAAAAGCTGCGGTTAATTGCGGGATGGTCAATACTTTTACTATGTATTACTTAAATCGTACAGCCAAGTAATTTCTAATTTCTGAAATCTTGGGAAACACTCGACCGATTTGTCTGATTTATTTATTTTTTTTTATTCCTATAAGGAACATGGGCCAAATTGGAAGTATTAAAGAAAATTTTTGGTTAATATAAAATTAAAATCTTAATAAATAAAAAAGTAAAGTATACTTTTAGGAGTAACATTCTTATAGGTTTTTATTCTTTATTGCTTTTGTTACAATATTTATGTTCCTACTGCTATCGTAGGCATGTTTGATGACATAGTTACATAGGTCAGACCAAGTTGCTTACAAACTATTTATGCAGGATCCCGTTATGTTGACTTGCTACGATTGTATTGTACATGATTTCGAAAACAATAAGCTAAATACACTTTCATTATATGTAGTTGTGCTTTGCTTTTGCTCATCGATATTACTTACTCCATTTTTATTTTTTTAAATTTTGTCTTAATGCTAACGAATGTACAATATTTTTTGGTTTTTGTTTTTTTTTTTGTGTAAATATACAGAATACAATATACAAAATAGTATATTTGGTATCCCAACTCGAATATGCAACGTGTGTGTGTTTCTGATTATGAAACTCTGTTTCGCTCTTGTTCTAGTCGAAATTATCGTTGTCCGAATGTTCTGCAGCTCTTGATGTTGTTGCTCGCTATCGGAATTGTGCAAGATTGTATTCTTATTGCTCGGGTATTAAGCAGCTCTTTTTTCACTTCTTTGTCTTGTTTTTGATGATATCCTTCCAATTGATGTTTTTTTTTTGTGTCATTATTTTTTCTTTTTTTTTTTTTAACATATTGGAACGATTTTTTACCTTGTCTAAATTCTTTGTACTCACAGAAAATAAAACATAGCAATCACTTAAGTAGTTTTTGAATAAGGCCAAAACAAAACAAACAAAAATCAAAAATAAAAAAAAAAAAACAAACAACCAAACAAAAACACAATTTTTTTTTCTCGTCAGTGAAGAGTCTTTATATAATAAATAAAATAATATTAGTATTGATTTGACATTTGTTAGGATTCATTTAAAAATAATACATATAATATAATTATCCTCTTCAATTGATCTTGAATTTTAAAATTTTATTTTAATGTTTAAAAGTTGTCACACTACTCTACCAAACAATGAGAAAAATTAATGCCAAGAAATTTAAAATTAAATCGACAGAAACAAAAATAAGAATCTGTATGAATTTCATAGCAAAGCAAAGTAAAGATTTTAATGACATACGAGTAAACTGGCGGTCTTCATTCACCACTCTCTCAGTTATCAAGTTACAGCTTTCATCGTATAATGTTTCAATGATTCAAGGCCTTTTTCTTTGTTACGATGACGCCCGACGGAGTACTTTAGCTGATGACATTATCGCTCACTTTGACAAAGGCAAACGACTGTTTTCCTTATTGCAATGTTGAAACGACAAAATCATAAGGCTACAAATATGTACATATTGCTATAAAGCATTTAGTTATTGACCCGCAACTACGTCCTTACCTGATAAGTATTAAAGTTCATCGTGTAGCCTCGTTGAAGTTTTATTTTATTTGATTTGATTTGATTTTTTGCTTTGGGAATCTTTTCAAATTTCTTTAGAAAGAATAACAACATCAACAGTATTAGTGACTTTCAACATTTTTCATTAATTTGATTGAAGATTGTCGTATTGAAGATGGCTCAAAGCATTCAAATGGGAAATAAGAAAAAAACGCGAAACAAATATTGTAAATCACTTTGATCACAAAACAAAAATACTAAATACGATGGAACATTTTATTTTGATATACACTTTACACTAGAGTAAAATGGGTCTATATATTCTCATATTTGTAACCTATTTATGTAACAGTTCATTGGAGACCTGGCATATTTGTTTACTTAGTTTTCATGTAGACTTCATTGAGTCCGGAGCATACAAAATATTTTTAAAAATTTCACAAATTTTCGGAAAACCCATTTCTTGACATATAAAATGACAATTGTGCAGAATGTATAAGCCATAGAAACTTGAAATTGAATATGTTGAAGGCTTACTATCTATCCATATCCCTTGAGCCAAAAGAAAACACAATGCAATATGATAAGAAGTACTTTGTATATTTTGCTGAGACTATATTATATTTTATTGAATTTGAATCCATGTACTAAGTGCATACTTGAATTTGAAAGAAACTGAGAACATGTGGGAATATGGTAAATATTGTATGCAACGCATTGTAATTATTGAGATCAACATTAAATCAACTCAATATTCATTTGTCAATTTATTTATTGATCTGATTGCTTTACAAAAACAACTTAAAAGTGGTCGTATGTTAATTAAAGTGTTCATATCAAGATTTAATTTCAATTTACTCAAAACCATCTGTATTGCTCACGAACTTTCAACTATTATTTCAACTATTAAGACATGGTTTCAACAAACTGAATTGGTTGCATAAAAGCATATGTATCGATGGATGGATAAAAAAGCTGACTTGATAATAATGACCGTGAATAAAGATAAATATTATATATGTGCGACAAGATATTATAATGTCAATACCAAAATGGGCTTTGAGGAGTGCAAGTTTTTATGAAACGATTATCTTTGTCTGATTATTTTATATCATTTTTAGAAAGTTTAATTTTTTAAATTGTTCGGTTATAATGTTCACTTTGCCAACAATCCAGACGACAACAAGGCCACAAGTTACACACTGTCCGCTATACCTTGCTACAATGTGCAGCTGGGAGACTCTCAACCGATCTTAATGATCTGGTTATTGCCGCTATATACTGCCCCCTGGTTGGTCTAACATATTCTAGGGAGTTAGTTCAATTATTTTTTTGATAGACTTGGTCCCTGGTTCCCTGAATTGGAATTTCAAACATCAGTTAAGGGGTTCCAGATGGGCTACGCCTCGAGGCCATTGATTCTTTAGTGCCATAATATACAGAGAAGTTCTGGGTACCAGATCCCCCACACAGTATCACTTTAACAATAACCGACTTCCTGACGTATTGGATTTTGCAGTTTATGCTATCATCGATTCTACTGATCTATCCTCAGATCATCTCATTCTGATTGCTGAGTCTATGGTATCTGCCGACTGCTTCTCAAGCAACAAGCGACTACTGTGTCCGCATGCTGACTAACTGCGCTTTAGAACTGATCTATAAGAACGTTTAAATCTAAATCTGGTAATCAACTCCCCAAATGATTTACACGATGCCGTTGAACTAGTCACTCGCAATATAAACGCTGCAGCTGCCCTTGCGTGCTCCAACCTTTAAAAGTTGTGACCTGGAATTGATAAGGTACAAGCGGAGCCTCCGTCGTAGAACACATACGTACACGTAACATTCTGGATCAAGCTGCCTGGCGCACAGCTGAGCAAAAACTAAGAATCCATCTTGCCGAGAAAAAATCTTTTTAAATGCCGATCCATGTAAATCCTCAGGCATCTACCTGCGTCAAACAGCAGCCACTACGATTCGCACATCTTCTGGGCGAAAATAATCTCTGGTGCCGATCAGGCCACAGCGTTTGCAAACGGGCTATCCCTAAGGTTCACACCCCATCAGCTTGCTGCTGATGTCATCTATACCATGGCCCGCCTGCAAGATTGAAATGTATCTTCTGGTGATATAAAGTATCAGTATCATCAGTATCACCTACTGAGGAGCATCTTCAAAAAAAAAAGCAAATATTCCTCAATCGAGTTCAATAACACAATCTTAGCGACATAAGTGGATGATATCGCGGTTCTCTGCTTCGACAATTCACCGACTGAAGCAGGTACAAATCTGCAATTACATTTAAACCGCTTGGAAGTCCGGTTCACAAGGTGGAACATCAAGCTGAACTCATGTAAATCACAACTGTGTTCTTTCACTCTACGGAAAAGAGATATAGGTCTGGCAATACCACAGTCCACAGTTGTGAAATACCTGGGCTTCCACCTTGACAAACGCCTAACATGGAAAAAGCATCTAACAAGCACCGCTCGTTCCTGTTCCTATAAAATGAAAAACTGGACTGGCTTCTGAGTAATAGGACCAAACTCAGTTTGGAAAGCACACTGTTAATATATAAACAAAAATAACACATTTTTATTTTGTGAATTCAACGTTTTGGATATTACTAAGTTATAAATTTTTGTACACCCGATCTCATGAAAGCGTTTTTATGATTTCTTGTCAACACTTCTCTGTTCAATATACTTGCGTAGATATCTGCACCACGTTGCATCGGACAATTATGCCCCCCCAAATTTATACCACATAGGTGCCCTTTTGAAAACAAGGGCATTCCGATATTTTTCTGACATTCTTCAGCCTCTTCTTCGTTGACCACACAGAAACTTAAATCCGAGACAATCTTGCCTGCCTTATCCCCATACATTTCTTTGCACTTACTTTTGTCAAGTATTTTAGTAGTTTTAGAAACCATGTTAATATGTTCTAGGTGCCATTCTACAGTGAGAGCATCAGCGTCCGGTGCCAAATTTTCAGTACAAATCGAGGGTGCTTGGAACTCAACTGGAAAGTTTTCGACCACTTCTATAAGAGTCATAATTCCTTTTTCACCTTTCTGCAAAGATTCATTAACAGGACCAATTACTTGCGCTTCATAGCTCTTACCATCTAATGTCTTTACTTCCACAGAGTTTAAATGTTGTATTAAACAAGTCGACGGCGTCAGTACCGTCTTGCTTGATATTATAACTCCATTGCAACGTTTTTTATTGTCATGGAAGACTTCAACAACATATTGAAATAATGTAATATGAGCGCCGCGCGTTTCTACAGCCTTTGCAGTCTCATTTGTGGGTGATGGCACCCATGGTCTCCAAGGTTTGTGATGAGGTGGATAGTCTGGTCGTCGTCTTTTGTGGTCCTGGTGAGAGCTTGCCCAGTGGCCAGGATGATACCCAAAATGGTATCTATGATCTCCATATTTGTAGTTCAACTTGTGCTTCCATGGAAATTGCTTGGTCCTCCGGCTATCATAATACTCTACGCTACCCTTTTCTAAAGATTCATCGTTATCCTGATGACTTATTGTCACTATGAAAGTAAGAAGTTGGAGTAAAGTAAATCCCAACCGAATATACATCGTTTTGATGTCTTTCATATAACCTCTAGGACTGAAGAAACAGTTTAAATCCGTTTATTATTTGTCAAGTAAATCAAGTAATGGTTTAATTTATCGATTTAGATATTTAATCCAAACCATAAAAAATAGAATTCGCTTTAGTTTAAACCTATTAGTTCCAATACTATTGTAATATTTATAAATTTCATACTAACGTAGACTGTCTTATCACTTTAGTCTGCTAATTGTACCGCATACAACTGCATCGCAGCGAAGACCCCACAAATATGCGATGATTAGTATTGTGAGAAGAAGCCTTTTCGGCCGTTTCATGGTCAAATTGATTATAATATTGTAGATAATGATCATGACAATCGTAAAGAATTCCTATTGTTACTTCAACAATGAATCAACTCTTTCCTTGCCTTGGGATCCATTTAAGTGTTAGTTCACATCAAAGTGGCAGAAGTAATACTTTACTATTCCAATTGAAACGTTCTTCATTGATAACGTTCAAGAGGAAGAAAGTTCATAAGGAAGGGTGAGTAATTCAAATACAAGCAATACAACAGACTTGATATGACCAATTGACAGAAGCAATATAATAAAAACTGTTATAGTTATGGATATTTCTTTTATGGTGAGCGAAATAGCTTTAACAGATGGTTTGGATAATTTTATCCACAGCTGTGTAACAATCCTCTCTGATTCATTAGCCCGATGATCAACATGTCTCAACTGTTCAGTGGCTTTATTAACTAAACCATCACCGTTAACATAAACTTAGTTTTTGTCTTGAGTTACAAATCGAAACACATTCCTTGTGTTTCCGATGTTTGAATTCTGTGAATTGAATTTCTCTTTTGTGATCTATGGCATTATGATTGTTTCTTTTTTTATTTCCTGGATAAGCGCTTACTTGGCGCATTCATGTGAAGAGAGTCACTGCATGCTGTTTACAAAAGATGAAGAAATTGGACTGACTACTGCGAGCGAATAGTAAACTGTCACTAAAAAACAATTTGACTATCTATAAACAAGCGGGGACTGCGGCACCATATATCATCAAAAAGTTGCAAATCATAACAAAGCCCTACGACGCATAACTGGGGCACTGTGGTTAGTTAGTACCACCACACTACACCGAGAATTTAAGGTGCGAACGGTGATTAAGGAAACACATTTTTTTCAGCAGCCCTTACAATGATCTTTTGCTAAGGCACCCCAAACCTTTGGCAAAACGTCTTACACACGACACTTTCCGCCGTCGTTTGAAAAGATTAAATTACAACGATTTCCTTTTTTTTTGTTACGAGGGTCAATCACCATCGGGCGATGGCGCTGCTATTACAAAAGAGTGTTACCATCGTGCAGTACATTCTTTTAGTCGCCTACTGTCAAAGTTTCAGTCAATTCCCTTCATTAGTTTTATTTTGATAGCCTTTGGAAGCGGCGTGTCGGTCAGTTTTACAAAAATGAAAAAAGAGCAATATCGTTCGGTAATTAATAATCGGTCTCTGGTGGCTAAGTACTTGTTGATTGACCCTCGTAGATGTCATGTTTCTCTGAATCATGTAAATTTCATTGATGATACAAATGTATAAACACCGTCTCAATTGCTTAGACATTAAAAAAATTTATCCGACATAAAAAAAAAAAAACAATCCTGACGCACAGACAGACATACCTCGTCTCGTCGAACTGATCAAGAGTATTTATATATGTACTTTATAGCGTCACCGATGTCACTGCTTCTGTTTGTTACAAATTCACTATTCACTTTGTGTGAAACACTATCATTTTTTAAATCATTTGTTTTTAAATTAATTTAAGTTAGTTTTAGTTTTATTTACATTAATTTTAATAAATGTAACATTAAACAAAAAAATAAATTCGCCTGAATGGAATGTAAGGTTCTATGAATTGACGTTAATGTTCTGTTTGGTTTTGTTTTGTCAGTGCAGGCTCAGGCTTTGGCTTGTGCGGCACATAATCCCAGTAGACTTTTGGACTATGCTGTGGCTTGTAGTCACTAAGCATATAACGGTGATAGTGCACCTTGCGACGTTTCGATAAGACCGCATTCGTACCGATGAATAACAGCAAGAATGCCAGATGAAGGTAAAATAACCGTACAAATTGACGCATCTCGAGGAACTAATAGCAGCACATAGAATTGGTTTTAGTAATTTTAATTTTATGTTCATAGCATAGCACTTTATTTAGTAAATTTCAGATTTCACAGTAATTTAATGATTTCTTCCAGATAATGTGTATATAATCAAATTTTATTTGAAAAAAAATGTGGAAAAAATGCAATTACTGATTGAGAAAAAATACATTGTATTTTGTTTTGTATTTTATGAGACAACGGTGAAAGTCCTTGTAGCTCTTTCATTGACGAAATCCCTCATCTTATAGACATCAGCATATACATCCGCATTAACAGGACCATCATGCTCAAGGCATTGCTCACCATAAAGATTTATTCCACATAGTTTGGAATCCACTAAAAGGGGATCACCTATTCGAGTGTGGCAAGTATTGGAACGGCTTTTCTTCTTATTAGCAGCACAGAAAGTATTATCGTTCAATGGAACATCTAAGAAATCATCGAATTCATAGATTTTCCTGCAAGTGTCTAGCGGTAACGCCTTTGTTTTGAAATGTTCAATCTGATAGTCAAGTGTGTTTAAAAAAACGAGTTCTACTGCATCTCCATTTTTGGGGCTTGAGTGACACAAAGCCAGCGGCTTAATATCCTTTTTTGTATACGGTTCCTTCAAGACCAGTAACACGATTGTTTGGGTGTCTTCTTTTCCCGAAGGGTATATTACCTCTTTTACCCGATGCAGGGATTCATGGGAAGCTTTAATACCAATGGTGTCAGCGGTGCGCACAAATAGCTCTTTCGTTTTGATATCTTGCTTCAGATGGTCAGATCGTAAACAATGCGAAGAAGTTATAACAACATCATCCGTAATGAGAGCGCCGGCGCAAATTACAGATCCTCGATGAAGAATATTTGTATAAGATGTCATTTCTTGTGTATCATGCGGTGTACGTCTGAAAACCTTTTCATGATCTTCAAAGAATTCATCAGAGTTGTTCTCACTTTCTTCACTTAATTCGTTATATTCACTTTCTTGACTCCCATCCATCGTGTCATCATCAATGCTGTCAGAATCTTTAGAAAACTCGTTGGTATTCTGATCTACGCTTCCATAATCTGATGTCAGGTTTTCATCACTTTCATCAGTAATAGCATTTGGAGACGCAATATTATTAAAGGGCCCAATCAGCACCAAAATCAATATACCGGGAATCTTTAAAGAGCTTTGCATATTATATTGAGTTGTTTATAAGACTAAGAAATACAACTTACTGTGTAGCATAGTACTAGTAGTACATAAAGTGACGTGGTTTTGAGCCTTAAGTGTTGCCAATCAGTTTACTCATGTTTACTAATCAGATTATGAATGTGACTGTAAACTATATAAGGGAATTGATTAGTTAGCGTCAATTTCAAATCGAAGCTTTACATCAAAAACTACAAATAACTCTTCTCTATCTTACTTTCACTTCTTTGTCACTCTTATCATATCTTGTACTTTTAAGGTCTGGACACCTTCGGTACTGTCCTGATGCTGTGTATTAATTAAAAACTTTGATGAATACAAACCTCAAACTTCAAACTTGTTCTCATCGGTTCATCGCTTCAAATACTTGGTCTGTTGTCGTTTGGTTACTTCAATTCCCGCTGTCGTTTGAAAAGGTTAAATTACAACGATCTCCTTAATAGAAGATTGTAATTTTTTTTTTTTTTTTTACGAGGCTCAATAAACAAGTACTTAGCCTCACCGCTCGATGCCGCTGCTATTACAAAAGAGTGTTACCATCGTGCAGTACATTCTTTTAGTCGCCTACTGTCAAAGTTTCAGTCAATTCCCTTCATTAGTTTTGTTTTGATAGCCTTTGGAAGCGAGCGTGTCGGTCAGTTTTACAAAAATGGGAAAAGAGCAATATCATTCGGTAATTAATAATCGGTCTCTGGTGTATTTGGCGCTGTTTAAGCGCAATCCGGCGGATTTCTTGCGTCGTTTCGTGATCGGCGACGAAACATGGATTCACTGGTACACACCAGACAGCAGCGCTATCGGACGATGAGGCTAAGTACTTGTTGATTGACCCTCGTAGATGTCATGTTTCTCTTACTTTATGGCGTCACCGATGTCTTCTTCTGTTTGTTACAAATTCACTATTCACTTTGTGTCAAACACTATCATTTTTTAAATTATTTGTTTTTAAATTAATTTAAGTTAGTTTTAGTTTTATTTACATTAATTTTAATAAATGTAACATTAAACAAAAAAATAAATTCGCCTGAATGGAATGTAAGGTTCTATGAATTGACGTTAATGTTCTGTTTGGTTTTGTTTTGTCAGTGCAGGCTCAGGCTTTGGCTTGTGCGGCACATAATCCCAGTAGACTTTTGGACTATGCTGTGGCTTGTAGTCACTAAGCATATAACGGTGATAGTGCACCTTGCGACGTTTCGATAAGACCGCATTCGTACCGATGAATAACAGCAAGAATGCCAGATGAAGGTAAAATAACCGTACAAATTGACGCATCTCGAGGAACTAATAGCAGCACATAGAATTGGTTTTAGTAATTTTAATTTTATGTTCATAGCATAGCACTTTATTTAGTAAATTTCAGATTTCACAGTAATTTAATGATTTCTTCCAGATAATGTGTATATAATCAAATTTTATTTGAAAAAAAATGTGGAAAAAATGCAATTACTGATTGAGAAAAAATACATTGTATTTTGTTTTGTATTTTATGAGACAACGGTGAAAGTCCTTGTAGCTCTTTCATTGACGAAATCCCTCATCTTATAGACATCAGCATATACATCCGCATTAACAGGACCATCATGCTCAAGGCATTGCTCACCATAAAGATTTATTCCACATAGTTTGGAATCCACTAAAAGGGGATCACCTATTCGAGTGTGGCAAGTATTGGAACGGCTTTTCTTCTTATTAGCAGCACAGAAAGTATTATCGTTCAATGGATCATCTAAGAAATCATCGAATTCATAGATTTTCCTGCAAGTGTCTAGCGGTAACGCCTTTGTTTTGAAATGTTCAATCTCATAGTCAAGTGTATTTAAAAAAAAGAGTTCTACTGCATCTCCATTTTTGGGGCTTGCGTGACACAAAGCCAGCGGCTTAATATCCTTTTTTGTAATCGGTTCCTTCAAGACCAGTAACACGATTGTTTGGGTGTCTTCTTTTCCCGAAGGGTATATTACCTCTTTTACCCGATGCAGGAATTCATGGGAAGCTTTAATACCAATGGTGTCAGCGGTGCGCACAAATAGCTCTTTCGTTTTGATATCTTGCTTCAGATGGTCAGATCGTAAACAATGCGAAGAAGTTATAACAACATCATCCGTAATGAGAGTGCCGGCGCAAATTACAGATCCTCGATGAAGAATATTTGTATAAGATGCCATTTCTGGTTTATCATGCGGTGTACGTCTGAAAACAGTTTCATGATCTTCAAAGAATTCATCAGAATTGTTCTCACTTTCTTCACTTATTTCGTTATATTCACTTTCTTGACTCCCATCCATCGCGTCATCATCATAGCAGTCATAATCATAATTCTGATCTACGCTTCCATAATCTGATTCATCACTTTCATCAAAAAAACCAAATGGAGACGCAATATTATTAAAGGGCCCAATCAGCACCAAAATCAATATACCGGGAATCTTTAAAGAGCTTTGCATATTATATTGAGTTGTTTATAAGACTAAGAAATACAACTTACTGTGTAGCATAGTACTAGTAGTACATAAAGTGACGTGGTTTTGAGCCTTAAGTGTTGCCAATCAATTTACTCATGTTTACTAATCAGATTATGAATGTGACTGTAAACTATAGAAGGGAATTGATTAGTTAGCGTCAATTTCAAATCGAAGCTTTACATCAAAAACTACAAATAACTCTTCTCTATCTTACTTTCACTTCTTTGTCACTCTTATCATATCTTGTACTTTTAAGGTCTGGACACCTTCGGTACTGTCCTGATGCTGTGTATTAATTAAAAACTTTGATGAATACAAACCTCAAACTTCAAACTTGTTCTCATCGGTTCATCGCTTCAAATACTTGGTCTGTTGTCGTTTGGTTACTTCATTATTATTTTTCGAAGTCATTCACTTATTGCATTGTTTGTTCTCTATTCATTCATTTTACTCTAGCCCGCTTGTTTACGATGCTTAGAATTACTCGTTTAATCAATGTCTGAGGCTATATACTATACATAGTATGTACATCTATGTGTCTACATACACATGTATAAATGCTCTTGCAAAACCGAAGAGTAATGATTCCGGCGGCATAAGCAACCACATCAGCGCATATATCAAAGCTTGTTGAATATTCAATAAAAACGAGATGTTTCAATTATCCAAACTTCATTCTGCCTGTTCCCTTATGTCAGTGGAATATCGTTTGTACATACATGTGTGGTTTTTGTAATTTGTTGCATTTGTTTTCTGCAGACGATATTGTTACTCCCAAGTGAATTCAAAAAACTCCTCTTTACATTTCTATTCAATTATATATAGATAGAGGACAAGATGAATCGAAACAAAAAAATTTAATTTACTTTGATTCAAGTTCATATGCAAAGAATCGAGGTCCATAGTCAGATTCGCCTCCATTGACATTGTTAATAACATTATTCGATGACCATCTTAGAAATTTGCTATTTTCATTAGTTGGTTTAAGGTAACAAAAGAAAAAAAAAAAAAAAAAAATTACTTTCCATAATAAGAACATGCTTTGAAGAATAATGTGTGTAAAGAATGTTTAAGCTTGTAAGAGGATATTTTATGGCATTACATCATGACTATGAACTCATTATTATACCTTGCATACCTTTTTGAAATCAAAGAACCATTTGTTGGAGACTCCATTAAGTAGGCAATACGAGGGTCGTTCAATAATACTTAGCCTACAAAAGAAAAAACGAAAATTTTGGAAAAGTGGCGATTTATTTTTCCACATAATTTCCTTCTAGCTCAATACACGATGCTCCCAAAAATACGTTTTCCCGAGGTCTGCAAAATAGGCCTCCGTGGCGGCGATGACCTCCTCATTCGACCTAAATCTATTCCCGGCGAGTGACTTTTTCAGGTTTGTAAACAAAAAGAAGTCACAGGGGCCCAAATCTGGAGAATGCGGTATATGGGGCAGCAATTCGTTGCGCAATTCGACCATGGCGACGGCGGTTGCGCTTCTTGTCCGGTGTGAGCAAATGCGGCAACCATTGCGCCGACAGCTTTCTCATGCCCAGTTCTTCGTGTAGAATATAATGCGCCGTTTCTTTTGCGATGCCTACAGTCTAACCTATCTCGAGAACATTCAATCGGCGGTCTGCCAACATGAGATCGTGCATTTTTTTACATTTTCCTCCGTAGCAGCCGTTTTCGGGGCACATGGGCGTGGCTCATCAAAAAACTACGTGCGACGAACAAACTCGTTGAACCAATTCTTGACGGTTGCCATCGAAGGAGAGGGGTCACCATACACAGCATCCAAGCGATCTTTGATTTCGCTGCGCGTTTTCCCTTCCAAAAACAAGAATCGAATCACCAAACGATATTGCTCTTTTTCCATTTTTGTTAAACTGACCGACACGTTCGCTATGAAAACGAAACTAATGAAGCGACTGAAACTTTGACAGTGGGCTACTAAATGTACTGCATGATGGTAATGCTCTTTTGTGATAGCAGCGCCATCGTAGTTTGTTATATAGAACTAATTAGTGTGAAGATAATAAAATCAAAGAAAAAAATCATTTATGTGAATTGTATTTTATTTTGGCAGAATTAATGTTAACAGAAAATGGTTTCGGATTGAAAAGTCTTCTTTAGCAGTACAAATTTTATTTATTTATTGATTCTACAATATTTGATTCTTTTTATTTTTCATTTACTAAAAAAAGATACAATATATATCGCCACATGTCATTTATTATGCTAAAATTAACTATTATGTCAACCGAAAACCAAATGAACTGCCAAGTATACCATAATTGTTTAGAGATGGTGTTTGCTATATAGAAACTGTTGTATGATTCCAATTGTACATTATACTCGTATAATTTCTGTTACATATTAATGTCCGAAATAAATTTAATTTTCATAATAAACTCTGATTGGTGAAGCCACGCCTATGCTTCGTAACTTATGCATTACAAATTCTTGTGCTCCTCAAAAGAAAAGAAAATACTTGTTTCAAAGCAAATTTCCGCAAGTTAAGCGCAATCATAATGACCGAACCAAACATGTGGGCAAAAATGATGCAACTGGACATGAGTCATGGCAAGAGCAGTTTAGCTCTCGGGTTAACTTTGTGCATGCAAACATATAGATGTATGTTTTTGTCTAAATACAATACATACGAGTATGTGTGTATATTGAACGGACATAAACTGGATGTGTGTCTTCAATTCGTTTTACTTATTTTATGCATCTTTTGCACTTCTTTGAATGCTCGCTTGGTCGCTCGTTTACTTTCCTCTCTTGCACAGTTCGTTGCACATTTGAACATGCCCCCAGAAATAAATGCAAATTTAGCTGCAAACTTGCAAACACACTCACATATCCTTTTTGTTATTTGGCTTCTATTTTCTTATCCTTTTTTATTTAACTAGAAATGCTGCTGCACATTTCCTTGGACGGTTTACTTTACTCATTCTTAGAACAATTTTCCATGTGTCGTCTATTCTATTTCTTATTTTCTTCCGCCATTGCATTCCTTTTGTGATGCTCTTTCAACATATTTGTATAAATTTTCGATTTTCTGCTTCAATAGTCGGTGAGCGGCAGCACCAACCCATGCTACAGGCTGCGAAGCCACTTCACTTTGTTTATTTCTCAAGAATTCAATTTTTTAAGTTCCGATTTTATTTTAGATTCGTACTTTTCCTGCTGCTTTGGCTTTATTTTTTCTCCACCCTTTGACGCCAACTTCAACAGAGATATCCTGGGAAGGATTCCATCGTTCGCTTTGTGTATTTCACAAGCATGCCTTGCAACCAAGAACCGACTTTCGATTCCCCTCATTCTTCATATGCTACACACACTCGTATCATTGACTTAAGTATGTCTTTTGTCTCTCTTAACACTGACTCGACTCGACTCAACTTAACTCAACTCGACTCAAACCTACCGATTCAGATACTCTTCAGAATCTCTTTCTTCTCCATTCCCAACTGACACGCAACGCATTTAACTGAAAACTTTGATACCTTTCAACTATGCTCATGTTTTGCTCAGTTTCGTTTATTGTAATTGAATTGAATTGTGACAAATTCAACTCCAACTCGAACTTCATCTTCAACTACTATTCCGAGAGTAACTTAATCCCTTCTAATTCCTATTCCATTCAACTCCTTTATGTTCATTTTTATTGTTGTTGTTTCTAATTTGTACTAATTTGAATTTTGAAAATGTGAAACACAAAACACGTAAATTATTTGATGAAGTGTTAAAGCAAAAATCAAAAATTTTCACTTTTGCTTCATTTCTTTTAAGGAATAAGCTTTTTGTGCACAAATTCTCAAAATTGGCTTAAAACTGCCTGCATATGTTCAATTTCTTCGCTTTATTTAACAAATTTTATCTCTTAACAAAACGACGGAATTGTAAATTTCAGCCAGCTTCGATTTTAATTTCATAATATGTGGTTAAGTTGAATTTTAGTTGAATTTCAAACGTAACGTGTACATAAAACCCCTTTGTGAGAAATTTTGCAAGTCAGGAGTATGCAACCACTAATTCTACTTAGATGGATCTATTTTTATACCTAATATATATATATATATATACATACAAGTAGGGAAGGACTTTTTCTACTTCCTACTGGTATCACAATGGGTCTCAACTAGCCTAAGTGTGCTCTATGCTTTTGTGGCCGGAACGACCAGATAACCTAAGCTAACCTAAGCACATTATGTGATGTATGAGTCTGAGTGTATTTTGTTGTTGTACAATAAAAGAACCTTGGACGTGGCATCAACTGATTTTGCTTTAGAGATTTCTACTACGCTTCACTTGGTCTTGTTTCGTTTGTTTTGTCTTGGTTCTCTTTGCCTTGGACTCATCTTCTTTGGCAATACTTTGCTTTGTCCTGCTTTAGTTCCCTTTGTTGCTTAATGGCTAATTAGTAGTATAATTTACACCTTAATGACTATAATGCTCAGCTCACTTGCCAAGACTCACACTCCTTACTCTTTGCTAACGATTATTTACTTTTATAACAGACACTGCAACGGACAAACGCTTGGCTTTGTTAAACTCTCTTGTAGAAACAGCGACCTTTTCTCTATTTAAATAATGTATGTGTGTGTGTGTGTGTAAATGTTACTTTGAATATATAGTAGTAGTAATTGGAAAGCTTTTGAAGGGGAGAATTGTCTCTATGCATATGTGTATATAAAAATTAAAATTTATGTACGAGGGTCTTGAAATTCAAATGGTTTGTGGAGATGGTATGTGTTCAAATTTCAATTCGATAGTACATGAAGTACCAGTGTTTTACGTGCTCGCCTGTCTGTGAAGACTTAAGAACACGGTGCCAAGCACATGGATTGATAAACTTCAATCAACGTCCCCTTGGATTTATATCCGCAGGTCCCAAATTTAAGTCATATTTATTTTGGTAAATATGACTCTCTCCTTGGTGGGAAGCGAGGCCTATCTTAAACCTCTGCTGCTCTCTGGGTCGCAGCACCCGGTTGTATAACGCAACTCCACGTCGAGTTATTACTCTACCCGCATTTGGGTATTAAACCACAGCCACCACGATACTCCCACAAGGGGGCCGTACCCGCTGGCCAGGACGGAAACAAGTTCCGTGGGCTCCTGACCACCCGTGGTACCAGAAAATAGCCTCCTGGTCAGACTTCGTACCCGAGGTACTACCAAATTCGAACTCCAAAAAGTTCATGGGTTGGTGGCCCAAATTTGAACATAGCTCTCTGGAATAGCATTGCAGGTTGGTAGCCCACAGATGGCACAGTATAAAGCTATACTCATGGGTACAGCTTCCTCACTGTTGGGAGCGAGGTCTATTCCTACCTCTTCCGCCAATTTGGCAGCATTCATTTGATAAGAATCAGGCGAGCAAATGTCCCCACTGGCACAAGGACTTTAGGCGAAAGGGTAGTAGGCTGAGACCGCTACAAGCCAGACGCCCGTGGTACCAGAATACCTCTGGTCAGGCAGCGTAACCAAGTTACTACCAGTAGAGCTAATTCGATAGTACAAAAAGAAAAATTGTGGTTTGTTAGGGAATAATTCTCCCATATTGATCCGATTCGGCTGATTCCAATAAATGTAAGCATTTGTATCGCAAAGTTATTGTGTTCAAATTTTTCTTCACATATGCAGTGAAGGTGATGTACTATTTTAATCAGCATATTCATCTATGAGTTCCTAATCTTACAATTGTGTATGTGTATAAAGTTCAAAAACTATTAGGTATAGAGGTTATTTACTATAAAACTCTCGTACAATCAAATAATATACTAAAAGTTATAAATAAAATATAATAAAAATTATTGGATAATTTTCATATGTATATCTTATTTGACAATTTAAAGGGTATTAAATATCTAGACGATTACAAGTTGATGATTTTTAGTTATTTATTTTTTTTTCTTTGCATAAAATTTCATCCAATTTTGTTACCTTTGAATTTTAACTTTTGTATGTTTTCACACGATATTTTTTGTACATTTTCCGTGCGAATATTTGTCACGCGCATTTCTCACATAATTTCAAAAGGCAAAATAGCATATTTTTAGAAAATTGCACTATTTTCACATTGTCAATTTTGTTAAAATGAAATTTGTATGTAACGCGGATTGGATGCAATCACGGTAGAAGTTCCATTGTGAAATATTTCTTGAAGAAAATACATTTTATAAATAAATCCATTTGAAGAATTGGTTATTTTCAAACGAATCTAAGCTGAAATCACTGAAACTTCTGTTGCTTTTAGCGTATCGTAATTTAAAGTGTATTTAACTTGAAATACCCAGAAATTCTTTTTTCAATTGAATATACAAAGTACATAAATGTGAATAATCTTGCATGATATTAAGATAATCTAATAACAATTTTGCTCTTAATAATCAAGTTCAAAGTAGTTTTGTACCTTGCCAATAAACAAAATTCGATGAACAACTGTTTTATTTGAAAAAAAAAGAACAAAAAAGAAAAGAAAAATAGTTCAAAGAAGTTAAGTTTAGTTAAAAGTTTATCAAACAACTGACATCAGATGATCGTTTATAGACTAAATACGGGCGAGTCTAATGAGTTAGAAATATGTGATAGTCGCAAAAAGACAAAAAAAAAAAAAAAAACAAAAAAAAATTAATAAGGCGCTTTGCTGAAGAAAGTGTTTGATTTATTAATTTTTTAGTTGATCCATTAAAACAAAACTATATAATGTGCGCCTATTCTCATTCTTCATTTTTCACCCAATGTGTTGATTGTCCTCTTCTGTCATATTTGTAGTGTTATCATCGTGAATCGTTGCAGAAAATCAACTTCTTAGTCAGTCTTTAGTATACGAGTATTCTATAGAGATGTTTACTAAGCCTGTTATATCGTGCAATTTGACTCTTTGATTATTATAGCAATCACTTTAATGAAAGTGTCTTTGAGACGATCAGAACATGGTTTATATATGGTCTAAATGTGCCATATATTGTAATTTATCTATCTTCTTTTGGATCTTATCTTACCCTGGATTCAGTAAAAATATCTGATTCACAAAATAAAAAATAAATAAAACAAGAAAAGGTGTTTTCTTAAAACAACTTCAACAGTAGAATGATGCAATGAACTAGCTCTTTCTCTACAAACGTTGAATGAAAGTATTTACTTTTTGAAACTGACAAACTATTTGTTTTTTGTGCCACCATAAAGTCTATCGGCTATATACATACATATTACGACTTAAGTGAACTTCAAATTGCTTTACATTCATATAAAGCATCTAAACATAATCTTAATAGACGCCTTCATGTCCATTTGACACAATACTATTTCTATACAGAAAATAGTTTCTAATGCACTGTACTGTTATATAAAAGGTAAAGATTTTAAAGAAACAATAAAAAAGTTGTCATTCGATTTTAACATATGTATTTAGATAGAATTTTCTTAAACATAAGCAAAGTACACAAAATTTCCTTTAAATGTTTAAAAAATGAACGAACGTTAAACTGGGAAATTAATAGGAAGAAGCAACAAAGAATTGTTAAAACATGATTTTTATTTATGACCCACGTTAAAAAGCATCTAAAGCCAGTTTTGTAAAAAATAAAAAGAAAATTACAAAATATTTAAAAGCGAAGCAGAATTGCATGGAGGAGGAGGCATCACGACAATTGTGGAAAATATTAAAACAAGCGCAAAATATTACAACATTTTAATAGTGTATGGTAAATGAAGATTTATGGTCGACGGCGACAATAACAACAATAACAACAACAACAACAAGAACAACAATAAAAAAAATATCACAACTATGATAACAATAACACCAACAAAAATGACAGTGAGCGAAAAGTGAAAAATTAAAATGGAAATCCTAAAAAAAAAAATACGACAAAATTTTGTCTCAACTAAGCTAAAATTCGTCGTTTTGGTTTTTTTTGCGCGAAATCAGGAGAAAGACAAAAGAATAAAAAAGAAAATAATACTAGTCGTATCACGTCAGTTCCATCACTCTCGTGACAGTCAGTAGTTTACTATATTCACATGCCGTGTTCTTCATGTCTTTCTTCTTGTTGTTGTTGTTGTTGATCAATTTTTTGCTGTATTTTTGAAGCCTTTATTGCTTTCATTGCTGTTACTAAAAACAAAATAACTTTCTGTTGTGGGTTGGGTGGTGGTTTCGCTTACCCCATAGTTTGTGTCGGCCTGACGGCAGTGAGACCAACCACCGATTCTTTGTGATGGCAAAAACGAAATAGGCGTGTTTAATCAAAATATGTAAATGTGAGCCAAAAACGTAGTTAATTTTTGGTCATTTTATCGTTTTGCATGCTTCTCTGTAGGTCAGATCAGTTCGGCTGGTTTAGGCACTTTTAGTTTATATCCAGACAACGGCTGAAATTAGCTGATGTCACTGTTGTTATTGCACAGTGTTACTAACTACTTGTATATAGAGAAACGACTAAAGTTTTTGCTTCATACAAATCCATTCTTATTATTTATTTCTTTATCTCAATAATCTTACAAATTTATTTTAAATTATTGATAATAGTTTGTTAATACAGAGTTTTGCTGTCCTTTCAAATAAACAAACCTTAATCCATTATTATATTGGTAAACTGCGTTATTACCTGATTTGTCAGACATTTTCTGTCCGGAATCTTTGCTGCTAGTCAATAATTTAAATTAATCACACAATGATTGCCATTTCTTACTTTCATGTGCCCAACAAGTTTCAGTTTGTAAAGGGTCTTTTACACAACTGTGTGTTGGCAAAACTGCTTTTTTTGACAACCGATTTAACAGCTGATTTTTGCTTTTTGTTTAGTTTGGTTTAACATTTTATTATGGATAATAGACTTACACTAGAGCAACGCTTCCAAATTGTGAAATTTTTTTATCAAAATTATGGTTTTGTTCGCCAAACCATTTTATAGTAATCATAATCGTCCACCAGAGCGGCTAATTCGAATAACTTTGGATCCTTTTCACACCACGTTTACTCTTAATGATAATCTGCATCCCGTAAGACGCCGAACAGTGCGCAGCAAACAAGCTGTAGCCGCAGTACAGCAAAGCATTGCAGAAGTTCCAAATCAATCAATTTCTCGCCGTTCTCATCAAATGGCGACACATTTGTTCATCCAATTTATGGAAGATTTTACGAAAGGATCTTGGTTTAAAAGGTTTTAAGATTCAAGTTAAGCAGGAATTAAAGCCAAACGACGGGTGAAATTGATATTAATCTTGATTTTCCATACAAAATATGGAAATGAAATAATTTTACTTAATGGTCCTAATAATTGGCCACCAAGATCATGTGATTTAACTCTATTGGATACTTTTCTTGGTGGTTATGTACACCTACGCCGATAAACCAAAGACAATTGAACACTTGGAAATAAACATTTGAAGATTGTTGGTGAAATACGGCTGCGAAAAGTATGTGAAAATTGGGCATCCAGATTGCGTCTTGTACGCGCCAGCCGTGTGCCCACATGCCATAAAATTATCTATCCATAAAAAAAAAAATGATATTAAAAATATTTTCTTTTTTTCATTTTAATTTAAAGTAACAAAAATGAAAGATTATTTAAAAACAATATTTCTGAAATAGGCAATTTGAACAATTTCCCATATGCTAAGCGAATACCTTTGATGGCTTCCTTTAACAAAATCGAACCACTGTGCAAAGTCATTCATCATCATTCAAGTGGCTTGGAACCACTAATTTCGACATATGAATTTTATATTTTACTGTGTATTTCAATTGTAAGTAATTTACTTTATTTAAGAATTTAATTTGATAGTTGATTAACAAATAATTTATTGGTCGAAGAATAAAAACTTACTTTGAAACAATATATTTAATTGGTAGGAATTTTTATATTATTTTTATTTCTTAGTAAAATTTTTCTATATAAAACGCAGACGATCGAGACTAGTATATTAATTAAGCATATGTATTATTCAAAAGCCAATAACAAATATACATTTTATCATATCATATCATACCATATCATATTATGCGAAACCATACAATTCGATAACACATTCACGACTTTGACTGATAGTTTTGTATTGCAATTAACACCTTTGGCATCCAGTTCTCAAATATTGATATAACTTATCAAGAAGTTTGTCCAATTTTTATCAAAACGATTTGATGACGACACAAAAAAGCTCAAATGCTTATGAACTTGTCACAGCCGTCAATTTTTTTTGTTAGTTTTTGTCTATTTATTTATTTACTTTAGTAATTAATTATTATTTCATTTATTTATTTATGGAAAAACTTTAAAAACTTCACTTCACCGAAACATAAATACCTTTCACATCAAATTTTGTGTGTATTAATTGTCAATTTATCAGTTGAAAATATCATGGAAATGCAAAAAGCTATAAGGTATATCAAATAATGATACAATCAGTTGAATATGCGGATATGTTGTACAATATTTTGCAAATTCCTATGGAAAAATCTAACATTGGATTTGGAAATATATATTTTTTTTATTGTTGTACAGTAGAGAAATACGACTCAGAAGAGTATTTTGTAAGGAAATTATTATCGGCGAGTGAAAAAATTTTTCCAAATTTAGTGGTTTGCATAACAGTACACGGACAAGCTAAATCTATTCAGCTCATCATGCTGATCATTTTCATACATGACGGGTAACAAAAGTTACATCAAAGTGATAATACCTAATTATACTAGTGTGTAAGAGAAAATAAGCAAAATATCAGTGTGAAGTATTGCATTTAGATATTTTTTAAAAATGAAAATCAATAACGAAGTCAGTTGTTTTGTTATGTTAACTGCGATGGGTCTACGTAGACGCCTCCGTTGGATTTCATTGTGTATGGCGCTTTTTGTGAGCGTACAATTTCTTCTACTCGTTTCACTGATTAAATTGGAGTTTTTTAGTGAATTGGATGTGGTCTATTCGAAAGTGGGTACACGAAGAAAAAAAAAAGAATAGCATTAATTTACATAATAAACTAAACGGTATTTAAAAGTAGATCGCATTGCCTAAAGAACGAGTGCGTATTCGTGATATTTTAGCTTGGCGTGACTTCATTAGAAATACGCCGAAGCACCCACAGTACTATTACAACTACAATCAGAGGCGAAGTGATAAACTAGATATCTTACGTTCGTTGCCTGATACGCGTGATGTCGCGTGAGTACGGTAAAAGCTTTTGATGTTCCCGTCTTTCAGAAAGTTTCATTCCACCAGTTGCTCAATTCGCAACTACACGTTGCCGGCACCTTCGCATGCTGCAGTCTCCATTGTTATTTGTTTTCACAATGAGGCACGCTCAATGCTCCTACGCACCATTGTATCGCTTCTACAACGCACGCCCGGCAACTACTTGCACGAGTTGATTCTAATCGATGATAACAGTGATGATAGTAAGTGGTACATGATATTTGGTGTTTTGTATTTTGCTTCATTTGTACTCCCTCACATTTATTTAGAACAGCTGCTGTCAGCGTTCGAATTGCTTGCACACCAAATTCAAACGGAGGTGAAAACATCTCCGTCACCACGATTTATAATACGCAGGAATCCACAGCGCCTCGGGTTGATTGCTTCACGTAATCTTGGTGCACGTCTCGCTACTGGCAACTATTTATTCTTTCTTGACAGCCACTGTGAGGTCAATGTCGGTTGGCTGGAGCCATTGCTGGAACGAAGCATTGCTGGACGACGCACTGCGGTCAGTCCTATATTGGATAGCATAGATGCAGCCACGTTGACATACTTGGCTAGCGCTACGAATCTTATGGGTGGTTTTGACTGGAATTTACACTTTCACTGGGTGTTGCGTAACTTATCAGACAACAGAGAGCTACCATTCAAGTTAGTTTCTATTGGAAAGTATACAAAAATCTAAAAATAATAATTTCCTTTTGATTTACAGTAGTCCAGTTTTCGCTGGTGGCATTTTTATGATTTCACGCGATTGGTTCTTTGAACTAAATAGCTTCAATACGCTACTCGAGGTTAGTAGACAAGTAATAAACATGCTTAGGGTTCATAGGTCAATAGCCATCTAATTATGTTGGATAATCATCGAACAAAGGAAAGAAAAAGGATGCTGATACCAACTTGTCATGAACATGACAATGAATTCCGCTTAGCAACGAAAATAAAAATTGAGAACCACAGAGCAGCCGCCATCATTCTTCTTTTTGTTTTTGGTGACATGTCTATTGCAGTTTGCTTTGCTTCTTGCACAATTTTTGGCCAAGAAATGGTCAACGCTCAATGTTTAATTGACCACAACAAATTGTAAAAAAAACTTGATGACATAGACGATGTGCATGTGGCTACAAGACCAAGCTTCTTGCAGTGTTTTATTTCTACTTTTTCTATTTCACTTACACAGACCTGGGGTGGCGAATCCATTGAGTTTTCTATCAAACTGTGGCTTTGCGGTGGACAAATTGAGATCGTGCCCTGCAGTCGAATCGGACATATTTTTCGCCAAAGGCATGTCTTTCATTTTCCCAATGAGAACAAGAGCTCAAACGAGAAGGTGCTTGATAAGAATTCTGATATCATAGTCAATGGCCAGATGACATATTTAAGGTAGGTTTGCTTTCTTAAGGTGAAAACGATGTTTTATGGAATTTTTCAATTTATTTGAGCTTATTCCTATATGAAATGAATTCCATTTTAATATAAGCATTCTTTATACGCATTTATTGATGCATCTTTATTTTACGGCGTGCATCGGATATTCAGAAACTCAAAAGTCATCGCCGAGACTTGGTTGGACGAGTACAAAGCCTTCTTTTACGCCTTGAAGCCAGCAGCCGAAGGCATCGCCATAAATGTAGTACAGGAAAAATTGTTGGCATTTAAGCGTTCCCTCAAGTGTCGTCCATTTGCATGGTATTTGCGACATGTGTTTCCACAGCTGAAGTGAGTAAACCGAATAGAGTGAGTCACAACATATAAATGCTTCATTGAAAGTTAAATTATTGCAGGCTACCCAACGATGAATTCAAAGCATTTGGACCACTGAGAAACAAAGAACGCTGTCTGCAAGTGACACACCATCAGGCAAATTCAAGTCATAATCTCAGTCTCAGCCAAAAATATTACCATCATCCCCAGCTCCAATTGTACATGTCAAGTTGTTATCGCGTCGATGTCACTCACTGGTATCTGCAACGTTCTCTTGACCAACTGCAGATGCGATACAAGGCCAATAATGACAATGAGTACGCTATGTACTGTCTTCGTCTGGCTAGAGTCGATGTTGGTTCTGGCTACGATAACTACATTAAGAGCGGCAGCAACACTTACGCACTAATGTTGGCAAAGTGCAACAATATGAAACGCGGTGCAAACCAGGGTAACAATTCTGATCGCTGGTTGCGTTGGGGTGCCCAACTCAGGCATGCAACGACTCATTTGTGCCTCGATAATCTACTCAAAGATGTCATTGTCGTCAGTCAATGTAGATATGGAGCATCATCGCAACTGTTTCAGTTTGCGCGTGAAGTTCAACATCAATGAGTAGCTGCATTGGATATAAGCTTATTTTAAATTTGAGTTAATAAAGTAAAATTCGCTTAAGACTGTGAAAACGAAGGTTAAAGATTCTAAAGCTTTTGGGGATGGAGTTCATTGGTGTTCGGTGTGATTTCCAATCCAAGCATCATGAAACTTACACTTTTGAATGAATGACGATCACAAAGGATAACATTAAATTTATCATGTATTTTTTTTTCTGGATTACACATGAATATGTGTCGTCTGGAAGTTCTTGTACTATCATGAAGGATGCGCACGTTTCCTGTGGCTTTCATTTGACGCATTCCCATTCACAGACTCGTGTACAATGCCAATGAGATAAAAGTCAACGACAATTGCCATATTGTATTGTCGGCGTGTTTAGGTAGTCAACAAAACTGGAGTAACAATAGCAACATAGACAGTGACAATTGTTGCAAGCAACGCCATTCCGTCAACGCCGAAAACGTAATTGAGCTGATAGCTCCATAGCACTTCCGGTAACAAGGGTTGCCACCGGAAATGAAACAACCAAACGAAGAAGAGAAGAACAAGCAAAAGGATACAAGAAAATGGGGGTTTAGAAAGAAGAAGAATTCATAAAAAAACGAAGTAACTGCAGTAAAAAATGAAATTGTAACTCATCGGTGGCTGCCTCTTGCTTTTGCAGTTCCGTCCGCTCCTTCTTTGTTTACGTTTTACTACGGTTCGGTTCTCTTGACTCGCGGTAATAAAGCGTAAAAGTTAATTTTGCCACGAGTTGACAACAACGACAGCGACAGCCAGAGGAAAAACTTTAGCCATAGCCACCAGTCAGAGCCTACCTCCGACACTTGAGCGACTGTGACTGCTTAATGTCCACCGAAGGAGGATGATGATGGTTACGCCTCTCCGTTTGAGACTAACAATGTAAGTGAGTAAATTGCTGCAAGTTTCAAAGAATTCCAACAAACACCGCCGATGTTGGACAGAAAGAGACACATTAAAATTTATTTTGTCAAATTGAGTCAAACACGCGAATAGAGTTTTCCAACTTTGCACTCAACAGCATCAAACCTCATCATTATCATCATCATCAACATCGTCGCTTTCATCATAGTAGTTGTTTATTTCCATCCCTTGACACCCACCAAGCTCCACTCCCACTCCTTGGTTGGCAATGGAAAAATGCAACAGAGTGAAAAATCACATTTTTCATGACATTTAATATAAAGAAAACAATTCGCATCTTCATCGTTGTTATTTTTTTTTGCTGTTGTTCCTGTTGTTGCTGTCGGTGTAGTTGGTATTGTTGGCATTTTTGTTGAGGGTCGTGTGCACTACTATTCGCAAAACATAAAAAAAAAAAAAAAAAATGAGATATTGTGTGGATGGGTAGAAAGAATGATGGTAGCGCGTTTAGTTTAATTTAACTTATTGCTGGAGTTTCCGTTGTTTTATTGTCTCTTCTACCTGTCTGTCCACAATAATGCAAACTTCTTTCAGGACATAATAGTAAGAACTAACAAAAGCCAAAGCAAGCAGAAAAGCATCTACAGAACAATAACCGCATCTCGCATGTTTCACAATAAAACTTTGAAGCAGTAAATTGTTGCATTTTTAAAAAATGTTAACGGAATGGTTTTCAATGGAATAAGGGAAGTGGAAAGTAGAGAAGAGTGAAAGATATAGAATTGCCATAGAACAGGACAATGGATGAACGGATGTTTTTTCTATTGTTTAGATATATCCTTTATTATTGTTTTTCTTGTTGCTTTTTAGTTTGTGCTTGCGTTTTTATTGGCACTTCATTACTGGAACGCAAGTAAGTGCTTACGCTAGTTCAACTTAGTACATTTCTTTTCTTTTCCTTTCCTTACCTAACTTTACTTTATTTTACTTTACATCACTTTACCTTACTTTACTGTAGTTTCGTTTACATTGCAATAGTTCGTGGCTACAAATATTTGCAGTATCTACTTAAACTAACTAACTAACTGTGGTGTGATCTACTAAAGCGTAAGAAGTTGAACACTTTAGAGGGGAATTGTTTATATCAAAGAAATCGCTTATAATTTTGATATCCGATATTCCGAACTTAGTATGCATAGGAAGTATGTTTTTTTTAACTAAAAATGTGTTTAGTTCTCTTTTTGGAAGTCATGATAGCTAAATTCTTTATCTTTGTTTTGTAGGCCTTATAATTGCAACTAGCATAAAGCTTTTCATTGGTAGTATATTTGATGTTATAATTATTTTGGTATCGAATGTTTTAGAAATGATTTTTATCTTTCTTATTAATTTTATATTATTACCAAAATTCCCAATCCACATTTCATAGTCAGACTAAATTCTTTTCTATGCTATTGTATAAAGAACTAGGTTAAATTTTTTCTCAAATGAGGAAGTGCCTTAGGTCCACCTATTTTAATTGGTAATGAGTTAGAATGACATTAGTTTGGTTTTCGGTTTAGGTTTCTGAAAAGGTTCATTATTAGTGCATCATTGGTTCACGGTCGCTTGCATGTTAATTTAGAACAATCTAGTTCTTCTATAAGGACACTTCCTAGTGACTTGACCATACATTTATTTTGGACAAACGCATAGACACATACAAAATTGAAGTGACTTACCAAATGAACAACAATGCGCCGTCTTCAGTACAGTATGAATATAGAGTCCTTTATTATTACCATATATAAAGTGAAATACTTCTGAATAACATTCAAAATTAACTGTAGTATATTTCGCAGCATTTTAAATACTTTCAAACAAATGAGACGATTCAATTACTTTAAAGTTTATTGACATATCTGCAATTTTTGACAGAATTAATATGAAAATTTTGTTCTACCAATTCCGACTTTTCCGGTGGATTTTACATTGTATTGTCACCAAATTTCAGCTCAATCGGACGTCAAGAAGTGGTTCTAATTCAGCTTACAAAATTTGGCTACTAATAAATTTACATACATTTTACGTTAAATAAAAGCTTCGAAAATTATTCTGATTATTTTTTCCATGCTTTAACAGCATGCAGTTCTGATTGGTTGTTGTTAGTTGTTTGTTTAATATCACTTGAATTTCAAAGTTCCGTAGTGAGTAATGATATAAATACATAGAAATAATACTCATAGCAGTTCAGATATCAAGAGAAATTGATCATCGTCAAGTGTCTAACTATTGTATTTACAATAAAAGTAAGGAATTCAAAGAACGTACCATTAATCAATTTTAAAAATTAATAAAATATTCTCACGCTGACTGAAAACTTCCTCTTGATAGATTTAGTTGAATTATCCTTGGACCTTGTTATTCTCTTCGTGCTTAAGTTAATCCATGTGAAAGTTCTTTAATACCAAGAAAATTGTAATCTGGTATTAAATTAGATTTGAGGAACGTCATTACCTTAGTTCTGTTTGTTCAAATTTTATGTTGAAATTCATATTATTGCAAATGTATCTTCTCGTCATCATCTGAATTTGAAAATAATTGGAACTCACAACTAATTATCTTCACGATTTTCATTACATAAAAGCATCTAATTATTTTTGATTTTATTCGTTTAAAAATAATAATAAATTCAACTTATTTCAATATAATTAGATGATGAAAGGATGAGGAAACGGTTGAGGAATAAACTAATTTGTTTATCTTACAGATGCAGATGCACTTAGAATGCGAATTCAAAACAATCTAAAAATACTTTTCAACATTGTTAGCATTTGTTTCTTTGTTTTATTAGCTTCACTAATCTAGAGAACCGCAAACACTCTTCATATTTACTTTCATTCATTTTCACTATTGCTTTTATTCTCCTTTCTAAGTCAAAACTAAAGCAGAAACAAAAACTTATTGAAAAATCCGTCATTTAAGTACTATGCTTAATGCTCTTTAAAAGAAAAGAAAATAATATTAATAGGAAAAATCTTGATTAAAAAACTTAAAATATCCTACTAAGCGATGATAAACTAGGAAGAAAAGAAAAGCGAAGCGAAGTGAACTGAATGGAAATATTCTAAGGATTCAAGCGAAATGCAAACTTAGCGAATTTTAAGTGAGTTTTTTAATGCGCCGCAAGCGATAATAAAAATGGAGAAGAGGAAAACCGGCCCAATAAAAAACAAGCAAAACCGCAAGAAAAAAAAAGGACTAAAACAAAAGATGAAGAAAGCCAGAAACCATTGAAATTAAAACAAAAGCATTTAAAAAGGATTTGAAATTAACACAAGAAGGATAAAGCAAAGTAAAGTAAAGCACAGCAAAGCAAACCAAAGAAAAAAGTCAATTTGAATGATTAAAAGAGAAAACTGAGTTGTGTGTCCAAAAGTTATTTCCCTTCCCTTACTTCCACTCATTTCTCTAACTATTCTTAAGTCTTTCGCAAGGATATTTCTCATTTTTTTCCATATACAATATAAACCTATGGTGAAGAAAAATCCAGCCTTTTGTTATTGCGTGCATTTAGGCGTGAAAAGGATGTTGCCATAAGCAACAAAGCGATAAGTCAGCCTGAAAGATTCTTTCCTTTAAAGGAAAAGAAAACCAAAAAAAGAAAACAAAAAATAAATATTGATTAAGCTGAAAATAAAAAACTTAAACCAAATAATTTAATTGAAACGATAATCCGTCATTGTTGTTATTGAAATTGGAATGTTTTCATTTTACAAAGTGTTGTTTGTACACCTGAAACGTATGCCGACACCTAGTGAATTTTTGAATAGTGAATAAGGTAGGATATCTAGACTTACATTTGTAAAATGATAAGTCTGTGAGGTCTATTAAAAGCCTATTGTATAGGAATAAGTATATAAATATTTTTATTTAAAATTTGTATTTTTAGTGTCGAAATATTTTTATGAGGAAACACTAAACACACAGTAAAAGTTTCTCAAATATATGACTCGAATTGAGAGAACCAAGAGCAATGAATCAGTTATTTGCTAACATATAACAAACTGAAGAACTGAACAAATGATAATCAAGTTGATGATGATAAAGACGAGGATGAAAACTTGGAAAGGATTTTCATCATGTCAAAAGTTACTTACTCTCCTTTATATCATTTAATTTAAGTATTACTAAGAAGAAAGAAGTATTTCAACATTCATTTTGACTTTGAAACTGATTTTGCCTCCTTGAAGGCTTTCACTTTCAGTTTCTGTTTTAAGAAACCTCTCAATGCTTAAATGAAGTGAGCTACATCCGTCATTCATCATGCTCAAACGAATGATACATGATGAGCCTTATAAAACTTTACACTCACATATACCACCATACATACATACATTTCAAATACACTCACGAAGTAATCTACGCTAGGGGCATGTGAAATTTTTACTAATAAAAGTATCTTTTGGGTAGGTAGAGAGATAAGCCACAAATATGAAGTGGAATGTAGTAAACCTTGATTAGTTGTAGATGGCTTCAAGTATTGATGATAGTATTTATTCCTGAGTTGACACACAATCATTAAATGGTTGATACTCAAATTTTTATCATCATTGTTGCTGAAGACTATGGAGAGATTGGTTGAAATTTACCCAAACATAAGTTTAAATAAAAGTCTGTTACCATCAGGTCAATATGCAGTCAAGCGAGACGAGAATCGTATCACTAAAATGGAAAGGCGATTTTAATCATCTAAGTTAAAGTTAAGTAAACCCAACAAGTGGTTGATTCGTAATCCTACTACTGCTACTAATAGTATCTACCTAATAGGTGTGATCTATCCATAACCGAATTTTTAATTTAAATCTTAGAACACGTAGCGCCAACTATTGAACATTTGGCTATGATGATGTAAATAAAATAAAGGTCTACATCAGTTGAATGAAGACCAAAAAATCATTAACACTTTTTTTTATGGAAAAAGGGATTTGTGCCACCGACCTCCTTTCGTATTCGCCTGACCTATCACCGTGTGACAATTTTCTGTTCCCAAAACTAAAAACTGCAATGAACGATAAGCTTCCAGCTATTCAAGAGGCTGTTACACAGGTGCTAAAGAACATCCCAAAAGGAGAGTTTAAAAAGTCTATGGATTGCATGATCGCTCCAAACGTTGTATTGGAATCTATTTTGAATAAATATTAGTTTTGAAACATAATACCATATTTGTTTTATTCTATAACTAAAAAGTTCGGTTATTAGCGTGTAGCTGTTTTATGGGCTTTACGGCATGGGTTAACAAACAATTCAATGATTCAAAACCTTAAGAAATTATTCTGTTTACAATTCCCCTAAAACAATTTAAAAGTTTGAAAGCTTTGAGCAAGTCTTCTAACTCAATAAAGGTAATTTCCAAGAATAAAATCTGTGACTTCGTATGACACAGGACTCTGAAAACACATCGAATTTCAATTGGTAATGTACTTAGTGTTAGTTGTATTTAGTAACGTATTAAACGACCCATGGTAAAATGCCTTTGACAGCTTAGAAAACTCATTCGTTTGATCATTGAATTGACGCTGCTCTGTAATTAACTATTTTAATATCATAGAATTAAATGTACTTACCTATGTATGCGTGTGTGTGCTTGGAGGCTTATTTTTTATTAAGCTTAGAACTATTTAAAACATTTCAAAAGTACTATACTACATAAGATACAACAAAATACAACCCATAATCATAGTAAAGATAGAATTTATTCAACCATTGAAGCACTTTGATGTTAAGGATTTACTCTTAAGGATGTTTATATCTCGATTTGTTGTGACATAGTACTATATTCAACAGAACTCTTTAGTTTTTCATAAGTTGTAAATACTGTTTTGAAAAATCCCTTCAAATGCTGTGTGTGAAGATTTAAATAATGTCATAATTCTTTTTTTTTTTTTATTGCTAAATGACATTTATCGCATTTTGATGATGAGCAAAGCCAAGCCAAGTAAACTAATTCCCTCATAATTAGGTGAATCAACTGAAATGAAAACTGTTATGCAATTTAATGGCATAATTAATGTACTAAACCATAATACAAAGAATGTCAACAATTTCTAGAAGTACTCACTTTACTTTCACTAATTGAATTAGATTTAGTTTGCTTACAAAAGAATCTTCGAATGATGACAAATTGGGTAAATGATTTTTTACATTATTAATTTTGTTTATCTTTCTCTTTGTTTCTTATAATCGATGAAAAATCGGCAAAAATAATAGGAGTTTGGCTTCGAGAAACCATTACTAAACAAAAATGATGGAATAAAGCAAATATTAAAAATTAAAGAGCTCATTAAATCTTCAGCGGTGTACGAAATATAATTCTTCCCTATTGATTTACTATGTCAGTGATATCAAACAACAATGATGACAGCGGCAGCAACAACAGAAAGTATCTACAGTAGAGAGACAGTGGCTGATGTTTGTGTACTAATTAAGCATATAAACGAATATATATATGTATGTACTTTCAAAGATAAGTACAATACTTTGCAAAAGTATAGACATCAAGAAGCTGTTTAGCAGTTGCTGTCACAGACAAAGTGGGCTTCAGTTTGTGGGGTCTAGAGGAGACAACTCTCACTCATAGACGGAAGAACAATCGGGTAAATCGGGAGGAATCAAGTACATAATATTACTGTGTTCGTAAACATGTCTAACATGGTGAAGTGTGTGCTAATGACGTTGGCGTCTTTGTTGTCTTGTTGCTGTTTCTGGCACCCGGCAATGCTTTGATTGATCCTGACATTGGAACAAACCCCATTCCCTAAATACATATGTATTTATTTTGCAAACAAAAGAAGTGTCTGTATCTAAGTAGTATAAGTGAAACATTTATTTGTGTTCATCACACAGGTTACATAAAGTAAAGTCGAATCAAATAACAAGCTTAACTTTAGGATAAAAAGAAGAAGATAGAGAGGAAACATTGCCTTAAGATAAATAGATTTAGGGCCATAAAGAAATGTTCACAAGATTCACAAGGATAGCAAACATATAAATTCCTATTTGGATAAATACAAAATGTGGGTCAATAACAAAACACGTTAACTCATCCAGACATCAAAATCTATGGTGGTGACTATGATAATTATAGTGATAATGATGATGATGAAATGATAATGATAATGTTAAGGTATGATAAAGCCAAAATGTAAATGAATAGACGTAGTTTTTCTTCCATATTGTGGTTGTTGACTCTGAGTTACGTTTCTACATTTTCCACAAACTGAGTTAATCAGTGGAAATTAAGCGTTCACGCATAGATACAACAACGACAGCGACATCAGCATCAGCATGAAGTTCATTCGTCCGTAAATGAGCGAGTGTAGTAAACCCAACCAACTAACAATCCAACCATCCAAATAGTGACTGTATCATAATTTATGATGGGGTGATTGTGTGTTAACATCAGCGACAGAAATAGCAGCACCATCAACAGCAACATTGCTATTCGATGATGCCATCCATATCAACATTCCATTTTCTTCCATTACCAATAGTACCAAATGCCTATGCCGTGTTGTTGAGACCGGCTGCCACTGCGTTTGCCTACCCTATTCATTTGCATAGAGCTCGAATGCTACTTTTAGAGTGACCCACTGCCAGTGCTAATGCCATCGACATCAACATCTACATCACAGTTACCGTCAACGTCACACGTGTCTCCTCTGTGAGTGGCAAGACATGATTGTTGCTACTTCTTAATGAACGTTTTTGTTACCCATTGTTGTTGGTGATGTTGTTGTCTTGTTGCGATACGAGTCTGCTGCCACTGCTGGCAATCACATTGACATTGGCGTTGGCGCTGGCGCTGGCGTATGAATGCTCAACAACATCATCAATGAAGATTAAATGAAGAATACACACGCAACAAATATTTATTGACGCCGCTTGTTGTTGCCATTATCGAAGCCCCTACCGCCGCCATCTCCTTCTATGTCATCATCATCATCATCATCACCATCATTATCATCTTTAGTAGCAGCAGTGCCAACTTTAGCTTCTCCAAACTGCGAACGTATCTACCACATGCTTCTGCTTTTGATTCCAATGTAGCTGTGGCTGTTGTTGCTGATTCTCTTGTTGCTGGCAATCAGTTGTTCACTGGAAACGGACGCGTGCAGTTTGACTTACTCGCTCTTTATTAATAAACAATTTCGATAAAATTCAAACGAGTTGCTTACAAAATGTTCAAATAAACCAAAGAACGAATTCAAAATCAAATTAGAATGAAAATATTATAACAAAACTAAAGCAGAAATGAAATTAACGAAAAACAACAATCAGGGGAAATTTACTATATTTATTTGCGATTTTTTTTAGTATCTGTTAGTTATTGTCGCTGTCAATTTCTAAGAAAAACAACATTGTCAGCAATAACAGCAATATTGACTTTGGCCAGGACTAAACCAATTGCCAACACAACACCCCTGACACCATCGCCAACACCTCCGCCAACAATATAATTTCTTACTGATTGACGTTACTCGATATTTAGTGTCTACATTGTCATCCTTTAGGCAAAAACTTCTAAACGAAAAAGAAGACGATAAATAAGTCGAAAAAAAAAAGAAGAATCGCATATTCGGCGCCGTTTTTGTGTTCAGCAATCGTCCTTTGGTCTACATCAGTCCTTCTGTCCTTCTCACAATTTCTCACTAGTATCAACATTCGTTTCCATTCGGTTTGAATCCAATTTTGTTGCTTTTGTCGTCAACATCATCCCCATCCCCATCCCCATCCCCATCGTTCTCGTTGTCATAAGTAATTTATGGTGTGGGTGCAGCAACACCAACTATCCTGATGGCACCTTAGTGTCAAATTGGTCTGCCAACGTCGCATCGATTCCCTTCCCAACAATCTGTATATACCCGTAGTTTTAGAAGCATTTTCCATTTTCGGTTATAAAACCCAACCAAGTTGTAACGGTGTACTAGTGAATGCGAGAATGAGTAAGTACAGTTTGTAGTACAATTGAGAGCAGGGTAATTGAATTTTTTCATTGTCACAGTTTGGTGTTATCCTCTTTTACATCACCGTTACCATCACATGGATACGGACGGATGTCTTTAATCGAATATTCATTACTATTTATTTTTTAACAAATTCTGATCAAAAAGCGAAGGAATAATATTAATAAAATCGATAAAAATTTGGTTTAATATTTCGACAGAAGTAATTTTACTAACCAAAATATGTGATTGAAAACCTTAAATAGTGTGAAGCAATTATCGAAATGATTTCAAGTGCAAATTTAAATAAAGAAATTGTAAATAATAATTCTACGACGTACAGTTCAAATGACTTTAGCCGTTTACTAATGGATAATCTTACGGAAATGACACAAAATCTATCCAACACCATGATAGATCGATTCTCAACGACTACAGATTCTACGACAAATGCACCACCTACCTTTGCTGAAATATTTGAAGATATTCAATCGTCAGTGCGTGTGCTTGTACCCTTCTTCTTTGGTGTAATTGCAGTGACGGGTTTCTTTGGTAATGTCCTAGTTATTCTCGTCGTAACTCTAAACAAAACCATGCATTCTACAACGAATCTGTTGATTGCGAACCTTGCGATTGCCGATCTACTTTTTGTTGTATTCTGTGTACCATTCACCGCTGCCGATTATGTCACCGACTACTGGCCTTTTGGTGATTTTTGGTGTCGTAGTGTCCAATATTTGATAGTGGTAACCGCCTTTGCAAGTATCTACACATTGGTACTCATGTCAATCGATCGTTTTCTGGCTGTTGTACACCCCATAAGATCACGTATGCTGCGTACGGAACACATAACAAAAATAGCTATCTTCACACTTTGGGCAGTAATATTAACGATATCATCACCAGTTCTAATGGTACATGAGGTCTTGGTAAGTTCACAATTATTACATACATATATGGACAATAATTACTTTCATTCTTATTTTACAATAGTATCACCTTATGATTCGTTTTCTATGTTTTTTGTTTTATATATTTTTTTTTTTTGTTGTTTATATTTAATTTTTCTTTTAATTTTTTTATGGCTTGGGTTCGCCGCTGTGTCTTGAATGTGCTGCGAAAAACGAATTTAGAAATTTATTGCTTTCCATCATCGACACCTCGTAAGAAATGCCAAAATGCTGGCATGAGACGTCAGTAATTAGTAATTCCATTTTTATCATAGAAAATACTACACATACCTATTTCGATCGTAACGAAAATTCGATCTCAATGACGATAATCGCCCACCACTGAACTAATTTGTTGTTCTTTAAATCTTTATTCTTGTTATTATTATTTTTAAATATGTTTTCTTCTTATAACATTTTCCATACTATTGTAAACTGGCTTGATGTTTGTGCCATATGGTATTGTATATTTGGAGAAGAATTTGTTTAGTTACTGTCAGTCCGTTCATATGCTGGCTATACTCTCAGTTTTGAGCTATCGATTTAGTGTATGTATCTGATGTATCATACTGAATACGATACACACACAAATTGGAGTAAAAAAGGTATGAAAGTTTCTGAATTTTTGGTTTTTTAACTTTTTCTACTATTCTTTTCTACATATTTTACAATTAGTTTAACTGTGTAGACACTATAGTCTTATATGTACAACGCAAAAACTGAGATTTTGATCCTTCAAATCTGTAATCTTTAACATCGATTTTATGAAATAATTGTCTAGGCTATGTATTTCATAGTCTTTGTTTTAAGATGCAAAACTGAAATTGTGAAAAAGTCTGTACTCCTTCTTTGAATTAGACACGTATATCACTAAAGTGTATTCCAGATTTGGTGTGATCAAAATAAACACATTTTATTTTATAAAATTTTAATTAGAGTGCAACAGATAAGAAACATTTGCCAATGACACTAAGTACATCTGCTAAAATTCTCGTACATAAGGATGCAGAATCAAGATACAAAATGCCAGCAAAGAAACATGTTCTATGTAACTTATTCAAATAAAGATTTGAATAGCAATTTCTCATTATACTTAAGTCAAATAGGAGGAAAGAAATTCTTCAGGAATTTTTCGCTTAATTGTTCTAAAAATTCTAGCGTTAAAGATTTTACGGGCCAAAAGTGTGAATGAAAATTTGATTAATAAAAAACGGAAAATTTAAAAAGTAAAAATCATAAAAAAAAAAAGAATACATTTTAATGAAATAATAAAATATAAAAATTCCATGTTGTTTATTTTACTTTTTGTTTTAAAAATTAAAAAGCAACAAAAACAACAAATTCACAAAAAAAGAAAAAACATGTTGAAAATATAAAATTATTACGCCTTAAGTAAAATTATGAAAAATGCATTAAAACTGATTTGACGTAAATAAATTCTAATTAAATTTATTTGAAATTGAATATAAATACACAATAATTTAATGAAATATACTCGTATATTGTAAAATCCAAAATAAATGATAATGAACACCATAACTATAATGACAAAGAAGAAAACATAAGTAGAGTATAGAAGCGGTGGTTTTTCGAAGGAATCCTTCTTCATTTAGTAATAGCAATTAAAGAACCTTTAAGAAAGGAGTGTAGAAATTTAAAATGAACATGAAAAGATTCTTATAACCCCAATGTTTTATATTTATTGATTTTGTTAAGGTGGGAAAGTATTCTAACAGAAAACATGTCAATAGATATTTCTTTCAAATTAAAGATTTTCTGTTGTTGAGTTCTTTGAAGTTGAAGAATAAATACTCGTACAATCTGATTTCTAAAATTGTATAAAATCGATTGACAAATATTCCTAAAAGCTTTATAGACGTTAAAAAGAGGCGTAACTATGATTTGGGGCAACTTATGATTTTCGCTACAATATCTACAATACTACAATATGGAGAATCCAAATACTTAGTAAATTTCTACCTATTACTTTTTCCGAAAGAAAAAACCTATTGCGGACAGAGAAATTACCATTTCATTACCATTATGGCATACCTTCGGGGTCTTACTCCCTTTTTCTTGTTCAAGTCGAGTGAGCATATGGTACAAGAAGTCAAAACATTGACTTTATTTCAAAACAGCTTACAAACCTTCTTTCAGCCCTATTATTAAAAATTTCCCATCTTAACTTTGGAGTAGCATCTGTGTGTCATAGGAAGTATTTATAAAAATCGGCCAAGTGCGAGTCACACGCGCACACGAAAGGTTCCCTACCATATGCGGGGTTTAATTGGGAGGTATATCCCCTAATGGTCCGAATTGGCTGATTCCAACGAACGTACAACACCTGTATCAGATATTGATGATAATTTAAGGATTTTTTTTGCTTTTTTTTGCTCACCATTTTACTTGAAGCCCAAATTCTTCTTCCAATGTGGCCCAGGAAACCAATCAGGTTGGACAGACTAGACAATTCTCTCTCTCTCTCTGTTAATAAGTTCGTAACAAAAATTGTTGTTTTGAAAACGATTTTTTTCTTTGCTATCCCACCTTCAGACTTCCGCATCCGCCTCCGCTAAAATGGGCTCTTTTACAACCCTAATTAAAACAAAGAAATTGGAAATAGTACATCTCCGTGTTTCAAGAATCACGACATATTCATATTAATATGAAAGGTATAGAAAACACAATACATTCATACACCTATTACTGATTAAGAATAAATTGTTATCCTTCATTCTGTTTCCTTATCTATTATTTTTTGAATTGATATCACCAAATTTCCCTAACCCTATCCATTAATTTGTTTCTGAATGTTTATTAATCGTCTTTTTATCAGCTGCCGCCGCATAGTGGTTTAAATTCTACATAAGGATTGTAAAATTCATTTAGTATTACAAAAAATGTTACCACATCATTGTCATATCATTAGTGTCCGACAGAAGCAAAAACCGGCATCCAATTAAAGTTGAATTTTTCTTTGTTTGGATGTTCAACACTTCTAAACCACACAACGGATTTCTGCTGTACTGACATTTAAGGATATTTTTTCGGAAGATTATCATGTAAATAAACAATAAAAATATTTAATTAATTTTAAGTCATCAAACATATAACTTTTGCAAAACCACGTATAAAAATTACAATTCGCTTTTTCGTTGTTTATACTTTGTTGCTTCTTGAATTTTAAATTGTCATTGTATTTTTCCTTTCAACTGAAAGTTATGTTGATCCACTTAGATTGGTTCAATGATGATATGAGGTGTTATATAACTCCCAATTATCATGTCTACTTGGGCGGATTTGTAGAAATTAGGTAGGGTCTAGCTATCGCCTCTCGACGGAAATCGCGTAACAATATGCTTGCTTTTAGAAGGTCCGCAAGATTCCCTTTTACTTGAATATATTGTTTCATATGTATAGAATATTGTTCATCTGCATTTTCCTTTAGTTCTTGTGGTGCGATGGATTGCTCTGAGGCTATGATTGTTTTACAGGGTACTTATGGCTTTGATCCAAACCTTAAAGACCCATTCCTTTATGTCTTTTATAGCCTCATCGCAAACACTACAATAATTTATGAAATTCATCACGGCAAATTGAAATTAGCGACATACATAGCTACTGATTATACACGTACACCAATTTTTAAGCATACAACATATAAGTCAAAGAGAGAATTTTGATCAGCTAGTCGGATAACAGGTTTAGTGTTTTGAAATAGTAACTTTAAACATAGTAAAGTGTCTGATCCCTTTGCCGGTTGAACAAGAGGTGCCAATGCTTATAAGAGAACGTTCGAAAATATAATAGTACCGAAACAAACCCAATGACATCAGGTCTCCTACCCCACTATTCAACAGTATTTGCAGCTGAAATCATTGCAATCCATGAAGCTGTAAACATTTGTATACGTAAGCCAGGTAGACATGCTATTTGTTCTGATTCACTTTCTGCTTTATCCGCTATAGCCAATTTTAATAACCACAACTACTACGCCTCAACAATAAGATCCCTACTTAATACAAAATTCCCCAAAATAAAACTCATCTGGGTTCCCAGCCACACCAACATCATAGGCAATGAAAAGGCAGATTTAACAGCAAAGCTCGCTACTAAGTTATCACTTATATACACACCCAACTACAACATAAGCGACATTGTTAATACTCTCAAAAAACACATAAATCTTGAACACATCGCCATGCTACAATACACCTCCAGCTGGTATAAGCTAATACACTCACCAAATACCACTTCCACCACACTTTATAATTCCCCAACTTTTAAACTTTTATCTAGACTTGATCAGATAAAGTTTACTAGAATCCGACCTTGGTCACACAAACCTAACAAACATGCACCTCATCGATAAAAACCTAAATAATATCTGTCCCTTATGTAATAACGCTCCTAATAACATTCACCACATTATCACATCCTGCCCCTCATTGCACCCCCTCAGATCATCCACATTCGCTAATATAGACCCCATCTCAATCATTTCCGATCCGTCCTCTAACATTAATCTTATTCTTAACTTCTTTAAAAAAGCAAATCTGTACAGTAAACTCTAAACTTAAACTTAAGCACTTATTTAGTCACTATTATTATTATTATTATTATCATCATTGTTTATTATCATTATATCTTTATTAGCTGAAGGCCCTGGCAGCCATGGCTAATTTTCTGTTAACTTCTAGTTTTAACTTTAAGTTAGCATTATATAAATAAATAAATATAATAGTAATTATGAGCTGAAAGACTTTGAATGCCTGTTACTTTACTACGATTCAATAGTTGGAATTGACTAAGCTTGATTGCAGTCCTGATTCCTACAAATAGAAAGAATCTTAACTTATTTGTTTAAATTTTATAAATTGTAAACCTTATTCATGACATAAAATTACTCTCTTTTAAAATGTGGAACTGATCTATGGATCAATCACAATTTTCATTATTCAGTTCATAAAATTTTATCAACTTCATTGTTACTCCCAAATCACTGTGCACTAAAAAATTTTCCATTGCCTTGATGACGTACACATTTATTCCCGGCTGTCCATAAGGAACCATGGTACTATCTATTTGTACGAGATGTGAGTGCAGAAATCAAAATGCAAATATTCATCACATGTGATTAACTCAAAGCTTATCTTATCACAATCATTCCATTCCATCCTTTCAATATCATTTTGATGTGATATGAATCGATAAAAAAACTATTTCATTTGGCGCCTTCATCGGTTCAATAGTTTACTTTGTAATGCCTCCCTCCTTTTCTATTTCGTCGTTCTCCTCTCATTGTTATTTTTGTTATTATTATTATTATTATTATTGATGTCGGGATTGTTGTTATTTGTTGTTGCTGTTTGAATTGTAACTGAATAGTTTATTAATTATAATTTCACGCTGTTTTTCGTATCTTTTGTTATTTAATTTTTGTTATGGCAGTATTTTTCCCTGCTTTTTGTTAATTTTTTGTTTATTTGTTTGTTTGTTGATTTTTTGTCTAATATTGTTATTTTTCTTTCTTTTCTTTTTGTCTTTTATGATGAGTTTAGTTCTTATTTGCGCGAATTAAACATCAAACAATACCAAAACCAATAACAAAATTTTAATAAAAATAAATTTTCGTTGATAATATATAACATCAAGAATACTTAGGAGCAAGAAGCAAAAAACAATTGGACGAACGACAAAACACATACATACACATGTATGTAATTAACTTTTACTATTTGATCAACACATTAATTAACATTTTGCACAATTAATTAATTTCATATTACAATTATTGTATGGACTATTGCATTTCTCTATCTCTCACCATACAAACCACATGTATCTAGATACATTTATTTATTTGTTTGCTTTGTCAATGTCATTAGTGTGTTAATCATTAGCAATATTCTCATTGTTCGTATTATTAGTGTTGTTGCATTTTACATTGTATTTTAATATGCAAATAATTAAAAGAGAAAGAATTTGATGACGCACATCGAAATTGTATCTTTTATGAGATTATTAATGGTATGTGCAAAGTGTTGTTTCATTATTATTTTTCTTAAATCTTAAGAAAACACAAAAGAAATCACAGTACACAAAATTAATGATAAGAATTTTAAGCTGATAAACTGAGCAACAACAAAATATTATCGAAAACCAATTTCTCTGGCATTATAATGTTGAACTTAAAGGGAAAAATCGCATCCTTGTAAATATACTAATTCTTTATTATTGTAATTTATTCATAATTGAATTTCAATTGCAACTTGGGTGGTTTTCTATTCGATTTTATATTATTTGATCTTAATTGAGTAACGATGTTTTCATATTTTATGGTGGACCAAAGATCTACGATGTCTTTTAAAAGATTCGATCAAACTATTATATTCTAAAAAGTTAATTTGGTTATTTTTCTCACTTTGGTTGTTAGTTGTTTTCTTTTTTGTAAAAGGCAAAACTGTTTCAGAAAGATTTTCAGTAGGAGGAAAGACTTGGGATGATTTTAAAACTTCAAAAAATATAATGTTAACATTTTAATAAAGGTTTTTTGATGTAAAACTCTATTAGAAGGAGAGTAAATATAAGGATAAAAAATATGAAAATGAAATGTGACGAAAATTAAAATTTGACGATGTTATTATTATTTTGGAGCTCTTTAGGCAAATACAATATGGAAGTGAAACTTCTAAAGTGGATGGTCAAGCAATAATAAACAGAATATTGTAGTGTTATATTGTTTCAATACGAAAGAGTTATTTTATTTTTCGGTCATTCGGCCACTTGTTCGTACGTTCTTTCGTAAAGTAAACACAATCAGTAAAACATTTTTATCTCTCTCTAACTCATGCATAAGCTTTCATTGTCTACACTGCAGACGAGCCCGCACCAGACAATGCGCATTGCTTTGTGCGTCTCCCCACTACGTCTCTGAAGCATCATCGTATTTTGATTTTCGTCACTTCATTTTCTAATTTTTGGATTTACCTCACTTCGCTAAAGAAGTTTCACTTCCATATTGTGCTTATGAGGGTGAGACAAACTACTTAAATTTTTTCTGTTTTCTTTGTTTATAGACATTGAGAACAAGCCAGATCCTTTTAAATATAATTCTCTTTAAAGCATATATGTAGGTATGTACTAACATCCACTCGAAAAACCTACCAATCAGAGAGACTGAATTGCAGATCTATGTAAAAGATGATTCCCCTATTGTGTATTCGAAATTTTACACTACTTATGTACATTCAAGTCATACTGTGACGTACCGGCTATTCAATTCAATTTTACAGAAACAAGAAAAACAAGATTAACTTATACTCTCCATTCTTCCCTAGAAAACTTTTATGCCTACGCTTTTATGGTTTAGCATTCAGGAATATTTCTTTATTCAATTGACTTACGTTTATGGTCCATTCAGTATATATAGAGCACTTTAACATTGAGTCCGAAACACAATATTTGTATGAAATCTATACGATGCAGTAATCCTAGGGTCTTGAAATCTACATGGATGTTGAATATGGATCAGACACTTGTATTTGCTATCCAAATTTCAGTTCGATTATACCTACAAGAAACAAAACAGTTTTTCTATTATAATAAGAATATGAATTTGAATTTCGGTTTCCTTCTAGTGGTCCAACTCGGCTGGTTCCGGGAAATGTACAGCGTCTGGTAAAAATAAAAGTTCTTGTAAAAGTTCAACTCTCTACTATGCATTTGCTTATATGAATACTAGGGTTGCTATTTATATTTCTTGTCTAGGCAACAAACAGTTAGTGTTGCTGACGTTTCCAAACGATAATTTGATATATTTAATCATAACTTCTTTGGAACATTTTGCTATTTTAGCGTGATTCGTGTTGCTTACAGTTAATTGAAAAATTCATATTGGGCGAATATTTTCGTGAGTAAACTAATAATGCAAATATTATACTTACTGTCAGGGTTTTTGTTAACCTGGGTTTAGTTTCGATCGCGCTGTGTTCCCTGGGAGAAGACAAAGTTCTATTGTAAAGTCCTATCCTGTATCTATAGATAGGGCACGTTGTTGGCGCCACAAGTAAAAAAGTCAAAAAAAGATCTGACCAAACAAAGGTGTCTACATAAGGATTAAATACTCCTTTAATTAAAAACATAAATGATGCTTCTTTTGACCATTCCTAGTGTTTACAATATTACATAGAATACTATAAAGTACATTTAGTATTTAGGTTTAGATACATATTATCTGTTATATGTAATTTAATGAGATTTTTTTCGATTTTCATCTTTTGAATGCGCTTTTCATAAAAACAAACTAAGTACACACATACATATACATATATATATATATATACATACTATCTAGCATAAATCTCAAAATCTCGAGGGCAAACAAAATACATACAAAAACAAAGAAGATAAAGATAAAGAGGTGAAAAACATTTTATGTGTTCGCAACGTGAATTCATAAACAATTTTCATTTTTCAAAAAACACAAAAAATTAAAATTTATATCTGTGCAATGCATAAAAATATTTTATCTAAATTGTTGTTGATGTTTTTGGTTTATGTAAACAAACTGCACAAAACCATTATAAACATAAGAAGGCTAAAGAAATAATCACAAAACACCGAGTAATGCGGGTGTGAAAAGAGAAAGTATTTTATTATCAAAAGAAATGCGCTTCTAGTTCATACTAAAGTATGTGTCGGTTCTAGTGATTCTGTATCTACATACTTATACCTAAATTTGCATGTACTTTTCACATTACGTATCTATGTATCTGTTAGTCAAAGAAATGTTTATGACATTTACATTTCTTGTCACCGATACGCTCTGGTGAACTGTCAAAGAAAGGAAACTAAGAAAAATAAAATTCATATAAGAAGCACGTGCGACTTGTTGCGCCACCGCTAACCATTTGTTAATAATTCTCAGCGATTCTCAGCTTAAGGGACATTTTTAATAATTTAAACAAATTCAATTTTTATTTTTGTCAGTAAGATGAATTTCTTCAAATACTTTTATTTGCCACATCTTACCCTTTTGACTTTATCATCATTTTTATTCATTTCTACATCTATATATTCTTTTTTTAGACTGGTCACGACAACAATACAAATACAAATATTTCATTGTGTCGTTTTATTGACACCGACATGATGAGTCTACGCACCTTTCAACTGACATTCTTTGTATCCACGTACTTGCTGCCACTTTCCATCATCAGTGGACTCTATGTGCGTATGATAATGCGCTTATGGCATCAGGGAAGTGGTGTTCGAATGTCTGTGGAATCGCAACGTGGCAGGAAACGTGTCACACGTTTAGTTGTCGTTGTTGTCATTGCATTCGCCTCAATGTGGCTGCCGGTTCAGGTAAGTGTTAATCTGCAGGACTTATACAATCCGTGAGAAACTAATTCGAGCCACTGTGATTTCAGCTCATATTGGTTCTGAAGTCCTTAGATTACTATCCTGCAAATACAAAGAGTCGCGTCATTTTGCAGATTGTTGCACAAACTTTGGCCTATGCGAGCTCCTGCATTAATCCCTTACTCTACGCATTTCTATCTGACAACTTTCGGAAGGCTTTCCATAAGGTAAGTAATATTATAAGAGTTTGACTCCAATTTCCCTTATTCTCTTGGTGGTAAACTATGGCTGTTTCTGGTGTGGTAACGGAGAGACGTAGGGAGGTTGTGAAATCCATTTGACTTTTGAGTTCTTTAGTAAATAACAATCATCGGTCTGCCTGACTTGAGTGTTTTGTCAATATGCATGAACTTCGACGACTGCATTCAATTGAAATTTTTATTGTTTTTCTGCATTTATGTATTTGTAAATATTTTTATTAAGAATTGCATGAGTTCACAACAACCAAAATGGGTCGATCGCATAACATACAATTCAATTTAATATACATAAAAATAATAAAAAACACTCGCTAATTTTTGTAGTTTTCCACAATTTTTCATTTCTCTTCCATCCTCATGTATTTATTAAATTAAAAAATCGGCCAAGTGCGAGTCAGACTCGCACACGGAGGGTTCCGTACCAAATAGGGAGTTTGCATGGGAGGCCGATTTGGCTGGTTCCGATAAATGTACAGCGAAACTTATAGTGTCTAAATTTCAATTCGATAGTGCAAAAAACAAAAAAGATTTCAAAGAAAAATCTGAATTTTAATGGAAGTTTGTATGTAAAGTACCCCCACCTAGTGATCCAATAAAACTGAAATTTGGGCATTATAAGTTTCTAATCCCTTTCCATAGGGTTACTGGTTTGTAAAGCTCTCATACAAACCCATACGTTTCTTGTATGGGGTCCTTTTTCTATTTTATTTTATCGATTTATTTAATTTTTAGTTTTTGATAGAACTACACATTCTGTGAAAATTTCTACTTTTTTTCTATCAAGGTTCATGAGGCAGAGCCCGAGGATGGACAAACGGACAGCGTAGCCTTAGGGGTTAGGGGTTCGTTCGGTACCCTTTGGACCAGGAATTCTCAAAACCTCAAACACTCAAGGAATAGTTAACCGACAGAACAGATGTAGATTAATTTTACAATGTTATTGATGGAGATACTTAAATGTATATACATGGAATCTCTGATGGAAAGTTTTATGAATTACAAGTATTACACTGAACACTGGTGTAAATTATTATTATTAGAAGAATGTAAAAAGTAATTGTAAATTTTAAGCAATTTAGAACATTTCTCCGATCCACGGTTCCATGCGTTACAAACGTCACAACAAACTGATTATACCTACTCAAAATAGTAGATATTAAAGTTATTACATACACATATAAAACAAAAAAAAAAAAACAAACAAAAAACAATGAAAGCAAAAATCTCATTCTCGCTTAATTAAAAACCTGAAGCCAAACTAATTAAATCCTTTATGTTTAGAGCTAAAAACAAAACAACAACATTGTAGAATAATAACAACAAACTGAACAATTTGCTAAATATTAAACAAGATAAAAATAAAATCTGAAAAAATACAAAACAGAAAAGATATAACAACACAACAACTCACGCCTCTTGCCAATTAAATTTTCAAAGACATTCGCCACAATTCTGTTTAATGCGTTAAGTGCGAAAAACGTATGTATGTGGACGATTGCCCCTCCCGGCTACATATTCAGACATTTCAAATTACCAGACATGCAGATAGGCACTCGATAAACTTGTAAAGTATAGAAATGAAAAAAAAAACAATACAAAAAATAACATAAAAATAATAAATAAATAAGAAAATTATTCGAAAAATCGCCAGATTAATTTTATTTTGAATCGAGTTGCGTTGCATGTGAAATGCTTTTACATTTGATAAATTAAAAAATAACAAATAAAGTTCTTAAAGATCAAAGCAATTTAAACAGAATTGTGTATACATTCTACTTGTATTGTAATAGTAAAAAAGTAATTGGAAATCGACTAAACAATGTGGTTTTTTACATAACATAAAAATGTTGTCCTTCAGATTTCTTGTGAGATTTGATGATCTCTTAAAAAATTCCTATAAAATTGAGTTTATTTTGAACAAACTATAGTCTCGTCTTTGTTGGAGATTTGGAGGCCCCTGATCTACGAGTCGATCTCTCACCGCCACTTTTAGTTAGACAATGATTATAGTTAATAATTCTTAATTATTCAATCATTGAATGAAATACAGGTGTTTTTTCTTTTTTTTTTAATTAAGAAATAAAAGAAATCAATTTCTTTGTTAAAGTGTTTTTACTATATTAAGTACATTTCCACTGTACTTTTTCCATAATGATGTTGTCATGTTTATCGTTCCAATATCAAGAATACGAGGTGTGACAATTAAGTAACGGGACTGAGTATACCACAGTCGTCTGTCTTTAGCTTTAAGAGTGGGGATGGATGGTGAGTGACCTTGATTCCTACTGCGCAGAATCCACTTGATCCCGCCTCTCTGTCTAGTCTAGTTTGCTTTTAAACCTAGTTTGAGTAAAGTGTTGTGTAATAGAAGTGCCGGAAAAATGATTAGTTTAAAAATCGAGCAGCGAATTAATTTAAAATTTCTCGTAAAATTAAAAAAACCTCCAAGTGAGTGTTTTCAATTGCTAAAAAATGTGTTTGGTGATGACTGCATGTCACGTACTAGAATTTTCGAATGGCACAAACGATTTTCTGAGGGCCGGGAAGAAGTTGATGATGAGGAACGGACTGGACGCCCTGTGACATCAAGAATTGCAGAAAACGTTCAAAAAATTAATGAATTGTTCGGAAATACTACATTGAGGTCCTAGAGAAGCTGAGAGAAAAAGTGCGAAAGAAAAGACCAGACCTGTGGAACAACAAATCCTGGATTCTGCATCAGGACAACGCGCCAGCGCACAATGCACTCTCTGTGAAGCAGTTCTTAGCGAAAAAATCAATTACCGTGCTCGAACACCCACCGTATTCACCAGATCTCGCTCCCTGCGACTTCTACCTGTTCCCCAAAATCAAAAGTTCGTTGAAGGGAACACGTTTTGAGTCGGTTGAAGAGGTAAAAGCAAAAACGGCAGACCTGCTAAGGAGTCTAACACTTAGTGACTTTCAGCACTGCTTTAACCAGTGGAAAACTCGCATGCAGCGGTGTATAGATAGGGAAGGGGAGTATGTTGAAGGAGATTAATTGTTATTTGTAATAAGTTTTCAATAAAGTATGTTTTACAGACCAGTCCCGTTACTTAATTGTCACACCTCGTATATAATAAAAAACAAGAAGAAGTTTAACTTCGACTATGCCGAAGTTGATATACTCTTGATCAAGAATATATACATACATATACTTTATGTATGTCTTTTTCTGTTTGTTACAAACTTCATGACAAACTTATAATACCATTCACTGCGTGAAGAGTGTAATAAGTATGTATAAAAACAGATTAAACAATGTATGTGCGTGCAAAATTTAAAGAAGAAAAAAGAGAAAAAGCAAAAGTAAAGAAACTTAAACAAAACAATATTCCAAATTAGCAAAGAGAAAAAGTTGAAAACAACAACAATAACAATAATAAACGAATAGCGTAATGATAGGCGGATAAAAGGGGGTGAGAGGAAGAAATCTCTGGCATTAATTTCTTTTTTGTACACAATTTTATGCAAATTTACCTCAAACTCAATATAAAAGCGACAAATAAAAGATGAATAGGGACAAAAATGGAAAATGAGAAAAGTAGTAACCAGCAAACAAACGAAAGAAAAAACCCAACGCTTTTTGTTAAACTGAAATGCAATGACTCAACGTTTCCTTTATGCTCACGTCCATGTCCATCTAACGTTTGAACTCACCTCGTGCCACTGAAATCCACGTTACAATGCGACAACAAGCGAACTCAGCACATTTTTCTTTTCTTTTCTATTTTCCTTTTCATGCAGTCAACTTCAATCCCATTTTCTTTATTTCAGCCTTTCATATTAATATCTGGTCAAATGCATAGAATTCATTTACTGGGAGCATAAAAAGGTTCCCCAGAATTCCACATTTTGACGTTTCACGACCATTAAACCCAATATCTTGTCATTACTCTAGGGAGTCTTTCTTCCTCAAACACATACAGAGTTCGGACATTGACGCATTGCTTTCTTCATTCAGTTACTCACTCATAGATTCATTCATTCATTCATTCAATCACTTATTTAGTCTTTCGCATTCATGATTTGCTTAATTTTTTGTTTGTTTCAATCACTTGCGGCTTAATTTTAATATTTTAATTTGTTTTCTATGCCAAACAAAAGTCTAAAATCGACCCATCTTCGAATATTTTACAAATGGATCAATTTTATTGATAACAAAAAAATTACTTTAATTGAATGACGAGATACTTAGCATATAAAATTGCTTTCTAAAATGTTAATTGATGAGTGATTTAATTATAATAGATTGATTAGATTAATTAGATTGATATGTGTCCCTAACAAAAAAGTAAAGCAAATCCTTAAAGTAGGTTTTATTTTTTATGTTACATAGCAGTCCCTAATCTGAAAACAATACGATTTTTTGGGAATGAAACTTATTGGTGGTAAGAAAAAGAGGAATGAATATATTCTTATATGAAGCAGCATCCATTTTAAACATAAATAGGAAAGTAATGGGAGAATTTTTAGGTCGATAGGGATATTTATCTCATTTGCTTGCAAAAATTTTGATTCATCCAAGAATTTCAATATATTTAATGAGGAGTGTAGGTCTAATATATAGTTTTTGAGTTACTTGGGTTAAAAGTAATAATTCTGAATTTGGTAAAACAACCACAGGGAATTCTTTGCATAACCTATAAGGGCAGCTGGTTTTTTTTTTATTCTAATGAATAATTTAATCAGTTTACTTTAATTTTTCTTTGTCAAGATTGCAAATCCTTGGTAGAATGTTTTAGATCCAACAACTTGAACTGTTAACTCAGTTTAATCGTTATTGATGATTGTTTATTTCTATTCCTTTAATTCAATGATTAGACAGACATTCGATGGAGATTGCTAGGTAGCAAGAAACAGATTGTACCCGTTAACGTTAATTGCTCATATGTCAGAATAGGTCACGTAGTGAATTTGACTAATTGCCTAATTGACTTTACGTCCATTATTCAATTACCGTATTTCTTTTACAACTCTCTCACATACACATCTAGCAACTTTCTCACAAATCAACTTTTTAATGGCGACTGTCGCCGGTGTGAGAGTTGTGTGTGAAGTGGAAAATTATGGGGAAAATCAACATAGAACTGTCTCTAAACTTTTTCTACTTAGTATTTAATTATGCAGGTTTGTCTACTAGAGTCGTTGGCATTTGAAATGAAAGCATACTTTCGGTTTGATTTTCCGCATTCTAGTTAGAAAACAACTTGAGCCTCGAATACGAATTCACATGAGTTCTACTTGTTGTGCCTGCTACTCATGAGAAAAAAAAAAGATAATATACGTCAAAAGTAGTCTGCAAAAAATCCAAGTCATGAATTATTATTATTATTATGATTTTAATAATTTTGATGGAACTGAACTTAACTTGAATTCAAGACTACGGAGAAGTTTGAATCATTTGAATTTCCTACCTTCAATCGTTTTCTATGTGCATACTACAATTTAGGAAGAGAGAGAGAGAGAGAGAGAGAGAGAGAGAGAGAGAGAGAGAGAGAGAGAGAGAGAGAGTGTTTGTTTATATGTAAATATCAACTAATCAAGAAAATTCAGCACAGCAATTCAATCAAAGTGAAAATTCATAAATCATTTATATAAACGCACTTAGGTCCAAACGAATGAATGTTGATGAAAATAAACAACGACGAGGACGAGGACGAGGACGTGCTCATGGATGACGGTGAGGATGGAGAA